>CAHIKZ030005620.1:587500-695000 GCA_903632075.3 Acanthosepion pharaonis | reverse complement strand
TTTCCCAGTAGCATCATTGTGGCCAAAGTTATAAATCGATACATTTCAGTATTTACAGGATTAACTTACAATTGTTATAAAATAAAATAAGACATATCTCGGCTGATTTACAGGCAAATACTCAAGAGCGAGAACCGGATGTGAACGGAACAAAATGACCATTATCTTTCTTTACAAATGTTCCCGACACACAAGTTCCGGTCGAAAAATAAAATATTTAAAGTGCTCTATTTTTCGTCCAATAAAAATGCTTCTCTCCTAATTGTACTCGCTTCGTTTTTCGAGCCTGTTAAACCATAAAAAACCCTATAAAAGGGGTCACACGGAAGTTCAACGGGCAGTCCACAGGTGCCCAGGATAGAGACCTGTCACGTTCAGCTGCTGACAGCAGGGGAGCGTCAACCACCGTCAACATGTGTGAACTACTATGAGAGATCGACCGAGATCCGAAACCGGCTTATGAACTTTACCACAAGGTAGCTGTCCCAAAACCTCACGTTCCTGTTGAAATAAACCACGTAAATCTATTTCTGCTGTTGTCGTATTTCCTTCTTGCAACCATACGCTTGTCTATAACACAATCATACATTTTTTTGCATTCAAGATGACGTTTATGATCGTTTTTTATATAGTTCCCTTTTCATTGTGAATATATGTCGATTGATAATGGAGTGAGTCACTAGGTGTATTTGGGCTTCATTTAGATTAGTTTATGGTTCTGAGAGGATTACATTTTTTTTATTTCTAAATGAATCTCCAGATGTACGTTTGAAACAGAAATTTGTAATAACAAATGCGGACTCTCATGGAAGGAATTAAAATCCTTTGCCAAAAAGCAAAAAAAAAAATAACTATAATTATCATTCCCACAAGAACTTTCAAAATGAAGTTGCAAAAATAAATTCCTACTAAACTATCTACAAGTACATAATGGCCAAAAACTATAAATAAAATCCAATTAGGTACATCTTATAAACTTAATAGAAATGCATTCAAGGATAATACATATGAGAAATAAATAAAGTACGAGAATAAATAAAAGATAAATCATAAATAAATATGGAAATAACGAATCTTAACCTATTTTCCCGACTTTCTTTGATACATCAGAGAGGTTACAAACACACACACACACACACACACACACACACACACACACATATATATATATATGTCCCAGCTTGAAGCAATCGAACGTCTAACCTAGACACACTGAAAAGCTGTGATACAGTGAAACAGTTTGTGCATGATCATATATTTTTAGGAAATTTTAACTTTTATATATATATATATATATATATATATATATATATATATATATATTTTAGAATTTCCCTTTTTCTTCTTAATGGTAGGATCTCCAAATTACGCCAAATCAGTCGGGTTGAAGCAATCGGATGTGATACAGCGAAACATGCTTCTATATGGATGATTATATACATATATATATATATATATATATATATATATATATATATATATATAGAGAGAGAGAGAGAGAGTCTGACATAGGGTCGTTGCTCTCCGTCACGTTCTTTGTATTTTGCAGCGTGTGCCTAGACACTTCAGGCCGATCATAGCTCTGTACAACCCCAGATTTTTTGTCGACTTAGCAACGTTTATCCGATGGGCAAATCTCAGACCCACCGTTCCGTTACCCATTTACTCTAGTTAGTCAGGAGAGTGGCCAACTATCTTCTCTATATTGCCTTTACCGCAATATTCCCTGTGAGTGTCAAACTCCCCAAACGCCATTCCTCACCATATTTCTGATTCTGAATATTTGTCTTCGGTATTTCCTTTCTTCATTTCTCGGCCTCCTTTCCGTAAGACCATCTTTATGTTACCTCCAGTTCCCCGCCCACTTCATCTGTGAGGAGATTATCCATCACTACACGGTAGTAATTTTCAACCAGACTATTCTTGCTAAATATTACCATGCGCTAAGGTGGCACTGTACAATATCTGTGCGAGCACTTGCATCCCTGCTTGGCTGTTTATTGCTTATAGTATAAGCTTTGTATGTTCGTAACACCACCACCGAAGAAGCAATATTGGTTCCTTTTGTAATTGAAACTGATTTTCCTTGAGTCATATAGAAGAAAATCAAAGATTGTTGGTAAACTAATAAAACATTTAAAGCCGATTTCTTAGCCAGCGTTTCTACATTGTTTGAATGCTGGGCCATGTCAATCGTATCGCATTATATATATATATAATCGCCACAAGATACGTGAATACGAAATAATAAGCCGGGACTAAGCAATTCTTTTTACTGTAATTACTTATTCATGTATCGAAACTAACTTAAGAAATGAACTCATTTGTCAATTAAATGATTTCAATCGCCGAAAACCCGTGAATACATTTCTAATCGATATCCATTCTACTAAAGTGAAGCATTTTTCACAGTAAATACAATTCAGTTTTGGAGCAGAATATTGGTAGCAGCATTTACGAGTTGATAAATCAAGCTGAATTGTAAATAACGCTGATAATAGAGTTTCTCACCAGAGTCGATTTTGCACATTTACAAATCTACCATTCGACCTTTTATTTAATAGTTCTTCTAAATATGGTCCGGTCCCTCTTCTGTTCATCTAGATGTTCTTGACAGAATCCAAAGAAGGATCTGTAATGCTATCGATCCTGACTTGGCATCTCGTCTTCAGTCACTTTCTCACCGACGTGGCATGACTTCTCCATGTTTTTTCTATAAATATTTCCATGGAAACTGCGCCGATATGATTTTTTTTCCTGGTGCCCCGTGTACATGTATTTAAGAGTGCCGCCCTTTTACTGTTGAAATAGTTAAATGCAACCGACACATCTACTCCAACAATTTCTTTTCTCGTGCTGCACGTCTGATAAACTCCTTTTCTCTTTCTTGATTCCCAGATAAATAAAATCTTCAAAAATTTAAAAGCAACGTCAATCGCCATCTTCTGTCTTCTTGAACCCCGTCCATATATTTTCTCCTTGCCTCTATCCTCCTCATACTTAATCTTTTCTCTCACTTTCGCTCTCTGTAACCCCCTGCTTACTTGTGGCAGACCTGCCTTGTATTGGAGGAAATGATTAAAAGAAATGCTTTCAATATACTGCCTTTGATAGCGTCAAACACGCTATAGTAACGTATGTTAAATAAAAGCGATTATTTTATTCGGGTTTTCTATTAGTATTATCTTGCGAGCATCCTGTCTGATTAAAATTCAGTCCATTGGTAGTGAGACTGGTGTGATCTCTCCAGGATGCAGGCTTGGGCGATGGTATATAGAGGTTTTGGGCTGCCCAGATTACAAGGTCTTACTCTTAGCCGTAACCTCAAGATCCAAAATGTTACAATGCATTATATTTGAGACCGATTTGGATGAAGAAGTTGCCGGAAATTTGTCAGTATTTACAGCGAACACCCTTCGGGTTTCCACTCAAAAACTTTTCTCTGAATTTGCTTCCACAGCCTTTTCTGTTTTTGCATATGACACAAAAAATTTAAATCAAGGTTTCCCTTGTACTAAATAAACTCCCATCCGGGGATGATGCGCTCCATCTTCTCGAAACAGATGAACATGAAGTGTCAGTAGTCTACTTTACTCCTTCTGTGGCTTGGAGCTGAACTTGGTTGCAAGAGTTTATTTGTGACGTATGCCACTGGAGCTGTTTAAAGGCAGTTGGAACTTGTCTCCAATACAACACCAAGCTATGGCAAAGTTTAAAATATACATAACATACATATAAAGAGGGATTGAAATGTAACCCTATTTTATGCATGATGGACTTACTATAATTTTAACAAGGCGGGAAAGTCCGTCATGCATAAAATAGGGAGTTACTCTCCAATCACCCTGTATATACACATCATATATATTACTCGTTGGGCAGCTTGACGTGGTGAAATGGAGAGCAAGCTCGCCTCGCTAGAACAGTTAAGACTGAGTAGTGAGTTTCATCTTCATTTGCTGCCCACATCTAATCTAAGGTTAGAAAATTACAATATGAAATATATTTTAAAAGATCCAAAAATATTAATGTTTTCAGAATCTGCCTGTATTAATGAGATTAGAGGTAATTATTTTAACTGTTGAAACGGTTTTGCTAATCTTTATTGTCGGAATATTGAAAATAATAATGTTTTCGTTTCAATATATATGCTCCTGAAAAAAAGAATTTCGGTTGACCTCTCGGAGAAGAAATAGTGAGTTTGTAAACAGTGGGTAAAACTGCTACGAATGCAATAGTCTTCGAATCGAGTTCTTTCAGACACTGGCGTGTTTGTCTAAAAATAAATACGCTTAAAATCACCTTCATCGTGGCCCTGCGCGAACGACTTAGGGATAGATTCTCCGACTGACACCAATTCAGACGGGTTTCGATCCCAGCTAGAGCCAACCGGACGTCTAGCCACACTGGTGTACTGTGATGTAGCGAAACAGTCTGTCTGACACAAACACACACACACACACACACACACACACACACACACATATATATATATATATATATATATATATATATATATATATATATATATATATATATATATGACGTTTCTTGAACAGAAACACTAAAAAGCAAGGCAAAATAACAAGAATCGTACATAAATGAACTCAACTATAGAAAAGTTTCATAACTATGGAACTACATCGTAACACTATAAGTCCAGATTAACGCGCTAAAAATTATTGTATAATGTCAGTATTTCTTAAATAGTATAATGCTAACCTATACTAACTTTTAAAAGTAGTAACATCCAAATTATCAATTGATAAAAAATGAGAGTAAAAAAGGCAATGTTAATAGATATCAGTTAGTGTAAGCAAAACCAGAAAGGAAAAATAAGACAATCGAATATTCAGAAGAGATGTACAAACAGAATAAAACACTAATACATAAATACTAATGATACAAATACACAAAAGCCGGTAAGTGGAATAACAGGTGAATAATATATATTAGAATAAATAGTCACAGTATATATAATAAAGTAAATAATAATTTCTCAATATATTAATGTTGCACCGACCTCTAACACAAGGGAATTACACCGGGTCTCACTATATATAGTGCCAGTAATACCTACCCGGAGTAAGCAGCGACAGTACTACAACTGCCTAGCTGAGTAGTACCCGTTTCCTAACTTTGTATCTGTGATGTTAAATACACTTGTTCTTTAAACCAACTTCGACTTGATTTTCTTATTTTTACTATTGTGCCACGACACAACAATTAAATTATTGATTGACTTCCAAGAATTATTTACATTTATTTTGGTTAAAATTAAAATCCGTTAATTTCTATTTTGGTTTTGTTTTTGATTGATTCGTATTTTACGGCTTATCAACACTTTGCAGGTTGTTTAAAGCCAGGAAATATTTTACAGATAGTAAGAATTTTTTTGGTGGGGGGAAATAATATTGATTTAATGGTACAAGTCTTACTGATTAACCCATAGCTGCAGGAAGAAATGTTAAATTCATACTTTTCTCAAAGGTATTGGTGCGAACTTTAGAACTCGGCTCTCCGATTAACAATTCCAAAACTGTTATACGTTACACTTCACGCACATTCCAGTCTGGGAATATCTGGTATTCCCGAGCGGTTACCCATCTACGTACTAACCAGACCTAACGTTGCATCGTACGCGAACTGGTGTTTTAACATAATGTATATATGGCCGTCTAAGGCCAAGAGATTCATCCCCAAGGTATTACATCTCCAGCGGAAGGAGGCTGAGTTTATTGGCGGCAACTCAGTCGTCCCCAGAAAGGGAAATGTCGAGGGGGCTTGGGAATTTTCCCACGGTATTGCCGATAAACCCATTTTAAAAACAACGACATTGTGTCACATCTGGTTGCGTGTGGGCATGTTATCAAATACCTCTCTGTCATCCAGTTTGTGTCTTCGTGTGTGTGTGTGTGTGTGTGTGTGTGTGTGTGTGTGTGTGTGTTTGTGTGTCAACACCAGGTTTGAAGAACGACTACGTTGTGAATTCCATGTCTACAGCAAGCGGAAAATCTTCCGAGACCCAAATCCATTTCACCGAGCGTCTATTCATCTTGGCATTTGTTCGAAGTTTTACCAAACCGCGACACCTCGTCTCAGTTCTGAGGGCGTGGAAATCCTCTTGACCTGCATATTACCGCCATAAGTTTGAACAATTAGTTCAGGCCCATCGGCGTGAGACCACAGAAATATTGCCATTGTACAATCGATTTCACTTAGCTTTCCCCAGTAGAAGAATAAGATATATAAAACGATCTTACACCCATTATACATGTATCTGCAATTAAGAAATTAACTGCAGAATATCAACGAAAATATTCTAAACCAATCCGTGAATCGCCCTGGGTGTGATAATAAATTACTTCCGGGAAAAAGGTCATCGATCGATAGGTTTTGAGGAACGTGGAATTGACTTTTAATTGTCGTTGATCTCAGGTCGAGTCTGACACGAGATAGTAGCAAAAGTTAGGGTTCAAGCTAGTGAACATCCAAATTGGGTTCAAAACATGAAAATAGAAATACACAAGAAAAAAATTCCAGGAACATATTTTCATATTAATAAAAAAAAAATTACCAGCAACACATGTTTTTTTTTTGTGGGGCGAGGGAAAACAAAGCTGACAAGAAAATTAAATTTCGCCATTAAATGACACATAAAGTGATGATATGGTACTAAGTAAACCAAACTACTCCAACCAATACTAGATAAAGAGAAGTTCCGGCTAAACCACAGTAAGTAAAATAGCATACAAAAATATAATTTAGGACAAAGAGTGAAGATAAATTTATTTTATGCTTAAAAGCTTCTTTTCACATTCTTTCTTAATATAAGACTTGTCTCCATTAACTATGTAGATATCATATTGTTACCGAGAAGTTCATTCCTTATATATGAACAGATGGTGAATGGAAAAATGGTCTTTCAAAGGTACTTTTCATTCTCTATAACACCAGAGATTAATTTACCGAAAAGTCTGGAGAATAAGAATACGACACAGACAGAACAGGGAATTTGATTGGCGAATTACTAAATTCGCCAGAACAAATTCCTGAATATCCCTATGAATAGTGAAACTATATATATATATATATATATATATATATATATATATATATATATATATATATATATATATATATATATATATATATATATATATATATATATATATATATATATATATATATATATATATATATATATATATATATATATATATATATATATATGGATTGCCATTCTCTTTCACTCCCAATAACCCTTAGCGTCTTAGCTAAGTGGCATTACCAGTTTGCTTTAGGTGAAATGATTAATATATATGTATATGTATTTCATTATTTGCTATGATGTAGTAAATAGTCCGTGCAGAGAACATTTCATCAGGAAATATATTTATTTGTGTGTGTATTGTTGTATGTGACAGTCTGTACATATGTATGTCATTATATATGAGTTTTCGAACTTTTTAATACAAAGTTATGCATATAACTATCTCCTCACAATATATATATATATATATATATATATATATATATATATATATAAATATATATATATATATAAAACTTTCGACATCAGCTAATATCATTCACAATAGTTTATACGCTTTGAGGATATTTTGTCTGGGTTCGTCATGTTATTGAACAGTTTAATATGTTCTTGTCGTTTCCTCAGGTTGTTTCTTAGCTGTTTTGGTCATTCAAAAAAAAAAAAAATGAAGTATCAGACATCCAAATAATGTCAAAATTTGTTCTTTTTGGGTAACGTCTAAATTTTTAAGGTTGTTGTACGTTAAGATTAATTCGTGACAAAACAACAAAAATACAGTTCAGGTTCAACTCACTGAAATATCAAAGTAAACAACATTAATTATTTTTCCGGTGCCAAAGAATTTTGTTATTTCAAAAATACGACATTGAAAATTAACTCTACATCTTCGAGACTAGTAAATAACTTAAGTTAAAATCCATGCATATTTAAATAACCATATGTAAACCATATATTCGTTGCTTTTTTGTGCTTTTGCCTTATTTAGTTTTATTGTTTTCAAATTTTCCCGTATATTTAACTTCAGCGCCATACTTCATCTTCCATAGAAAATAAGTTACTTACACTGTACAATATACATGTTTATAGAGTTAAAAATAATCCTTTGTAAATATATGAAATTTTCCATCGACTGAAGGAATAAATTAAAACCAAGTGTTATGACTAGAGAAATACCCGTATGTGAGAAAACACCCGACCTTTGCACAGTATTTATAGAGACAATTTGGCCACGAGGTATGATTGTCGAGTAAACGCTTGTGTCTCGTCTAATGAGTTATTCATAAAAGAATGATTACTTACTAGATTGCTTTTCAAAAATAATTTATTTATCTATCCTCAGTTTCTAACAAAGAATTCCAATTAATTCAGAACTCGAAATTACAACACTACATATATTATTTTAATGTAATTACATGGACGATGATTCTGGTACAACACACCAAACGCCCTATGTAGTAATATATATATATATATATATATATATATATATATATATATATATACACGAATTAGGACAAAATTAAAAGTTATCTTAGACGACGCCTTTCGTCTTCTAATGGACTTTATAAAGATTTTGTTTATGTATCGTCAATTTCTAGCAAAGAATTCCTATTACCTCGGAACTCAAAATAACAACACCATATATAATATTTTAATCTAATGACATTGAAGTTGATTCCGGTACAAAAACACCAAATACACATACACACTATATATATATATATATATATATATATATATATATATATATATATATAAAATTATTTTTATAAAAAAAATTATAACATAAGTATGTTATAAAATCACTACAAAAATAGGCATTTTGTTTCAACACACTCTGTGTCATATTAGGTGATGATGTTGAAAATAAAATAAATGGTTTTCCATATGGTTTAAATATATACATATATTTATATAATCTGTATCAGAAATATCTTTAAGAAGATCACTCTAAAACAAGGACAAATATCCATATAAGCATATGTTAGCAAATCCGTCGTTTTTGATTTAATAATTTTAAGGAAGTTTACGGTAGATGGTGCTGACTTGTCAAACGGACTAGGTTACATTTGTAATTCGTGTACATTGGTGGCTTGTCTTTCTTCAACGTTTAACGTTTGTAGTAGAGATTTAACTGAGAAGTATTCCGTTTAACAATGGCAGGATATTTATATAGTGATTAGGCAGACATGATGTTTACATACGGCCTGTGGCAATCTCTTCCGATTTAGTGCTTTCCAGAAGAATTTGATCTTCATTAATTTTTAATGTAATATTAATCGTTATCCAATGTCTTTTTTTTCGTTTTCTTTTATTGTTCACTATTTTTAATAATGTTTTTCCTTTTCTTATTCTCACTTAACCCTTGTACCATAGTCGATTCATTGCTTTGCTGATGTTAAATTGATTACAAATTTATGACTAATGCATTTGATATATATCTGTGTATCCCTTTTATGTTCATAGGTATATTTTTAAAAAATAAGTTTCACCAATGCGTTGTAATTAATAATTGTGATATACTTGGGAAAGAGGTGAAAAGACGGATTTATACGTTTACCAAAGGATCCTTACGCATCTGTGTCTGTAACGAATTTTACTGTTATTCCGCTTTCCAATTATTTATTACACCACCCACACATCCAAGCTTCACCAATTGATATTCCCAAACGGTAAACCATCTGGGAACTGACTAGGCTCGAGATTACTTACCTTCGGTGTAATTGTGCTCGATATCTAGGATGAAATATTTGAGCTAATACCTGTTCATTTTATATTGGTGCAGATGCCTCCAGGTATCATATCCTGCGACTTACGCTCTTTCTAAACGCCATCAACAATATTCACAATGCCACCAAATATAGCTATTTGCTCCTGTCTTAGTAGCATGTTCGACAAAGTAAAACATATATCTACTCTCGAAAAAAAAAACTCCAACCAGTGCTTAATAAGGGCAATCAATGACTTGTAAATTTTAGCGTCGTCTAAAGAAAATACTGTAACCTTGGGAAGGTTACTGAATAGAATAATCAAACGAAGGTTGTTAATGTACTTTAATTTACTTAGGACCATAACGACAGATATAAGATTCGCCAGCGACGCATAGTATTAATCAACTGAGAGATGTGAGTCAAGTGAATTCAAAACTGAATCTCCAACTGCAAGATATCTACCAACCGCCCCACGCGGTCAGATATGGCAGAAGGCCGAATTTAATGTGAGGTGTCCGAGCCTGTAGGCTCGGCCAAAATTTTCCCGTAGACTCCGTATAAAACGGGATCGGCTAGCTGCTTCCTGATACGAGTCCCTGCCCTTCGACATAGCCTCATCTGGGGATCCTCTCTGCCCGGAGGCAGAGAGTTTGACGAACACAGCAGAAGACGAATGTCTAACTGCCGATCAACATACAGTATTTACCACTATATTTATGTGAATGGGGATATATCTATTATTGTCCGTAGGTATGCTACAATAAAAACCCACTCATATTTAATAATGACAGACAATTTATTGTGTGTGGTATCAGCATGTGTGAGGCTAAACTCGGGGAGAGCAACATTTTGCGTTTTCCTGGGCTCACGTCTTCCAGTGACATGAAGGGGAATAGTTATATTGAATTAAATGCTACCCACTGCAAGGAAAGTTGGTTCACTCTGTCGTTCAGAACAATTCTCGTAAAATACATGTGGCACATTCGTAAGTCTACCATCCGTTCGCTGATTAAATATTTCTTCCATATCTAGATTGGTGTTCCTATCACATATCTCGAGATTCTTAGCAAAATTCAAAGAACGATCCATTGTTGCGGAGTGGTTTCACAGTGGAGGCTTGTATTTGTACAAAGTCGATCCTAAAATAGGTTCGACGTACAAAACGTTAGGAACTTGATATAATAGGTAATGACGCAGTAATCTAGTTGTGGTGGCTGATACTTTAATATCCGACTGACGGTCGTCCGACATCGACTGACTGACCAACTCATTGAGCGACTTCAGCGACTGACTTGTTACTCTTACTACTCCTACTTATTATAGGTGGGAGAGTCTATTAACTATAGAATAGGTGTGTTCCACTATAACAGCCATGATCGCCAATGTCGTGAAGCGACACGCCATGTATTAGTAGAAGTGTTCTTTCAGTTTTTTCCCCATTTAGGAGACGTAAAAATTTAAAGAAACTTTTCAACACAAGCTTAAATCTCATAAAAGTAATACGAAATTAAAAGTTTCCATGTCTATCATATTCAATGGAACATATATAAAGGAATGTTTTCTCTCCAAATATAACACGTTATTTGTATGCGCAAAAAGACAATTTTTAACCATGTCTACAGATGTCCGGGCTAGATAGGAAAATTACGATAAGCGATTCATTTATTTAATCTTCATTTGTTTTCGTGTCCTTTTGTGATAATATTAGTTGTTTCAATTTTTCTGTGTATACGTTTCTGTTTTGCAGCATGTATCTCCAGATCATTTGAAATTGTTGTTGTTTACTTTATGCGTTTTCTTCTTGTTCTTCACCTTGTTCTTGTTCTTGTTCTATTTGTTCTTCTTGTTGTTGTACTTGTTGTTTTACTTCTTCTTGTCATTGTTCTTTTTTTTGTTGTTGTTCTCCTTCTTCCTTCTCTGCTTCTTCTCCTTCCTGTTTCTTCTAAGTTGTTTTTGTACTTACTGTTTTTTTGTAATACCTTTTCTTTTTTCTTATATTGTTGATGTTGTTGTTTTTGTTTTTCTTGTTGTTGTTGTTGTTGTTGTTGTTGTTCTTCTTCTTCTTCTTCTTCTTCTTCTTCTTCTTCTTCTTCCCCTGCTTCACTTCTTCTTCTTCTTCTTCTTCTTCTTCTTCTTCTTCTTGTTATTTTTCTTGTAGTTGTTATTCTTCTCATTCATTTTCTTCTAGTTCTTATTTCTTTTATCTTCCTGTTCTTATTATTTTTGTTCTTGTTATTGTTTTTATTTCCTAGTTGTTTTGTTGTTGTTGTTGTTGATGCTGGTGTTCTAATTCCTGTTATTTTTTCTTGTTATTGTTGTTCGTGTTCATTTTCTTCTTCTAGTACTTCGTGTATTTTTTTAGCTTGTTATTAGTCATTTTATTTCTGTCTCTTTTCTTTTCTTGTTTTTCTTCTTCTAGTTCTTTTTCTTGTTGTCGTTGTTTCTTCTTCTTCTTCTTCTTCTTCTTCTTATTTCTTTTGTTGATGCTGTTGTTTTTATTGTTGTTCTAGAATCTCCCTTTACTCCAACTGAAATGTATCTTCCCATTAGTTCCCACTATTTCATTCTTCAGATATCAGTAATTTTTCTCTTTTTTCTTTCGGAATTATATACTTATTCGTCGTTTTCATGTCTTCGAACTTCTTTGGTTCTATATTCTGAAACTTTTAACTTTCGTTTTTTCTTCATAATCTTTGTGAGGTTTTCCTCTGTTTTCTTTTTAATAATGTCATTATTTTTCTCGTAATTCCCTTGGTTATAACAATGTATTTTGCCTTCCACTCATTCTTATATTTTGTTTTCCTCTCAGACAACACCCCGATCTTATTTTTTTTTTGTTTCACCATTGTCTTAATTACTTCCAATTATCAGATGCAATTCTTTTTTTGCTTTCATGTCTTACATTTCTTCTTAATGTCACAGTTTCAGGACATACGTTTACGCTATGTTTGGCCTGATAACACTGACAAGTAGGGGGAAAAACATACCTATGAACGGCACCATTTTTACTGCAAAGCAATTACTTTACAACTGCATTCGAACACTGACTCTAACTGGTGAAATTGCTATATACGTATTTGTGTCATGATAATTTCAATAAATATCTTCGGCACTCTTCTTCACCTCCGTGGGAATTGATTGCAATTTTGTTCCAGTTCACGCTTCAACAAATTTTCTTACAGATTTATAAGAATTTAGAAGATAGTATTCTGAAAGTTACTCTGCCAGATCAAGAATTCAACTGTCTATGCTAATTGCCAAGCATTTGAAAAAAGGTCTAACATTTGATTTTTTTATGGTATTTACAGATTTTTATCAACTAGGAATTATGTAACTGGGGTAAAACAAAAATTTCTTCAAATGATTATAATCAACTTGATTAGCGTCTATGGGTGTCAATAAAGAATAAAAATACAGGAAATATAAATAAAATAAAAGCAGTAGCGTTTTCGCCATCTATTAGGCTATAGAACTAACAAATATCAACTTGCAAGATTACGAAGTACCATGTTTGCCAAATCGTACTATTTTGAAACCAGCAAAATTGGCATCAAATTTCAAAAGATGCAAGTGTCTAAGGAAATTAAAATTTCAGAGCTTTTAGTTTCTCATAGATGGGTGCAACAAAACAGAATTTAATTAACATCTGAGATTCTGTTCATGCGAATTTGCGAAAATTTGTTTGAGTTGATAGGGATATAACCATATACAAAGTGTAATAGCAAAATTATCAAAATCAGGTTACAGCATGGAGTAATTGTCCATCCTACAAGATGCTCGATATCTACAAAACCACCAAACTAATTGAGTTTCTTTTTTCTAGGTTTTCAAAAAAGACGTTTAGACATCTTGACGTCATTTGGTATAAGAATCACTGTAAAACACTACACGTTATTCAGGTAGAAATGGAACAGGGTAAAATCGTTTTGTGACAGCCCACTATTCCTTTCCAACTGAGAAATGGTCAGAGGAAAAAGATCATTCAGGCCATCAGTAATGGTACAAACATTCATCATCAAGAAAAATGTGAATAGATTTAAAACAGAGAGAGAGAGAGAGAAATAGAGAAAAAAACTAGATCAGGAGGTTACAACAGCAACTGGGATCATCATTTCATCGCAGAGCTATATACATTGTTATTGTTCAATGTAGATTCCAAAATTTTATAAAAACCACGGAGTATTCCAGTAAGATATCTTTTGTCATTTCTAAAGTACAACGGTTCAAAACTTTATCTAACATTTGAACAATTTTGTAGTCACACGATTTGCACAATTCTGCTGATTAGCCGGTATATAGACGTGAGTGTGCGTGCGAGCGCGCATGTGTGTGTGCATGGAAAGTACCTGAAATACATGTCAAGGGTTGTCCCAAGCGTTGTGAGCGAAATTGGGTAGACATAACTGCTCAGAATCCGTCGATCGCTGTGGGATCACGAAATTAAAAGTCATTGTGGACGAAGGTCCACTCCGCTTATAGTTGTAGTATGAACCACGAATGGGCTGTGTAAGGATTGAACAAAGATGAATTTGTCTGAGCAGGTATCTGCTACTGGGATTGCCTAGCCACACAACTAGACGGATGTGCTCGGAATTTGTAGCGAATGCTAGTATTTGAGTAGACGCCCTGTTTATTGATTAAAAAGTATATTTATTTTCTGCCGGCTTGAATATTAAAATATATATATTTCGCTAATTTCTCGAATATTCAGGCCGGTAGCCGAAAATAAATAAATATACTAGCGTCTACTCGAATATGAGTATCCAGTAAACATAACGTTTAAGTAATAAAATCTCTCAGTTTCATAAATAAAAACACTGCTTACTTCTTATATATATATATATATATATATTATATATATATATATATATATATATATATATATATATATATATATATATATGTATATATATATATATATGTGTGTGTGTGTGTGTGTATATATATATATATGCGTGTGTGTGTATATATATGCGTGTGTGTGTGTAGCGGGGTGTCTGTCGTCTTTACAGCGTTGGCAATCATGATTCAGCACAGGTACCTTTATCATCTGTGAGCTGTCTTGCCTTCATTGGAAAGGAAGTGGTGTGGTTACCCTTTACCAAATTCACTATTTGCCATCAAGAAATATCCTTGTCTCGAAATAGTTGACACATTGTAAGCGATATGTATTTAGAGAAGAATCAGTTTATTCCAACTTCTTTCTCCAAACGCATCAATGAAAGCGAACACAAGAGACCTTTCTCCTCGGTAAAACTATTACCTCTCTGATAACCGTGATGCGCCAGAACAAATTTTGTCAAGTCTTTGAATATGCGCCTTGTCGATAAATTTCTTATAAATATTTGTTATTTATTCTGTACCTATGATACCCCCATTCAAAGCATCGAATTTCGTGTGCCACATAACTTGATTTACCATCCAGGTTCCAAGGAAAACAGCATGGAACAGAATTCGACTGGGCTCTGTGTAAGTACACTGTCTTCGTTAAAGACACTGGAACAAGAAATGTAATTTTCATGATTAGAAGGTTACGAGCGTGAGCAATACAAATGCAGAATAACATATTTTCCTTTTTATATGTCGTGTCCTCTCAAAACATAGGCGCTTATGGCTCTCCACTTCCCCCTATCACTTATGGATCTTAAAATCCCTCCCTCTGCCACCTCCCACGTTTTTCTATCCACTTGCTCGCCAGGTATGTCATGCATTGCTTTCCCTGATCTATATATCCCTCTATTCGACCTGTGGGTATCAAATTCTCCAAGCCATCCTTTCTCATTACGTGTCCCAGAAATTTCTGCTGCCTCTTCCTGATGTTATGTATAAGCTTCCTTGTTTGCGTCCTCATCGTTGCTCACACGTTCGGTCCATGATATCTTTAGCATCGTTTTGTAGAATCATACCTCCGTTGCAACGAGTCTCTTCTTCATCTTTGAGGAGACCGTCCAATATTCGTTGCCGTAATGAGGGACAGAAGGCATGTAGCAACACAAAAAAATATTTTGTAAATCTATTTAAGAAGTCCTGCAACAATAACTTATTTGAAAGATAAGGAAAAAACTGATTTATTCAAGTAAATGCATTATATATTTAATCCAATACATTTACTGAGAACAAACCATCTGATTGTTATAGTCTTCAAATATTCAAACATAATGTCAATCGACATCATTTGATTCCTTGAGCTAATTTCTCTTTATCCTTTCCTCAATCACGTCTCTTTACTTTTGTTCTCACTCTCTTAAATCCCATACGTACCAGAGGCACCCCCGCCTGGTTTGGGGCGAGGTGCTTAAAAAGTTGTTTTAAATTGTTCCTATTTTCTTACCTCATTCTATTCATATTTTGTTCCAATCTCTGTGCTAGCAATCAGATTTTATTTCTCTCTTCGTCTATTTCTCCTCCTGTCCAAACACTCACACACACGCACATATATATATATATATATATATATATATATATATATATATATATATATATATATGTACATATTGTGATAGCTTATGCTTTACTATTTGTACGAGGCCATGTTGTATAGTACTCAGCACTAGCAAAGATATTTTTTCATAAAATGTTAACATTTCGTCGTTTTACCGAACATTTTAAGTACATCAAGACGTTATCAGCCTCACATAGAACATTATTTTTATTCGTTCGTTCCTGCTGTACCTTCTCCATATGCGATCTGTTAAGCGCGTAGTAGCATGATCTGGTATTCACAAATTGTGAATCGCAATGCCTTGAGACACTTAAACTGGCTCCCAGGAGCGCTACCTGGAGGGCTCCCAGATATTTGAAAAGTTTAGTAATGTCATACGACAACATTTACAACGGGAAGCGAATGAATTGGATCTGAAGCAGTGATTGATTTACAAAGTATATAAAATTTAAAAATACACCCATATTTTGTGTTCTCTTTGCAATTCAATTTTTAATGTACATATATATAGATGAATACTACATAAGTTCATATATTCCTTACGCCATGATGCCATCTCTCTCCATAAATATATATATATATATATATATATATATATATATATATATATATATATATATGAATGACATGGACCAGTTGATAAAAGCGTTTTGAGTTTAGTACCTGTCTATTGCAGTGGTGAACAACGATTTGAGAGAGTTGAGTTAAAGGGAGGTAACTGAGATATTCGGAAGAGTTATGGCGGGTAAAACTAGAAGAATTTACCGCTGTGGACGAATAAAATGATTTAGTTAAAAATTCCAATCACCTGAAGATGGCCAGAGAGTTCAACGGATGAAACATGAATATGGCTACAAAGATGAGGACAATAGTCCGAATAGTGTAAATAATACCGTTAGAGCGATATTAAATTCGCGTTATTTAAATTTGTGTGTTAAAATTGGATTATTTTTTGTTGCCAATAATATTATAATTAATTATATCGTTCGAATTCTTAAGTTCGAAAGTCGAATTTTTTTAATAATTTAGACAAAATGAATTTACGCTATGTATCTAGATGAAGATTCTCTTTTTTCTTTGCATAATAACCGTCTTTATAATGTATAATGTAAAGTCTTATGAAATAAACTTAATTCTCACGTTGTTAACATAACTATTGGGTAAGTCTATATATCGAATGCATTAGGCACCTCGAGGTGCTGTAATGGTTAGCAAGCTTGTCTCGCTAGTATAGTGAGTTCAATCCTCACTGAATACCCCATATTTTCGGCCTTGTGTCACATCTGAGCTACGCTGAAAAATTGCTATACCGAATGCATGTGGAACCGAACCCGATATTTACAAAGGTTTAATTATAGATACACACGTCATAGATTAATCGGGTACGATCTATAATATGGGATTATATATGTATATAAATTTATAAAAAGTGTTATTAATGACGGGACCCATGAATATTAATATGTTTAGATATTATATTAATATTTTTGAAACCTATTTTAATCAGGGTTAGTTTATACATGCAGCGATCAACTCAGTTCTGTTCAGCAAGTTAGTTCAATGTTTTAATATAATAAGCTTCTCCACCAAACAAAAGTTACATCTGTCACCCTTTCCATATTATCTTTTAGCTTTTGTGATTATCTCCCAACTATATAGCTGCAAGACAGGCTTTCCTTTCCCTAGATGGACTGTTTTCCTGTGTTGTCGAACTCAAATTATCTCACTTCACAGATACACTCGCTGGAGCATTTTATAGACAGTGGGATTTTGTTCCCAATATCAGCCCGGGCTTCGCCACCTTTTATAAACAATGTACGCAACATGTCTAATGTAAAACAAGTCTATACTTTTTATCCGTTTTTTCTTTCCACACACAATAGTCAGTTTACTAAACTATGGCTTTACATCGTAAATAAATGACCAACTACATTGAAACGTTATTTTTCCATTAAAATAATGAAAATTTAGGCGAAAAACTTTTATAATACATACGGAAATATTTTCATATTTTTTTTTATTTTAAAATTTATGGTCGCTTAGCCGAAACTTGCTTATTTGTAATTTATTTATATACTAAAATAACCACAAAAGTACTTCGAATACACCTGGGAACCAGTGAGTTTAACTATAGATAAGTTACCAAAGTAGACAGGTTATTATCTTATGAAAAACAGGGAAAGATCAATAATATTTAGTAGTTGATTCCATCCGTCTAGGGGAAGATTGTTCATAACACATGGGCACCCATTACATTTAAGATATTAAATACATTTTTATATGTATTATTCTATTAAAATCATTAACGTTAAACACAGACTCACAAATCCACATGCGCATACGTAAAAACGCCTACACACACGCATATATACACGCATATATATATATATATATATATATATATATATATATATATATATAATGGACTCTCCCATCGGTTTCGACGTATGAGGATCTGACAACTTAATTGATACAGTTATGAAATTTTGTGCGATAATCTTAAGCGGCACTTAAGACCCGCTACTGATTTACAAAGGAGACCGCATATGGAGCAAGAGTAAGGATTGTGGGATTAGATCACTGTTAGATTGGCTGACATTTTAGATCTTGCTCTCGTTTCTTGAAGATGATTCAGACATGCTAATTGAAAATTGCTGAGTCCACAAAAACACACACAGACACACACACACACAGAGACACGCAGATGCACACGCACACACACACACACAAACACACACATACTGGGTAAATTGTTTCAATGTTTGTTGATTCCGAGCGTTTTCTGCAAAACTATAAGCGACTTTCAAGGGTTTGTCTTATACAAAATTAACGCTGTGTAAAAGCTACTGTAGACACTATCAAGTAGACATATATGAAGCTAGACATATATGAAAGTAAACATAATCTTAATTTTCAAATGGGACCAGTACATGATAGTCGTGTTTATAAGTGATATAAGGTTTGGTTTATTGCATTTTTTATAATAAAAGATCTATCACCTTGAAGCGCAGTTTTTAGTTGGAGATGCGTATCATATATTTGTTATACACTGTGTATGGAGCTTGGTACAATTTCATGCTAGTTTAAATCTCTCGAGATGGAACTGTGGACAGAGAGATGAAGATACACTCATCTCGACAGGAAGTTCTGTGTCCAACCTAATTATTTATGGGCTTATTTTCATTGGCAACGCCCGTACCTGCAGGGTATCTGACGTCATAAATATAATTTAATTATTTGGAAAATCCAACGTATGTACAACATAGATCCTATACATTTCGCGTGGGGAAAGAAATAAAGTCCCCACTTGGATATAGCTATATTTATATATATCATGATATGTAACTAACAATATCTAGCTGGGCCCATTTAAATGAAACGGATTTACTAACAATGTTATCTGTCCACTACTATTACAAGGAAAAATGACATAACCTCTCGTAAATAAACTGAAATATCCTCAAAAGATCGTTAACACCTCATTGTATAAAAAAACTGTCTTTATATAAGGTGCCTGCCTCCATCCCTCTATGTGATTTTAATTTCAAAATATCGCTTGCAGTTCAGATATAAATTTGTCCTCAACAGATCCTTACATCATAAAACTTGATTTAGCCGTTCACTATAAATAACTGCCTTTACTTAAATGAGAGCAAACAATTCTTTCCGTGTCTCGCTGATTTTTTTTTCCTTTTGCATCATTCTCATTCTCTTTCTCTTTCTTTCTCCCCACCTCTCTTTCTGTTATGTCCCAAACTCTTTCTGCTTGCTTTTTAACCAAGTATGACAAGCGTATATGTAATAATAATAATAATAATAATAATAATAATAATAATAATAATAATAATAATAACAACAACAACAACAACAACAACAACAATAACAACTTCATTTTTTTTTTTATTTGGCCGTATATTTACAAATTATTTACTGGGTATAAGGTGTTTAATTATCCAATGCCTGTGAATGTATAATTAATTCGCCTGATACAGAAGCGTTACAACAGAATTATTGCAATAATTACACAAATAAATTAAACGAATATTTGGATTAAACAAAAGATAATCCACACATCGAATTCTGATCGTTAAAATAGTATACTAATAACAGCTACGATTTGATATGAAAAGTTGCACCTAGCAATATATAAAATGACTGATCAGCAAGTTCCCATCTTCACTTGTATTTATTATGTGAATTTTGATCTGAAATTTTCTCTTTTTTATATTTGATCTGTATGATTAATAATCTGCACTGAATTGATTTTTATATTTGTTGAATTTCCTATATGTTACATTATTTAGTCACGTTTTAAAAGTGTACTTCATTCTTTAAGCGTTTATTCTATAGATTATGTACATTGATTATCGTGTCTTTCATTCGCTAATCATTAGACGTTTATATTTGAATCTATATTAATTGGTCGACTGAATTGTTTTTTTTTTTATGGCTTATTTAAAGCCAGGAAATACATTGAGATTGTAAGAACTTTTTTCGATAACAATGATTTACTGATAAAGAACGCAGTGTTCTGAATCTGCAGAGGACATTCTGCCACATTGACAATAACTCGTCGGTTCGACATATCCATCTCTCGAGCTTACTGAATCTTCTCGTCAGTGGTGGAGTTTGTCGGCCATCCTGTTCCTTCTCCGTGCTTTACACTTGTCTGGCCACTATTAACTTTCTCGATCCACTCGTACACATTTTTGCACACAATATTCACTGTATTGTGTTAAATTGTGTTAATTTTGACTCACTGGCACATCTTCCGACCAGAGAAATTGGGTGACTGCTCTTTGTTTCTCATTGTTGAACACTGTGATCGAAACGGCCATATTTACACTGTAACTGGCGCGGTCAAGCTAAAACTTTGATCACATAACAACAAGAGTACGAACTATAAGTGCGCATGAGCAGAATGTAGTGTAACAAATCTAAAGATACGTTATGGCCAAAGTGCAGATAATGTTTGACTTACCTTCTTATATATTTGATACACAAAAGTTTTTCTCGCTTTTTAAACTGAAAATCACTAATTTACATAATGAATTCACGTCCTCATAACTTCCTGGATGTTTTTTTAGTTACTATAGGTTACAAAGCTACGTATTTGCAACGGTACAAGTCAACATTTCTGGAATATATTGTGGATAGTATAATTCTTTTGCAACATCGATGTTACTTTGTCGAAACGTTGTGGCCAGGAATTGTTTTAGTTAGGTTATTAGTGAGTCCGCCATAAATGTTGTCATTCTTTGACATGGTTTTCAATTCCACTGAAAATTAAAAATACACTGTATATTCATCAATATTTTGAAAATTTACTTTGCTCTGAAGATAAGATCCGATTTTACAATGACTCTTTCAGTTGTCTTCTCGTATATTATTATAATAGTTGGACAAAATTATATTACTCCTACCTACTGATTAAAGAGATACCTTTGCTTATTTCATATCTATCTTGTTCAGAAATATAAATGAAAACATAATATACTCGCCATGCTGAACATGAAAAAGAAGACATGCGCTAACATTTTTGTGTTCATCCATAGTTCTAATGCTTCGCAAACTGTTAGAAACATTAACAAAGCCTGAGATAAAGATAGCATTTGATATCAGACAGTATAACGTTGTTTTCTGAAGGTCCGCAGTGTGTGATACAAGCCTTGGATATCATGAGGGTAGAGGACGTCTATCAGTAATTGAGAATCAAGATACGAAAACAGTGGTCGAACTAAATCTAAATTAAAGTGTTAGAGACATTTATCAGATAATGGAGCTCAGTATTTCAAAAATACCGGGTTATATTCAAAAGAAATTACCAAGGGGAAGAAATACGATATATGTGTTTCACACGAACTCAATGAATGCCAAAATATTCGACGTTTTGAAGTCTGTCTAATGTTTCCCTTACACAATTCTAATGATCCATTTCTTGATCGAATTTTGACTTGTGATGGGAAGTGGATCCTTTTTGACAACACTAAACGATCGGCTCAATGACGAAGTGCTCAAACCACTTTCCAAAATCCAGCTTTGCCCCAACAGAAAATTATGGTAACTGCCTAGTAGTTCACAATTGTCCTTATCCATCACAGCTTTATGGAATTTATCCATAGCATCAATGTCTAAGTTTACTGCCAGCAACTGGATGAAATGCACATTAACTTAAGATAAAACTCGACCATCACTGCTTAATCGATGAGAGCCATTTCTCCTTGATGACATATATGACCAGGATGAAACTGGATGAGCTCATTACGAGACCACGTCAAATATACCATATTCCAGATGCTCTCTCACCCAGTACCTACCACTTTCCCAAGTATGTTGCTAATTCTTGAAGCCAAAATATAGTCCGTTACAAAGAAGATGCCGAAAATGCTTTGAATGATTTCTTGGCCCCAAAAGCTCTAGGGTTGTATCGGAAATGCATTGTAACTTGATGTCACCTGAGGATTCAGGGCTGCAATTTTAACTAATTTAAAGAAAGTTTGATTGCATTAACTCATAAATAAATGTTGATTCTGAAATCGGATATTATTTTCCGAATAACCTAATACATGTCCCATGTCCACATAGTATAACAAAATATTGTATCTAACTATATATATATATATATATATATATATATATATATATAATGTAATATATAATATAATATAATAAAATGTGGATAGCATTACATAGGCTTCTTTAATTTTCTTTTTAATTAATTTCGGTTGAGCTCTCTGGTGAGGAAAAGTGTGTTTGTAAACAGTGACTATTACGGCTGATATAGGGAGACTCTTCGGCAAAAACGAATTGAGTCCTGTCGGTCACTGTGTGTTTATCTAAAAATAAATACGCTAAATTCACCTTCATCCCTGCCGTGCGCCGACGGATTAGTGGTAGAATCTCCGTCTGACGGGTTTCGATTCTAACTAGAGACAACCGGACGTCTAGCCACACTGAAGATCTGTGAAACAGCGAAGAAGTCTGTCTGTGGATATATATATATATATATATATATATATATATATATATATATATATATATATATACACGAAGTTTAGATTTGTGTTTTCTAAGGTTAAGTAGGTTTGAAAAATAGACTTATGCTAGTTTGTGAAGTTAAAGTGCCGTCCAACCTCCAATATAAGTGTATCAAATGTTTAATTTCACCCCAAATGAAGCACTAAAAAACCTGTGAAATACGCACGTATTTTGACCCCTGAGGTAGATCCTAATATATTTTGGAACAGAAATAACATCTCGGCTTAATACAGAGTAGAGCAAAATGACGAAAAGAAAATAGAGATGAAGCAACTAGAACAGAGAGTGTGGGAGAACTCGAAATGCATCATTCGAAATAGATCAGCTTCTCTTCAATTGCTACCATTGCCGCTGGTTGACAATACGCAACGATTTCAGATATCAACAAGGCACTATTTTATTTACTTTATAAAGCAAATAATGGTTGATTGATCGTCACAAAAGCTCAAGGTTAAAATTCGTCTGAACAATGACATAAGTATGAATTGTTTTATATTTTGTTTTAATTTACCGTTTATAATATACCTTTACACAGAATTAGCACAGCCTTTTGTTCACTTCTGGTATCATTGAAAATATCAAAACAAAAAGAGTTATAAATATAATATAAACCTTAGTAAAGGTGGCTATATTTCCTGACTGCTTGCAATACACTCCCTACTAATTTTCAATGCATTTTTATAGTAATATGTTTCATCTTATATTTCTAAAATTAATATTTGAAAATGTTTCACGTAATATAGTAATTAACATCATATCTCAAGCCTTTCACTAAAATTTGATTAATGCCCTGATCACTAACTGCGCCTTCTTTTTGTGATATAAAATGAATTTCTACTATGACTGATTCCTTTTGTTAAATTATTGTAATTTTACAAGTAGTTCCCCAAAAGTTTACAAATTGAGTTATTGCACCTCAAAATAAGAAAATGCATCCTTCATATTCCTTCTGTTGATATCTGACGAAGATGAATATAAACACAAAATTTTGATTTCCAAAGCTCCATTAATGACATTTTATTAAAAAGTCGTATGATATAGAAGAATGTTGTACCCAATTTTGTTATTTCTTCCTTTTCTTCCCCGTCTTCAAGACAACGTGAAGTAAGAACTCGTCAATGTACTAGACAATGTTTGATTTTATACGTAACATAGATCATGAACATCTCCAACACATCAAATAAATTAAGAAGCGAAATCGACGTGAACAGATGGCTAAATTAATAAAATTAAAATTCTTAATCTACTATTAAAATTACTATAAAAAGAGTATATTTTGAATTCGAAAATTAGATGGTTTATTTTCTATTGGGATAACTTATAGCCATATTCCATCCTATTAAGCTGATTAATGCTATTAGGGATATACAAAATACTAAGGAAGACAAAGAATCACATTGAAATATTGTTCTGTTGATGTTTATTTCAC
The DNA here is from genome assembly GCA_903632075.3 of Acanthosepion pharaonis. Lineage (NCBI taxonomy): Eukaryota > Metazoa > Mollusca > Cephalopoda > Sepiida > Sepiidae > Acanthosepion > Acanthosepion pharaonis. Next base: position 670,326 of record CAHIKZ030005620.1, on the reverse strand, counting down.
TAGACTTATAGGCTCCATTTATATGATTGAGTTGAAGTGTTGTTTCCTATATCGACATGGTATGTTTGATGAAATTGATGACGACGAGAGATACCTTGTATATATTTAAAGAGATTAAGATGCAGGAATGGTGTACGCTATCGATTGCCTTACGGTAATCTATCCAGGAAGTATTGAGATTTTTTTTTCTATTGAAGCAGTTTTCCAAGACCATCCTCTTAATAAATTATTGGTCTTTACATCCGTAAGGGCCAAGTTTTCACGCTATTTGTTCAAGAGTTAGTATAATTTTTTTTCTAAGAAGTTATATATCTGTTTTGTCAACATCTTTTAAGTATTTGGAATCAGGTAATTGGTCTGTCGTTTTGTAGGATTATTGTGTCACTATTCTTGTGTAGCAGGAAGTTAATTCCTTAGGTAAACTATGCCGGAATATTAGTAGGATCATTGACAATTTCTTGAAGTTCTTTGGTCGATTTTTGTGTGCTTTATTTAGATAATAGATACAGACGTTAAAAATCTTATTTCCTTGAGATATCCAGGAATGTGCTTTTTTTCAGTGAACATTAAATATGCTCTTTTGTGATTAACTTCCATGTTTGTTATGGCTTGTTTTTCATGCGTTTTCACTCTTGCTTAATCTTCTTAATCATGTTATTTAGAAGAAGCCCATATTTTTTTCCAAAACTGTATAAACTCTTCCATTGTTTGTGTCACTTTAATTATTTCTTTGCCTATTTCTATGTAAAATTTATTCGCATCCATTTGAAAGATGTTCTTCTGTCTGTAGAATCTTGATATTTTTGCATAACGTCTGATTCTTTGAGTCTTCAGTTGCATTGTTTGCTTTACTTTCTTTTTAGCTGATATGACTTCAGTTTCATTTCTAATTTGGTATTTTCATTTGACTTTTATGACTTTTTCAAGTTCTTACATTTCTTCCTCGTGCCTGTTCAACGTGCACTGATAATTTACTTTTAATTTTTTACTTTATTTTTCTGTTTTCTTTTCTAAGATGGATCTTCATGTTTGCAATACTGCCTTCTTTTATTTTGATGTCTATCTTTTTAGTTGCTGCTATTACTGATGCATATATTGCTTCGTTGAGACTTATATGAGGTCTACTTCATCCAAAATTAAGTTTCGCGCTGCATTGTAGAGTTTAAAAGTTTTGAGGTCCTGCTTTGTTGGTTGCAATTTTGGGAGTTGCTCTCGTTCCTCCATTTTAATATTTTGTGTCGGACTTATATGTTGCACTAGCAGCATGGCCCGGCGTTGTCCGTGCTTGATTCAAAAATCGTACGACTCATACAGCAATAGCTATCACTTGACTTAAAATATTTTTGCCCTTCCTTGCCTTTAAAGGAGTGCCCTTTGCCGTGCTGATGTTGCTACATGCCTTACTTCTTGCCTATCTCACACTGCGAATATTTTCTAAGCTTTATACTAAACATTAAATCTGTTACGAAAAAAGAACTAAACAAAATGAACACAAAACGATCAGCTTTAAAAAAAAGGACTCGTAACTGGAAAAACCGAATGAAAAAAGAATGTTAACAACAAATACTTTTTCACACCCAACCCAGTTCCGCGGAATCAGAATAAACGTTGATTTTAAGCAAGCGAATGAGCCAATTTGAGTAAAGTACCATGCAGATTTAAATTTTTCCCACTTGTGACGAATGCAGCTATCGATTTTTTTTTGCATGCTAGAATGCTAGTTAACATTCGTGTCAGTCAGCTGTTGGCTCTCACGCTGGCCAATAGAATCTTCCTGCCGCTATAGGCTCTCACTCTGGCCATTAGAAAATGGCTACAAACTACATGAAAACTGCCGTAGAAGCAAGAAAAATCGTTTATTTCCATTATCGATGGGAGTTGGGACATGCAAAGTCGGTCTTGGCCAATCCGCTAAATTGGAGCATGTGCATGTAAATTTTGGTGCAAATCCGTCGAAAATTGCGGCCGTGCATTAGTTATACAAACACACACACACACACACACACACACACACACACACACACACACACACACACACACACACACACACATCCTGCCTTTTATAGATAGAGATGATTCCTTCCTTGGCTTCTTGTATACTATTGTTGTTTTCTGTAAAATAAATTCGTGCAATGTGTTTTGGACTCGTTTTATTGCATGCTTGTTAGCGACAAAGATCAGCTTTTCCACCTCGTCTAAACTTTCAGCCTTATGTTCACAGTTATTGGTGTGTTCCTCATTTTCTGCATTATGACCTGTAATTTGTGCGATGTTAGCACTTTTTATGTCCATTTTAGGTACCTTACGTGATTTCTTGATTCGTTTATGCAGGTCGCAGTTGTTTTTTTGTTTTATTTCAACATCTGCAAATCGCTTATTTCTAATAATGTAGCATCTTACATTCGTTGGTTTATCTTCGTCAATATACTTTCTCATTGCTTGTTCAACCTTTGCTCGCCAAATATCATATGTTTGGCGAGAGATGCTTTTCTGAGGTTTGTGCAGAGATCCATAGAATGAAGTCATGACAAGTTTGAACTCCTCACCAGCCTATTTTACCATTTCTTTCTTTAAATGAATGGTTACAGATCTAGTTGCGGAAATCGCAGAGTCATCATTTGGATTATCACGGTTGTGAGAACCTGAAGATTCATTATTTGTGTCGTGGTTTGTTCATATGGCAGATTTTTCGATTTCCGGTAGGTTCCCACATGAGGGAAGGGCTTCCTTTTTATCCACTGGAAGAGCCATATTGGACATTTTGGTTTAACTTCTAGTTCTCATTGTTCTCCGAATGAAGCACAGGTCCAATAGCCCAATAAACATCTTGAGTTGCGGGTTGTTTTTCGGAGTTTTACTTCTCGTTTAAAAAAAAAATTACCATTATTATTATTATTATTATTATTTTATTTTTTTATTTTGATTTCTGGTATATACACATTTCTTTCCGGGTCCGGACCAGAGACCTAAGCTTAGAAATAGAAAAAAAAACAAACATATTTTACATAGACAAAGCCCTTCGTAATGTGTTGGCTGTACTCGTGAGAAGACTTTTTTTGTATTTCTTTAAGGCACGAGGATCCAGGGATCCCTTCAGTTAACTGGAAGCTTTTCCAACCAACCCGAGGGATTATTATTATTATTATTATTATTATTATTATTATTATTATTATTTCGATTTCTGCTATGATTACACTACCAAGTCTGTCTTGGGGAAGACTTAAGGCAAGTAGTTGTGTGTTGTTATGGTCATTTCAAGCTCATCCACTGTAACTGGTACTATTCTTGTTTACACTTTCCAATTTTTTTCTATTTCGATTTCCAGGTAATTATACTCCTATATTTTTTCAAATACCTTGGTTGCTATGTTAAAATCTGCTGGGCTAGTAGGTACGATTTTTCTTTTCGTTTTTTTGACAGGTATGTCCGGCTTGCTTACTTTAATCTTCCTATCTGTAAAGATGGTGCTATCCCATAAAATTTTGATGTCTTTTATTTCTGTAACCGTGGATAGGTGATGTTCATACCAGTGTTTATTAACGTCTTTCCCAAAATGTTTGTACATTTTCCTATGTATTACCCCACTCTATCATGACAATATTTATGTTCATTTGACGCAAGAACAGAAAATCCTGAGATTAGATGGTCTATTGTTGCTGATATTTGTCAATAAATCTGCTTTTTGGATCCAAACTATTATGTCTGATATTTGCCTGGAAGATTCTAGCGAAAAGACTCTGGTCTTGCGCAACAAGTATAAATCCTTCCGATTCAGCCTTTAATCCAGATGCTTGTAACCATCAATTATTATTATTATTATTATTATTTCCTCGCTTTATGCTGTATATACATTTATCTCTGGTCGGAAATAATTTCGTGATATTTCCACTGATCATTTTTACAAAAGATTACATATTTTACATATTATTATTATCATGATTATTATAGGTGTTTTTGTTGCATTCCAGCATTGCTTTTGTTGGATAAGTCGACTCCAAGTCTGAACCGAATTCTTCAAGAAGCAACACAAATAGATGAGGTGCCATAGAATTTGGGGGAAAGCATAAAATAATTGTTATATATGGTCCCTGCATGGCGAGAAATCTAGATGTAAGGATTAAACATGAATATCATTTATATAATAATAATAATAATAATAATTATTATTATTATTATTATTATTATTATTGTTGTTGTTGTTGTTGTTGCTGTTATTATTATTATTATTATGATTATTATTATTATACATGCTTCTACGTGAAAACATTGGTAGCATTGAATTAATGTATTCGTTATTTTCCATGCGTGCCGAAACTTGTTAAAATACATTTTTGTCTATAATAGAAAAACCAGTTGTTTAGTCATCAATTTTGACCACTGTCTAAAATATGTTTTTATTCCTGAAGAAAATGAAGAAAGAGTGATAGACTAATCTTAAAATCCATAGGGAGTACTAGGAAATAATAAAAACAAAAAAATCTCTGACGACACAAAGACGGTCCAAAACAGGTTGGTGCTGAAATACAGTTTAAATAATTGCCACAGCTTGAACTGAAATGCCTGTAATTAGTAGAATATGCTTAATAATATATAACTTCACCTTTCACCTAAAGAACGGAGAACAGGCCAGATCTCCTGGTGTCAACGAGGTCTTGGGGTCGTTGCGTAAGTATATCTATCCAAGTACGCTCCAGGACTACCAGCAACCATTCGAGTGTTGCTACTGGGAAGTTAGTGAGGTCTACAGTATAGCCCATGGAGATATAGTCTGATTATTACACGATTTTCCCCGAAAGCGACAGAAGAGGAAAACAGATGAGATACCATGAAATTCGAGTGAAAAATGTTCTTATTGTCTCTGCATAGAAAGAAACCGACCCAGGATGTAAGAATATAAGTATCTCTCAAGGTCAAAAATAATTAGTTAACTATTTTGGTAGAGTAATAACAGAAGGCAAAATACACAGAAATTCGAAATCACAAACGTATACAGAATAATTCTATTGGGTTGATTAAATATATATCGAGCAACTAAAGTGTTAGCAATATATATATATAAATATATATATATATATAAACATTTATTAAGAAATACGAGTAGGGAACAATCAGAATAATTTATTTCCTAGAAAGTGAACATACTAGCAAATGTCAAAAGTGTGTTACACGTCTTCTATCTGATTCGTAAAATGAATGCTCGAGGTAGAAAGTCTGTTTTTGCTCACAAGTCCGGTTCGTCATGATGCAAGAGTTTCTGTTTTACCCTTGTGCCCAGAAAACTATCTTCTCTTCACTGTGTTTATCCCCAAAACGTTCTCTCTACGAAGTGCGCATTTGTTGCATCTTCTCTCTCGTGTTGAGTGTTCAGTTTAATAAAATGTTGTGTTCTCTCTTCTTCTCCCGACCAGATGCCGTAATGTTTTGGGGGTCTGGCGATAAAAGAACTTCAACCATGGTAACTTAACTTAACTATTAAACGTGCCGACGTTTACATTTTCTAACTATCCACTGGTGACCCGTTTCAAACACAAAAGAAAACACGTCTACATTGTTTAACGGTTAAGTCTCGATTCTCCGAAAAAAACTTTCTTTATGTACTTCCTTTCTCCCGCTCGTTCAGCCAATCAAAATCGACTTCCTTATTTTGTCTTCCATCTGACCACGAAGGTCAACTTCAGACACACTTTCTCAAAAAATAATAGTCTGATAAACTATTATTTAACACATTTAACTGGTCATTAATTATTTCAGAATTATGGAAGATAAGAATGACTTTAAAAAATGTCAATTATTAAGGGAGCAAAAGGTAACCTTAGAAACAAAAGAGTGTCGCATCTAATCTCCTCTATGAATTTGAAATTGGAAATCTAGCCGATTTGCAACAGATATGAAGCGACTGGGATTTATCCCTTCGACGAATTCTAACAATAACATGGACAGAATAAATATGCAACGAGTAAGTTTTAAGGAAAATAAAAAGCACAAGATAATTGATACGCGTAAATAAAGATATTTGGTTGAATTTGTTTAGCGGCATAAAAACCTCTGTGGGTTATTTAATATTTTATTTTATAAAGGTCTAAGTATTTTGAACAGAATTGTATGGCTTCAAGTAGAGATAAAATGTATTGTTGGTCATTTTGCTAAAAAATGCATTGTTGTTAATTCTACTATAAAATGTATTGCTGGCCATTTTGTTTTAAAATGTATTTTTGGTAATTTTTACTATAAATAGATATTGTTAGTAATTTTTACTCTAAATAATATTGTTGGTCGTTTGACGATAAAAATGTATTGTTGGTAATTTTTTTAATGTGAAAATGTATTGCTGATTATTCTACTATATACATGAATTTTTCTACTTTCATAGTATTTCTTTGAGGTTCGCTATTTGACTATTGCTGGGACCCAATCAACTGTTACCACCTAGAGTCAGAATAGACCTTAGTACAACAACAATTAGGAGGTAGTTCTACGCTCCTCAAAACATTTAATCTCCCAATAAGAAGCCTTGCATGTAGTTTATCATCGTACCTAAGACTGGCTAAGTAAAGAGAGATCGTTGACATGAAGAAGACGTAAGAAGCAAGATGCAATAGAGAGTAACCAACGAAAAATGTTTAAATGAAGAAGCAAAAGAAAATGTAAAAAGTCAAGAGTAATAATCAACGGCAGATTCCAACACAGCCAGGATTTTTTTTTTCCTTTCTTAATAACGTTCACACAATACAAATTCTAAGCGCCACTCAAGGTAAACGGTTTCTGTTTTGACAAAATGGCAAGAATAAAAGTTCTTGGGGTTATTCAGGGAACATAACAGCTATTTCTATACTTGAAGAGTTCAAAATTAAATTAGTGAATTAAAATTTCAGGAGTGAGGCGGAGATGACAGAAGTGTAGAGTTGAAGTAAACTTTAGAAGGAACCTGAAACCCAATCTTAAAAAGGAAAGAGGATAAACATCTTCTCCTGTTCAGAAGACTGGAAAGGAGTGTGAAACTAACATTAGGCAAACCTATCTACCACTATTTGGAAAGGAGATAATAATTATATTTGGAAAGGAGATAATAATAATTACGGAATAAAATTTCATATTTCAGGCGGAGACGTCAGAATGCAGAGATGAAACAATGAACAATGGATAAAACTCTACTTCTGTTCCAAAACCAGGGAGGGGCATTAACTTGACGAAAAGTGAGCCTATCTAGTCCTAGTGGGTGACGAGAAAAAATAAATAATTAGTGAATAACAGTACAGAGTTCAGACGAAGACATTAAAATTATATAGCTGAAATAGATTTTTAGTAGAAACCAGATACCCAATTCAAAACAAGGAACTTCTATTCGTGTTCAAAATGTCTAATTAGGGTAAATGGAATAAAGTAATTGTTCTCGTTTTGTTATTAAAAGAAGGAATATAGAAAGGGCCTGTGGAGCACCACATACTTGGCCGATTATTTCTTTAACCAGTAACGTGTCACGTCCGCCCGTTGTGAAATAACTTTAGAACATAGGAGATCATGGCTCTCCAATTTTCTCATATTTTGTGGTTCTTCGTAAGCTTTCTCTCTTTTCTAGAGTTACCTCTCTGCGTTCCGCTATTCATTAACACAAGTTCGTCAACTAAATGGCTCGCTGTCTCTCCTTAGCTCTCTTGCCCACAAATTGTCCTGTGAGGGTTACGTTTCCCAAAACTTATTTCCACATTCTATATGCAAGGAATTATAGTTGTCTTTTCCTGATTCTGAGTAAAAAGTTATCTTTCCGTTGCCATTTTCTTTCTCGTTGGTTAATCGATCCGCCCATGGGATTTCCAGTATAGAACTACATTCCTGCTGCTTCAATTTACTCCTCCATATTTGCGGAAATAGTCCAGCATGCACTGCCATATAAGAGGATGGATATCACATAGCAATTCAGCCATTTTTTCTTTGTTTCTAATGAAATCTTTCAATTTCTTAGCCCCATGCATAGCATTTGGAACGCTTCTTTCGCTATTCCAATGCATGTTCGGATCTCTTTGTCGCATTTTCTATCCTTGCTGACAAGCTGAACCCATCATCGCATACACAAAGTCGACCGTCTGCCTGAAAGAGTTGGAAACTTGTCTGATCTATCCACGTGGTTCAGCAAAACACTTCCACTGTCTAATGGCAATATTTATTCTTTCAGTTGAGGTAGTTTAAATAATTCATTGACTTTAAAATAGCTTTTTTGTGGGCAACTAAGAAAGACCATAGAATGCGATAAATGCTATACAATTCATATATGATCTGACTCGGCTTTGATGTGATACTCTAAGTTAGTTCCTGGTTACCATTATTGTCGTTCGGCTGTGGTACACTTTTTCAAAGACCTGTGAACGCCTGGAAATTTCCCTTATTGCTGATATCTTTTTCTGAATAGACAAATTCCAGGTATCCCTTGAGCAGTTACAAAAATGGAATACGACTGCTTCATGCGTCGGAATCCGAAAATTAGACGGTGCTAAATCCTGTCTAATTCACATGCCTGATAAATTTAAAAAAAAAAAATTCTTTCGCCCCCACATAAGTAATACGACAATACAACTAGGACGTAGGCAGTTTCCAGGGAATGAAATCGAATGAGAAGACTTTAAAGAAGGAGTGGGGAAAGAAAAAAATGAAGAAATAGGGTTCAGGAAGATTGTCGTTGCATTTAAATCTTTGAATATTGTTGGTGGTAGGGAAGTAAGTAATCGGAAGTTATATTCAAAAAGTTCGAGAAAAATCTATTAGAATAGAAAAAACGGTTATATGTAGCTAGTTAAATATTACAACAATGAGATCTAGCAGCCAAACTAGTTGCGCGTTTAATTTCATGAAGTCGAGACACTACTCATCAGAACAGTTGGCATGAAAACATTTGTAGAAGAAGAAGGAAATCACGTAAAGTCGGAAAGAAAGTGAAGTCGAAATGCCTCACAGTGGCACGGATAGAATACGTCTTTACTTATAGCGTCACAGCAGCGAAACAATACTATATCCTGCGTTCATTCTATGTATTTAGCAATTCAGTTAATACAGGTTGATTGAATAGTAAAATCGCCATTTCAGGTATGATAGATTCTCCCATCTAACTATAAATTTTACACGACGAGAGAGTTCATCATACATAAAATAAGAGTAGGGCACCTCGGCGTGGTCTCATGGCTAGCAAGCTCGTCTTGCAAGAACAATTACGACTGAGTAGTGAGTTCTGTCCTCACTGGGTGCCCCCTAATTTCGGCCTTGTGCCACATCTAAGCTACGCTTGGAAAATCACCTGGGCACCTCAGCGTGGTGTAATGCTTAGCAAGCTTGTCTCGCTAGATCAGTTACTACTGAAAAGTGAGTTCTATCCTCACTGGGTACCCCACACTTTCGGCCTTGTGCCACATCTAAGCTACGCTTGGAAAATCACCTGGGCACCTCAGCGTGGTGTAATGGTTAGCAAGCTTGTCTCGCTAGATCAGTTACTACTGAAAAGTGAGTTCGATCCTCACTAGGTACCCCATACTTTCGGCCTTGTGCCACAGCTAAGCTTGGAAAATACCTACATAAAATAGGAGTTACTTTTCAATAAACTTATATAACAATTAAACTAAGTGATCGTGTTGATGTATTTTCTAAGTAAATATATTGGGTTTATCAAAGGATAGAAAACTAAAAACAAGTTATTAAAGATAGTAAAAGTCTTTAGTTGTTGAAATTATCAAAGTATGCCAGTTAAAAAGAAAACAGTGGCGAAAATAGAATAATAATCTACCGATTAAATAATCTACATATTATCAATACTATAAAGAAAAAAAATGTAAAACAAAAATAAAACAAACATATTTTAAGAAATTCAAATGTTCTATTGAAAGAATAGGTTTGAGATGTTGGAAATGCTGTGTGCATTATGTTTGAAATGTATTTTATTCAGTTTAAATTAATGTTAACTTACAAGGACTTTGGAAGTTCATCTGTCACGGAATTTTAATTATTTCAAGCTGCGTCTTCCGAGATATTATTTTGAAAATCAATGACATTTACGTTCTATGTATCGTTTCAAGAATAGGCGCAAGTTCTTTGAAGATCTTGGCTACGAGAAATAAGTGTTCATGCCAAATTTCAAACACATTTTCTTCAGCTTGAACATATGATCGTGAAAATAATTTTTGCGCAATCGTTTGAACATATAACATCCTCCCACACACGCATTTAAATGTTAAACAGAAAAGGCTGACAAACAGAAGTATGTTTCATTTCAACGCCGCGACTTGCTAACAATTATAACAGTACAAGTGATTGATTTTTTTTTAATTTTACGGTTTATCAACCCTTTCTGCGTTATTTTAATCCGGATCATATTTGGGATTGTAAGAATAATTGTTTTTTGTCGAGTGAACATTGACATTTTGTTGTAAAAATAACAATGATTTTTCAACCATTTATATATATTTTAACCTATAAATGGTGGGTAGACATGGATCCATGACGGTAATGAAATTGTCTGGTAATATATAGGCACAGGGTTTAGGATTGATGCATAAAGTGATGTTTTTTCTTCATATTGGTTTGGTATCTACAATGAATAGACATCTCACAACACAGAAATCCTTAGAATATATCATCGTCTCTCCTCTCCTATTCTCTCCACATATCCTCGCCTCTTCTCTCCTCTCCTCTCGTATCTTCTCACCTCCACTCCTCACCTATCCTTTTATATCCGGGCCTCTTCTCTCCTCTCCTCTCCTATGCTATCATATCCTCTCCTACCATCTCCTATCATATCCTCACCTACCCTCTCCTATTCTATCATATCATAGCATCTACTGTCCTATCATATCGACATCCTCTCTTATCCTATCTTCTGCTCTCCTATTCTTTCCGCTGCTATCTTCTCCTCTCCTATGCTATCCTCCACTCTCCTCTTATATCATATCATCATCTATCTTCACTTGTCCTATCATCTCCTCTCCTTTCCTACTCTGTCCTATTCCATCATATCATATCATCTCCTCTCCTTCCTGTCCTATTATATCCTCTCCTCTCCTATTGTATCCTCTTTTATTCTATCCTTTTATTTCCTATTCTAACCTCTCCTATCCTATCTTCTCTTCACTTATCCTCTCCTCTACTCTCCTATCCTCTCCTCCCCTCTCCTATTCTATCTTCTCCTCCCCTCTCCTATTCTATCATATCATCTGTCTTATCCTATCCTCTTCTCTCTCGTCCTCTCCTATTCTACCTTCTCCTATCCTCCGCTCTCCTATTCTATCTTCTCCTCCCCTTTCCTATTCTGTCTTATCCTCTCCCATTCTATCCTATTCTCTCCTCTCCTCCCCTCTCCTATTCTATATTCTCCTCCCCTCTCCTATTCTATCATATCATCTGTCTTATCCTATCCTCTTCTCTCTTGTTCTATCCTATTCTACCTTCTCCCTATCCTCCCTCTCCTATTCTATCTTCTCCTCCCTCTCCTATTCTGTCTTATCCTCCCCATTCTATCCTATTCTCTCTCTCCTCCCCTCCCTATTCTATCTTCTCCTCCCCTCTCCTATTCTATCATATCATCTGTCTTATCCTATCCTCTTCTCTCTTGTCCTCTCCTATTCTACCTTCTCCTATCCTCCCCTCTCCTATTCTATCATATCATCTCCTCTCCTGTCCTATCCTTTCCTTTCCTATCTTATCATATCCGCTCCTCTACTTTCCTCTCCTATCCTCCCCTCTTCTATTCTATCATATCAGCTCCTCTCCTCTTCTGTCTTATCCTCTCCCATTCTATCCTATCCTCTCCTCCCCTCTCCTCTCCTATCGTCATCTCTTATCCTACCGTATCCTCTCCTCTTATCTCTTATTCCATCCTTTCTTCTTTTAACCTATCCTATCCTATCCTCTCCAATCTTATCTTCTACTATCCTCTCTTCTCCTCTCCTCCCCTAAACAAGGTGCCTGCTTTTATTAAGTCTAAAACAGCGATTGACTCATTTGCATAACTAAACAGCGATTGAATCATTTGCATAACTTTCTGTTCACAGTTCTGATTATTTCCTGGTGGGAGCTGGTGGAACCATTCTCTCGGGATTCGTACCAGCTCTATTCTGGCTAAGAAGCTATTTTCTTTCTTTTTACAGAGATTGCACACTAGACGTTGTCTCTTTGACCGACGTAGGCGGTTACCGTTATCTCGGTGATTTTAGGAAGCTCATTCTGCATTTTGATTTCGCTACGGAATCTAAGAGATCAATAGACCAAAAGATTGGTTACTAGGAACAGACAGAAATATTTACGAAGAGAAAGAAACAAGTAGAATTCGAGAGTTATGCTGTATGGAAAATATAGTCTGGTTCTTGGTTCTAAATAAACGTAAAATATGAATCTCTCGAAGCAGCATAATCAGACGTCGCTTGACAAAATTAAAATTAAGCTTGTCATTTTTTAATCTCATTGATAGAGACTATGCTAGAATGTTTGGCAAATGGACAATGTTTAAGGTATTCGTAATTGATGCATTTTAATTTTAAAAATCAGATCAGATCAAGCCGAAAAGAGTTTGATCTCATTTTCCCAAAATAGTTCGTGCTGTGAATGTGCGTTCAAAAAAACAAAACAAAATAAAATAAAATAAAAAGCCAAACTCTATTCAGTGATTTTCTCTGAGAAGACAAAACTAAACCTCCTTATGGCAATGTGCCTTCAAGCTAGTTTAAATACTTTGCTGTGATGCAACCACATATGTTTCAAACACTGACGACTGTCTTTGCCTCAGGTACAATGATATATTAGTTCAACCATTTCACTCTAAGCAAGGATATAACGTCTGTAAGAAGCAAAGGGTTACTCAGTGAAAGAAAATGAAAAAGAAATTAGTGAGGAAATATGACAATAAAAGAACATTATTCAAAACTAAATTGTTAAAAGCTAAAGCATAGCTAGTACCATACAAGGTCACAGCCTTTGAGTGATTAAGGTGCCTAATTAAACAGTTACATTTAAGTAACACCCTACTTTTACCCGAGAGGGAAGCTCCCCGCCAAACAAGCTGCAATTCCGGAGCCATTCTAAATCATTCTATCTGCATTTTATTTTACTATTCTTACTGTAGGTGCAATAATAGATTTTAACCATTTTATTACGAGCAAAGTAGATTGACGGCAGTGTCTCATCATTTTACATTTAAAATGGTTAGATGTAATCATAACTCCCATACTAATGGTTTCTTCTTTTGGACTTCTCTCTTGTGGAACTTTCTTCTGGTTTATTATTTCCAAGTCAACTTTGATCTTCTAAAATTTAAAAGCGACGTTAATCTTCATCTGTCTTTTTAATTCCTGTTCTTTTACTGTTCTGTCTCCTTAATAGTAGTTTTTTGTCTAATATTTGCTAACACTCAGCAACTATTTGTTTCTTAGTGGTTTTTATCGCCTTTATTTGGGTGAAATGTTTTTTTAAAAAAATGTGATAAGTCCCATAATACGGAAACGCTTACTGAGAGTGAAAAAAAACTAGACAACTTAAGGGAGAAGAAATGGCAATAAAAAAACATGATCCAGAACTAATTTCTTAACAGCTAAAGATAGCCACTATGACACAAGACCTCAACAGCATTAAATGAATACGGTGCCCAATTCAATAGTTTGAGAAAGTAGTTCCACATATTTTACTACACAGTGAATCTTCTTCCCCAAACTGCGATTCTGAAGCCGTTCTAAAATCTCCATATCAATATTTTTCGTTTCCAACCTGAGGGGCGAAGATAAAATAAAAAAATAAATCTTATCTTGTACAACTATTTTCCTGGACTGCATGTGTGGAAATTTATTTTGCATTTGATTTCAGCGCCATTTCGTTTCTTTGAAGAGAAATACATTTTGGTATTTCAGGTTGTTAGTTTTCTCCAAATTTCTCTGGTTAGAGGCTAAAATGCGGATGATGTTCTTACTTCTTTTGATTTTGATTGGTTTATTTTGGTTATAGCGGCATATCAACCGATATGGGTTATTTAATGCCAACATCTAAACATTTTGTAGGCAATTTTATGCCTTCAACTACAGATATTTTGTACATAATTTTATACTTTCAGGCTAAATATATGTTTTTAGATGTAAATTTTGCAAATGAAAAAATATATCACTGGTAATTTCACTACTAAAATGTTTGTTATACTTTTTTAATGTTATACTGATTGTCATTTTTGCTATAAAATGTAATGTTGGCATCTGCCTATATATTTGTCGATATCCTCAAAGACACATGGCCCAGTGAGTAAAGACGTTAGTTGGATCCATTGACTAGACCCAAAGAGTTGTGAGTTCAATACCAGGGTACAGCAGTGCTAAAACAAAACTTGTTGAGTTAAAAAGCTAATAAATAAAGAACTAGAACAATCTATTCCGGTGGATGAAGTGAAGGTCTTGGTTCGAAATTCCAATCACCTGAAAAAGGCTGGGGCGTGCAACGGCCGAAACGTTGTGAATATGACAATGAAGTTGAGGGTAACAGTCCAAGTAATGTTGGTAATTTTATTATAAAAATGTAATGTTGATTATTATTTTGCAGTTCATTATTTGCCTATAACTGGGACCCTAACAGAATCTTCTACCTCCGTTCAGGGTAGACCAGGGAGCAACAACAAATGAGAGGTGATTCAACATTCCTCAAAACCTACATTCTCTCAATCAGAGAATTTGCTGCCGGATGTATTTTATCCTCCCATCATACCCACGACGGAACATCTGTAGCACAATGAATTTTTGTTGTCAGTTGAGTATCTCTTTTTCCAACAATAAATTCAAATAAATAAATAATATAAAGTATTTGCATTAGTCGGACTATTGTCCTCATCTTTGTCGCCATATTTGTTACAACGTTTCGGCCGTTGTACGCTCCGGCATTCTTCAGGTGGTTGGAATTTCGAACTGAACCCTGAAGTTATCAGTTATCTCCTGCTAATTTTCCCTCTGAAAGTTCTCCACTGCCTTAACCAGGTATTGAACTCACCTTCTTTGGGTCTGTCGCTGGATCTAACCAACGCCTTTATCCACTGAGCCATGTGTCCTAGGAGATAACTGATAACTGACATCCATCAAACATGGCACGTGGAACTAGAACAGTCTACCCCAGTGATCGAAATAAAGGGTTCAGTTCGACATTCCAACCACCTGAAGAAGGCAGGAGCGTAGAACGGCCGAAACGTTGTAAATACTGTACATAATACCTCATCTCAGAAATATAGACAGACTCTGAAATAAATAATATATTCCCTAAATATTTGAAAGGTTCACTAACAATAGCTGTTCTTTCTTTTATGAGCCATGTCACGTCAGGAAGTTGGCGAAAGTTGCGTTGAAGCTCAGACCAGAGACCAGGTTCGTTGATAAGGTGCAGTTATCCAAGACTGAAGTACAAAACAATTTGTAGCAGCAAACCATATTTTATTCTTAGGTCGTAACTTACTGCTATAAGAGAACGAAGCAGGGTTGAGACGTAAGCTAAGTGTGAGAAGTTTTGTAGTTCAGCGGCCGCCGTCAATGTCCTTCTGAGTGATCTGCTTCGTTGCTTCTGTTAGATTTTGGGCGATATCGTCAGTTTTACAGAAAACAGTTTTCTTTGTTCAGATATCTTCGTCTAAAAAAGTAAGTAATCGTTCTTCCGTTACTTTCTCTCAGTCTGAGCCACTTGCTCTTGCACTTTGAATTTGACTCCAATTACTGATGGCCATTGGTCGAAAGTAAATGTTTCGTGTTGTGCGACAGGCCCCGCGGTTTTAAATATAACAATACATCAGAATGACTCATACTGCAACACGATCAAGGCTCTCCACAATATTCTGTTCTTTGAAGCACTTAATAAATGTTGTATTTTCTTATCTCTCCTAAATATTAGTCCACCTCCCATTTACTCAAGCTTTCTGGGTAGATTATGCATTGTTTTCCTCTATACCTCTTGCTCTCAATCTGTCCTGTGGGTTTCAAATTTTTCAAGATCTCTTTCTTCATTATATGCCTTTAAAAATTAAACTGCCGCTTTACGATGTTATGTATAATTGTCTTTTTTGTTTCCATTTTCTCTAAAACTGTGTTGTTTCTCATATATTCCATTTGTGATATTCGCAGCATCCTTCTGTAGAACTGCTTTTATAGGGCACGTTGGATAAAATGTCACCTAAATTACGTAGAAATAAAACTATCTCTCACATCTCATTTTGGCAGATATAATTAACATAATTACACAAAATATCTTGAAATACGGAAGAGTACATGTTTTCAATAAAATCCTTATTGTCTTCAACCACGGCACCCAAACGACTTAGGTATCTCCTGCATCTCTTCTGGACGGTCTCCTTGTTTAATTTGGTGAATGCTGCCATAATCCTTGCCTTCAGTTCATCTTTGATGTTACAATGAGTATTTTTTTTTTGGTTTCTCGCTCTGCTGTGCCTGACACACAATAAACAAGGGTTTCTTCTGCTTGCTTGGCATGGTGTAGCGTCCTTTTGCCAGGTATAAGGATCTTCTAGCAGCCCCAATCTTGACCCAGGGCAATAATACCTCTTCAAGGCACTTGATGTAGGCTTCTGTGTTGAGTCTGAGGCCATCACAAACAAAGTCGGCATATTTATTTGCTTATCAGAACAATCAAAATGAGTTTTCCGAGATGCAATACCTTCGTAATCAGCAATAGCCTGATTCAACTCTTTCCTAATTCTCTGCACTGTCCTTAGACTGACACCCAAATACTCTGAAATGTCCGTATTGAAGATTCTGGCGTGAAAGCCAAGCATTACAACATGTTATTTTCAAATTTCTGACGGAGTGAATTGCGTCATTGTGCTCTTTTTATCTCACAGACGGTGCCCAGCTGACTTTACTATACGGTGCACTCGATAAAATCAAAACGATCAACGTACATACGAAATGAAAAAAATAAAATGGCGACAATTTACCCATCGCACCTTGTATGTTGCTTCGAATCTCTTATTGGTTTGTGAAGATTTTTTTTCCGGCATTCACTGCCATATCGGATGTTAGATATTACATGACAGTTCAGTGTAATTTTCTTTATTTTTAACGAAATTTTCCTGTTTCTTAATAATTTGCTTAGCTTTTGTTGTTCATTATTCGCTATATATATACGTGTCTTCTGATTTCAGTATCTCATTTTGCGTCCTCCGTGAAAAAAAAAAACACATATGTTTAAATTTTTGTACTTGCTTCTTTTTGATATCTCAAATTTGTAATGTGTATTTTGTTTACTTTTCTATAAATCTTTGTTAGATTTATTTTCCTAATCCCACCTTCTACAATCAAAAACCCAATTTATAGAACACTGATTGAACATCGGATTTTCGATGTCTAAGTAGATATTTTAAGTCAACAGACTAAACTTGGCTTTTACATATCTGATCCATTCGCGTATATACGTGGATAGCAATGGCAATATTACACGTAACTCACATGTAACTCGAAGAGGAAGTAATGACATAATCAAGAGGTTTACATCCCACACTATTTTGGGCTGACGGCCATATCACGTTGAAACACCAAAGGTAAGCAAAGTCTATACTGTTCAGTACCTATATGGATGAAGGCTTGCGAATAACAAGAGCTTCAAGCTTCGATGTGTGGGAAGTGTAATAACGGCTAGGAATTGGGAATCGGAGAGCCGAGTACCAATTCTTGTTGGGTTCAATTTATTCATTTATGCACAAATACAATTGAGACAGGTAAGAATTCACCTCTTCTTACCCCCAGCTATGGGTTAATTAGGAGAACTTGTATGATTAAATTATTATTATCTCAAAAAATTTCGTACAATCCAAAATATATTGTGGCTTTAAATAACCTGCAAAGATTGATATGTCTTAAAAAATAAACCGATCCACAATAGATCACAAAATAAATTGGGACTGAAATCCACTACATTCGATAAATTGATAACAGAAAATGCATTGAGGATCCTTATTTTCATGAAAATTTGCATGAAGAGAAAAATTTGTAAATTTCAACAAAGAGTGGTTCAATTTGCTAGGTCAATGAATATCTAATGTTTCTTTGTAAGAAACGACCAATATTACAAACACCATTACAGAAAACGTTTCATGTTCATTGACCGAGCAGCTAGGGCTATATTCCGTTGAAATTTACAAAATATTTCCGCTAAAATCGATTTTTAAGGGAAATAAGTTCATCAAGTCCAGTAACTGAACTGTTATTGTTCCTTTTAGTACTAATAGAAGTTCCATTCCTAAACTTGTTTGAAGCAATGTGGAAATTCATAATGGCAAAAATAATAAGCACCTAACCTCCTTCCATTTCAATAAACTTAAACAAGTAAGGAATATTAATGAAATAATTTACGCACATATATATATATATATATATATATATATATATATATATATATATATATATATATATATATATATATAGTCTAGTTTCGGTGAAACGTTTTCCATTTGTCTAATTTGTGTCAAACTTTTTCGTAATTTTATATATATTTTCAAACACATTGTCGCCTTGGGAAATGCATTAACAGACCTAAAAACATATACATATTTTACTTTCAAATGATTCTGAAGGTTTCGCAGTGTATTTTCTGTGGATTCATTTAAGAAAATGCTATATGAATTTCTTGCTTTCGAGACATACTGAAAATTCGATACAAAAAATGTGGGAAAATATATCAACCACTTTCGACATGAACTAAGAACTATAAAGAAAAGATACAGAACAAATATGAACGGCATCTTTAAAAGTCACTAATTTTCTTTCTTCTTCAATCACGAGACACGCCATCGTAGAAAAAAGTGCTAATGATTCAAGCAGACATACAAAAACACATGCACTCATTTCTTTCTTTCGTTCATAGATCTGATAAATCCTAGAAAGGCGAAACGCGTAATCAAATCTAATTTCGAAGAAATATTTTCCGTTTGTCAAATTTCTGAAAACATTTGTCGGGATTTCATATCGCATTTTAAAGACATACACACACACACTATATATATATATATATATATATATATATATATATATATATATATATATATATATATATATATATATATATATATATATATATAATATATATATATATATATATATATATATACATCTTGTAAAACGTTTATTATTTGCATTATGCAAGAAAAGAATGTAAATATTGCCTCACTTTTAAATATTTTGAAAAGAATCTTAAGATACTGCGAAATAATTTTGTTTGAAGAAAGTTAAGTTATTCATTGATTTATCAAATACAGAAACCCATATTTGTTAAAGTAAAACAAAACATAGGATCTTTCTTGAATGTTATCAATTTCTGTTGTTGCAGAGTTTTAAAAAGCGATTCATATATTGCAAAAAAAATAATTTTTAAAAACAAACATTTGATTAAATTGATAATAAAAATAAATATTTCTTCACTGCTAGTCGATTTTCTGAGAAATAAATGAAATATTGATGATGTTATCAAAACAATAAAGAAAGAAATGTAAAACACGTTTCAGATCTCGTTACAAACGTTAAGAGAACGTGGAAGAAAAATAAAAATCATTACTACATGAAAGCATGAGACAAATAATGAGTTTCCATTTTTTTATCCAATTATTTTTATCTCTTATATATTTTGAAAATGAGCAAATATTTTTTACGATAATAATAATATTAAACATAAGAATTTGAAATTATTTCATTTTATTCGTAATATTAATTCGAAGTAAATGAAAAACCATAATCTCCACTCGCAGTTCAGTTTCCTATTAAATTGAAATGATTGCTAGATAAGGTATTCTTTTTTAGTTTTTGAAACATAAATTAAAAGCCAAAATGATAAGTCGACTTCTTGATAACTGCTCTTATATATACTTCTTTCAATCGTTATATAAAAAATAAGCGCTTTTAAATAAAAAAATCAATTATTACTAACGAAAAATTTCAAAATATTGTGTGGGTTTACCAAAGCGTATTGTTCAAAATGACTGTACAGGCGTTAATATATAAAGCAAAGGTTTCTGTTCGAATTTGAAATGAAAAAAAAATACAGATATGTCTTGTATTTATATTGTTTAAAAATTTCTTCTGTTGAACCTGTCTGAAATGTCTAGCAAAAATGTTATACGTTGCAAATTTATTAGGTAGGTTTCTATAAAGAAACTAATGGAGGAGTCGCTAGCATTGACATGTAGAAACTAATCAAACCTTCGTACCAACTCTATTTGACGACGTAGTTACCCACGGGTTTGTAGACCTGATAAACAGCAAAAGATTTTGGTTGACATGTGGATTTTTTTCTTTTACAATATATATATTATACTCTATTTTCCATAATTCTGCTACACGTGAATCTGTTTTCGAGACATATTTCAAGCAAAAATTATATATTTCCACATATAAAAAATATCTTTTGCGTGGTAGTGATTCCAATGCCTTTCTTGGAGTGGTGATAAGAGTTTATATATATATATATATATATATATATATATATATATATATATATATATATATATATATATATATATATATATATATATATATATATATATATATTCCATGTAGTTCTCTTGTTAATATTTTGTTCTTTCAGTATAGTATATATATTACAATAAAAAAATCATATTTCAACTAAAAACTTTTCACGTTTATCTTCTGTTTAATATATATATATATATATATATATATATATATATATATATATATATATATATCGTCATATGTATATTAATCAATTAGCGAAGAAAATAAAACTTTAGAAGGGACCGGAAACATAAACCTGAACAGCGAACGAGGAATAAACCTCTACTCCTGTTTAAAAAAACAAAAAAAAAACAACCAAAGACATGCATGGATGTCATTTGTTTAGTTCAATTTAGAAATGCAGTTACTATAAATCTACATTACATCGTAATGTCTTCCTTATATTATAACTGCAACTTTCATATGCAATATATATTGGGTCACATTAATAATTCTTTATTTTGCGATTGAATATTCCATTAACATTTTTGGGGAACATCATTAATTTTTTGGGAGAACATCATTAATTTTTCCAGATACAATTTCTACTATTTAACCCAAAGTTCAACGGAGTGGGTGAATTCCTGCTTTCCACAAGTATATTTACGCATAGTGATCGTAACGATTTCGACTAGGATTCGAATTCTACTCTCTGATATCTCATTCTGAGTCTTTCTCCATTAAATCACTCGCACATCCTTCTAACTTCAAAGCAAATGAAATACTACCGATTTTTATTTATTTTTTTTTTTACTTATTTTCTATTTTTTGTGACAGTTGAGGCCTGTGCGTAAACAGGTAAATAACCTTCAATCATATATATTTCTTTTCGATGTTAATCAAAATCAAGTTATAACGGAACATATTATCCATGGTTTTTGTTTGTGGGGAGGATATAGTCATTTTTCTATATTTTTTGACAGTTGAGGCTTGTACGTAAACAGGTAAATAACCTTCTATCATATATATTTCTTTTCGATGATATTTCTCAATATTATTTTTCTTAATTATCGCCAAGTATCTATGACATCCGGGCAAAGTTATTTGGGTGGCTTCCCATAACTTTCTCATCGGATTTGTAATCCAAAATTTTCTTGTACAAGACTGGTTTCAAACGTAGTCTAGAAAATCAAGTCTCCCAATAGCTGGAGTGACGGGAAAAAAAAACTGGATGCATTCCTTTCACAAGAGCAATAGTGTGAAGTCACTGGATAAACGATAAAAAGAATATCGTTCCCTTTGTGTGAAAAGTCGTAACTTGAGATTAGTCAAAAAAATGAAATGCAATTGTTTCGGAAAAGCATGGAGTTGTTATAATTTACATTCGGACTAATATCCTCGTTTTTATTGCAAGGATCACAACGCATCGGTCTTTATCCATTCCAACCTCTTCAAGTGTCTCCAGATCTTGGTACTCTTGTATAAATAGATATTTAAACACTTTATCGAAATTAAACTGTTCTCATTCCACTGTTCATGTCGAATGATATCTGGTCCTGTTTAATTGTTCAGTTATTGTCAGTAGAGAACTTCGATGTGTGTGTGTGTGTCCGTGTGTGTATGCGTCCGTGCGTGCAGTTTATGGTGATGGTGCTATAGATGATAGTTTTGCTCGTAAGTTTTTCGCTAGCTTCATATGTGGACATTTTGATCTAGACGACTAAGAACGTTCCGGCAGACATTAATGATGAACAGATCAAAATGCTGATGTGAATAACAAGACACGGGGTATGGTAGAGATACCCCTCATATGTCAATATTTGAAAACATATGATAAAGTGTGTCGATAAGATGCTTCAAGTACTTACAATGTACTTTATTTAAGACATATATATCGACGAATTATACATTTAATTTTAATATTTTTAAAATCTTGTTCATCTTGGTTATAGTGAGTAAAAATCACACATATAAAAAATATCTTTTGGGTGGTAGTGATTCCAATGCCTTTCTTGGGGTGGTGATAAGAATTTATATATATATATATATATATATATATATATATATATATATATTCCATTAACATTTTTGGGGACCATCATTAATTTTTACAGATACAATTTCTACTATTTGACCCAAAGTTCAACGGAGGGGGTGAATTCCTGCTTTCCCCAAGTATATTTACGCATAGTGATCGTAACGATTTCGACTAGGATTCGAATTCTACTCTCTGATATCTCATTCTGAGTCTTTCTCCATTAAATCACTCGCACATCCTTCTAACTTCAAAGCAAATGAAATACTACCGATTTTCTATTTTTTGTGACAGTTGAAGCTTGTACGTAAACAGGTAAATAACCTTCAATCATATATATTTCTTTTCGATGTTAATCAAAATCAAGTTATAACGGAACATATTATCCATGGTTTTTGTTTGTGGGGAGGATATAGTCATTTTGTTACCTTTTCTAACATTCTTTAAAGTAAATTGTATGATAATTGGCATGATAATTATTGACAAAAATGATTTTTTGCCAAATCATTAAAGGTTTTTGAGCAAAATATTTTAAAGATTTAGTTTCAAGATCTAAATGTTGGAATTGTATTCCGGGGGTAGGCGAAAGCATTAGAAAACAGCCTCATATAATTTATAATTTACTGAAGCTTTACAAATTGTATATGGAAATATGTATGGCACAAGAACATTATTATGGAATCATTGGGTCATTACATAAGACCTACATTTACATCAAAGCTGAATTATACTGAACAATTTTGCTATATTATTATGGAATATATTACAGTGCAGTAGATTTAGTGTGATCTTCAATAAAGAATGCTAATTTAAAACATTTTTTCTTATAATTTGTGTCCAGCAATATTATGTTGTTAAATACACTTTTATCTAATTTTGTTTTTATTAATTATGATCAGACAAATATTCATTGAGAAGCTTTTTTGTAATCTTTTAAAAATATTTTTTGCAGTTTTTGTTTATCGAATAGAGTAAAAAGATTTGCATATTTTGCTTGTCGTTAATAATTACTAGAATTCCGATATTAATATATTTTCCATTAAGTATATCTAATACAAAAAAATATCAACTTTATTTGGATTTATTCTTGAAATAGCCATGTTTTTAAGTCAGATTGCAAGCAAAAACAAGCAGACATTAGGTATTTCTTTAACAGTAAATGCTCAATACCTGGTAAATGATATGTATCTAATTTATAGTGTCAGTACTTAGCACATCCACCACCAGATTTTACACAGAATGCAATGTTGATTCTCTAAAAGAAGTGAAAAAAATCATCCTGTCCTAACTTCTAGTCCTTCCCCCACTAGGTGTCATTATATACGTACTACGTAACCATTTTTTCGCTGGTTGAAATGACACAACTATTTTAATCTTAAAAAGATTATTTCTATATTTGTACAATTATAAATAATGTAAAGATTGATAATTCATTTCAGAAATTCAGACGGACAGGAGTTAATTTTCGCAGAATTCTGAGCTGAATTATTAATGTCTACCACCACTTCTTAAAAAAAACTATCGATTCTTAGTCGATCCAACTGATTAGTCGTTATGAAAACTCTTTATAAAAATGTTCTTAGGTTTTCATTTTAACTTTAAGAAATTCAGCTTAAATATACAATGTAATGTTTTAAAAATAAATACTTACTTCAGGAGACTCCTTTAAATTTTTCCCTATTTTGAAATTTCAGGACTATTTTTTTCCTTATTAAGATTGAAAGTGTAGACCAGATTTTTATTTAACCATCCGTCCTTGCATGAAATATTGCTGCTATATATGGTCTGATTCCCCCGCTGTAAGTGTCGAAGTCCTCGCCAAAAGCCAGAGGCGGATATGCAATAACATATGTCTTGATCTGGCATCTAGTCTACAGTCACTTTCTCACAGACGTGCCGTGGCTTCCCTCTGTCTCTTCTATAAGTATTTTCACGGAAACTGTCCGATGAGTTACTTTCGCTGTTTCCCAGACTGCATGAATTTAAACGAGTTACTAGGTTGGTATTTCGGTCCCAACCATTCACTGTCGAAACTGTTAAATTTAATATTCTCTTCTACGCAAACAACTTCTTCTGTTGCACTTCCAGTAAGTGGAATTCTCTCGTTCATATGTGCTTCCCTGATAATTATAGTCTTCAAATATTCAAGTGTAATGTCAATTGACATCTTCTGATACCTTGATATTGTTACACATCCTTCTCTTTATTCTCTCCCCAAATATGCCTCTTTACTCTTGTTTTGTACCTTTTGCAACCCCTTGCGTGCTAGTGACACTCCCAACTTGCTTGGGGTAAAACGCTTAAAAATAATTCTACAAGTTCGCTCTGAAGTAAAAATAATTTTGTGAAAAACTGCTCGAAAAACTGGAAGTTACGTAGACAAACAAACCAACACGAGAAAAAAAAAGAAAGAAAAAAAAACGACTGATGGAGAGAAAGCAAAGGAAGATGTCGGTTTGGATTACGGTTACGAAAAGAAACAAATATTTTTGAAAACAGATTTCAAAACCTCTATATATACGGTTATATTTGTATAGAAATCTTTCAAAATATAGTAACGCATTCATTCTGCTTTATCATAAATCAAGGAAAAACACTTTGAACTCGATTGCCAAGACATTCATTGAGAAAAAAGAATTGGGGAATGTGTACTTTGGCCAAAAGCCTTACCCGTCCAACCGGCAACAATCAAATGCTATTTCTTCCATTGAACGTTTTAACAATGACACCTTGGCCGATTATCAACTGACTAAAAGGAACTACCCCTGACTGACTCTACCACATGACTCTGGACTAGTCGCTCTGCTCAGCTTTTTTGATTTTCTTTGTCTTGACATGTTAATTCCGTTTTCTCGTCTATCAAACCCGGACTGATTTTGTTTCTACGAAACTGCCAATCAGGAAAAGAGACGAACCCCGACATATCCCGTTAGCTTTCCAATCAGTAACAGGACTAATTTAGTCTTCAACCAATCACAAACGCAGATCTCAGGCCATCCTGTTATATATATATATCCTAACTCGCTCTCTCTCTCTCTCTCTCTCTATATATATATATATATATATATATATATATATATATATATATATATATATATATATATATATATATAGTAAATTGGCATTATTTCTCACAATATAAACGTTATTTTAGTTGGTACACGTTGCTAACTCTGTTTTTTTTTCTTTTACTTAAACAGTAACTTACTGACAACGGGTGAAGTCCTGTATATAATTTTTATATACTCGAACTTCCTGATCTCAGCCAGTTATTAAATTTAATTTGAATAAATTAAAAAACAAACAAACAGGAAAACAACTCAAACATATATATATATATATATATATATATATATATATATATATATATATATATATATATAAATATAAGAGGTTGTAAAAGTATGTATATTAAAAAGAAGAGAAGAGAGGTGCCGCAAACCTTTTTGGTTGTAATGTGTTTTTTTTAGAAAAAAATATTATGCTTTATTTTCCATAATTTTACTACACGTGTTTCTGGTCTCGTGGCCGTCTTCAGGTAAAAGCGGAGATTTCCACATATTAAAAATAATTAATTTTTTCCTTATGTTTTTCAATGTTAAATATTCTCGATATGAGACATTCTCTGGGTTTGTGTTAGTAATCCGAATGTCTTTCTTGAATTGGCAATGAAGAGTTCTGCGCGAAGGGTCATAAAACAATTAAGGTTGGTCCAAGAGAAATGATGAATTACCTATCGGCATTTTATCTTTTAATGTTTTACTGACCCCTATGTGTTCTTGGATCTGTTTCCATTTTTGTGTGTTTCTGTCAGCATGCGTGTATATATGCGTGCGTATATTTCCCCTCCATACATATAAGGTCTTACTATAAGGAATTAGTAAACTCATTTGTACACATACACACATACATACACATGCGCACATACACACCGTCCAACTATTGTATGTACTGATTCCTTGTGGTAATAGTAAAATTATGGAAAATAAAGCATAATATTTTTTTCTAAAAAAATCACATTACAACCAAAAACCAAGCCAAAAATGTTTGCGGCACCTATCTTCTTTTTTTTATATATATATATATATATATATATATATATATATATATATATATATATATATATATATATATATAAAAAGTAACATAGAAATCACGCCTGACGATTGTCTGTTTCATGAAACATGACTGTCGCCCTGACGATTGACTTCTATGTTCACTTTTATATTTACACACGCTCTATCTCTGATATTGAGCACTTTATTCCATAAATATAGCACACCTTAAGACTACGTATATATATATATATATATATATATATAGAGAGAGAGAGAGAGAGAGAGAGAGAGAGATAATCAAGTTTTATTAAACTCTATATTTTAATGTTTTACGGTATCTGTATAGGTCGAATCATTCCCGAATACATCTTTTCAGGAACTGATTTTATTTTCGATTATCACTTGCCATTATCAAGGCTGTTAATGTTATTAATATCACTGATTATGACCGTCATGCTGGTATTTTTAGGGGTATTACCATTCAAATTGAAATCTGCATAAAAGCCAAGTCAACTTTTCGCGCCTAAAAAGGTTATCCTTCTAAAACAACCACTGTTTTTTTTTATAAACAAGATTGTTTATATATATTTCATAACAATTTTTCATAACGGAATTTTACAGATCATAACAGTTTTACACTATCTATTCAAGATTTCGCGAGCTTAGCAACGGTTTATTTCTCCAAAGTTCATGATGAATTACAAAGGGAACTGTCTCTGGGGGTTAATGTTTCAAAGAAACGCTTGTGCAAAAGTAAATTACGAGTAAATCCCATCTGGGTTAATACTGCGTGCAAATAACATGTATAATTATGATTTATACGCGATGTAAATATGGGTTTTTACATTTCTTTTCAAAACGCCCCAAAGCGAAGTCTTTGATTTCCGACATTTGGCCGATATTCAAGTACAAAAATATAGCAATACAGCAATAATTATGTGGCTTTCTTTTGCATTAAATATCCCTTGGTGTTCGCGTTCAAACCTTCGCGGGTGCGCGCGCGCGCACACACACACACACACACACGCACACACACACACACACACACACACACACACACACACACACACACACACACACACACACACACACACACACACACACACACACACACACACACACACACACACACACACACACACGCACACGCACACACACACACACTAAACATATAAACACAGATTCCCACAAACACACAATATCCCCCATACACGAACACGCAAACACACACGAAAAGACAAACAACACAAAGACAAACAAACACAAAGACAAACAAACACACGCGCATACACAATCAAATACACATGCACACACATTCACACATAAATACACAATCACCCATACCCACACACAAACACACACTCATTTAAGGATGCACACACATACACTCACACAATAAGAATAAAGTGGTCAAAGTTTTTTCTTTGAAAATTTTACATCTTTTTTCTTCCGGCTTCCGGGTTTTCTGACAAAGATTAAACCTTAAATTGTCCTCCATCTTTTGTCACTTGTGATCGTTTTCGGATTTGACAAGACATAGAAACTTGCCATTTAATTAGGGCGTGTTTATGATTACGCATTTTTGCTGTTTTAAACAATCTTAATATATCAGATCTTGAATGCTCTTCTTTTTAAAACTATTTTCTGCACCTGACTTTGTAGTTTCCTTTTTATTTTCATTTTATTTCTGAAATATATTCAGTACATGTGTTTCTAAATCGAATGAAACGTTATTGTAGATAGTGTATACATTTTTATTTTTAAAGCTAAGTTCTGTAATAGCTGCAATCATATTCCATTATATATATATATATATATATATATATATATATATATATATATATATATATATATATATATATATATATATATATCGTATTTTTTTTGTATTATCTGTACTTATTTGTGCTATTTTATTGAATTGTGTGGCAGGGTGTGGTGTAAGGATTCTATTTTCTTGTCGATTAACTTTACAACAAGATACGGTCGTGACTGTGTTTGTTTAAATACATATTCCTGTTTGAGAGGCATAGTGGTTTAAAGAGATAATGAACAACATTGAAGTTTCAATTTTCTAATCTCAAAGACGTAATATTCTTTGTAATAATAAATAAATAAATAAATAAAAAGAAACGTATTTTGGCATATTCATATATTACCTTTACATTATATACATTATTGGGACTGGTTGGCCTTAAGGACAGATGGCGTTGGGTGAATCCAGTGACTTGAATCAAAGAATTGTGATTTCAATAACCGGTTTCAGCAGTGGTGAGATGAGTTAAAGGGAGACAATTGGAAATGGCATGGCACGTGGTGCTAGATTTATTTTCACCGGTGGACGAAATAAAGTGTTCAGTTCGAAATTCCATTAAAACTGAAGAAGGCCAGAGCGGACCACGGCCGAAACGTCAAGAATATGGCAAAAAAGATGAGGACAACAGTTCGAACAATGTAAATAATGTAAATACTTACAATACCTCATCTCAGATATATACATTCGGTTTAATGGCTTCATCTTTGTTGCAGTTATCACAATGTTTGTCAGTCCGAGAAACACTCATGGAATTTTGAATTGAATTATTCACACACACACACACACACACACACACATATATATATATATATATATATATATATATAGTTACTTTGGCTTTCGCAGATATCATGTATAATATTAATGAGCGTTCTTAAATGAAAAAAAAATTGCAAAGTAAACTATATTTTTTAGTTCAATATATAAATATATGTGTCAAAATAAAATGCTTATATTTGGCTTGATAAAGTCCATCAGAGGACGGAATCAATCAGTAAATGGTAGTTTCTCTTTGCCTTCATAGAAGCACATATATATATATATATATATATATATATATATATATATATATATATATATTATAATTTTGAATTCTTTATATATATATATGTTAAAACTGTTCTCGTTCTACAATCCATACCTATAGATATCACGCCTTGTTTTTATTTTATTCATTTTAGATTTTGAACGCCCGTTTTCCTTGTCCAGATATTGCATTCCCAGTTAGTATTTTTTTTATCAGCATCACCCCATGAAATGCAGTAAAGCTACTAAGACATAAGTGATTACAGGATGTGGAAGAATTAGAAACAAAAACTTTAATTATGTGAGGGAAGAGAAAAAAGTATTCAGGATGATAGACAATTGTGATTGGAATTGCATTTATATTTTTGCGGATTAAAGTTGGCAGGCTAGAATTGAGCCGGAAGGGAATTCAACAAGTGGTGATTGCGAGAAGAAGTATCTGTTAGCATAGAACCTACGGCTACATCTAGTCAATGCAACTGTAAATTCATGAGATCTCGACGCACTTAAATTAAAAAAATTCTACGTGCTATACCGAGGAGCTCATCCGAACAATTACCATGAAAGTATTTATAGAAAAGACACAGGGAGGCAACTTTAGGGCAGTGGGAAAAATGACTGAAGCCGAGATGCCAGAGGAATACCAATAATATTGCTGAATTTTCTTTGGATTTTATCAAGGAGCTCAAGGTAAGTAGCAGATGTACCGGGCCTTATGTCGCAGTAAAATTCTAAGCATGGACGAATGCTAAACTTATAGATACGCAAGATATTAGGTTGGTGCAAAAATAATGTTTTTTGACGTTAAACTTGACGTCAAAAACGACATTATTTTTGCACCAACCTAATACATACTAGAGAGGAAAACTGTTTCGCACCAGACAACGAACCAAATTTCTTAGCATCTGACCTAGCAATGGATTCAATATTGTCTGTTCACTTCATGTCAGCTGAGTAACGAACTTACACTTTAATCTGATAGGCTATTTACCGGGCAGAACTTGAAGGGTTTATATACCCTTTGTTCTTGTATTAATTCTTGTTTGTTCGATTTGTCCTTTTGTAAGGCATGCTTCGTTACTGAATTTCCTTACAGACCCTGTTTAATTTTATCAAGTGTGCAGCCTCATCACGCAAAAGAATCTACTCAGTATTTTTTTTCTTTTTCCCATTAATTCTTATTTCCTTTTTTTAGAAGTTTTTGCTAGTTCCCATCTCTTGTTCTCCCTTTGCCTGACTTTCCTATATATTCGATTTCGATTTTAGTTCCGGCTTTAAGAACCTACAATTCTGATACCAATTCTCCCGTTCCACACTTCAGCAGAGAAAATTGGTAATCAATTTCCTCGTCCATAGTACAAACACTAGTTATATGAACGTCTTCTCTTTTTGCTTGTACTAGATATTCTTTTCTCTCTCTCTCTCTCTCTCTCTCTCTCTCTCTCTCTCTCTCTCTTTCTCTCTGGAAATATCATCTTGTTCTTTGTTCTTAGTGACGTTAAATTTAATTAATTCTTGATTATATTTTTTTCAATTCCCAGTTGCATGTCCGTCGTTATCATGAGTCACCTTGCATTTCCATCGTTACGTCCGTAAGAATATTTTTGTGTTCGATTAGTCAAACCTGAAATTTCAGTATATATATCATTTTTTTTCTTTGCTGTTTTTATTTTATTTTTCACGTTTCTTTTATTAGCAATTCTTGTTCTTTCTGTTATATCTTTCGTTTACCTACTTGCTATATTTCCATTTCAGCTCGAGATATGATCTCTCTCACTATCATAACTCCTAGTTTCTTTCCTTGCATCATTTTCATTTATTTCTTTTTTTTATATATATATATAAAGGTTTTAGTTTATTAAGAAATTATATCCATATTCTGCTGAGAAAATAAAACGTCCCCAGTTTGTCTTTTGAGAAATATTATTCTTATTTTCGCAACTTATTTTTAAAAAAAAAATTATTAAATTTCCTCACTCGTTAACGTTTATTTTTTCCTGCCTTATGCTACGCTCTTTTCGAAGAGTTAAAGATAATTTATTTTTCAAAACCACTCTTTTGGTTTTTCATTTTCCTCGGTATATCTGATCTTATTTTTTTCTGGCATTGGTATTCCTGCTTCATTCGATTTTCTTTCTCTCGTTCGTTTTTACTTAACGCGTTTTTTCATTTAACTATTTCCTAAATCTAGGTTAGTCTGGGATGTG
The DNA here is from genome assembly GCA_903632075.3 of Acanthosepion pharaonis. Taxonomy (NCBI): domain Eukaryota; kingdom Metazoa; phylum Mollusca; class Cephalopoda; order Sepiida; family Sepiidae; genus Acanthosepion; species Acanthosepion pharaonis. The sequence goes on along the minus strand of CAHIKZ030005620.1, from coordinate 638,743 downwards.
CACACAAGCGGAGGTGGTCATAGAGTGAGGAATGAATTCCTGAAACGATAAAATTGTTTCGTGATAGAAGCATATTTAGCGTAAAAGGTGTGTTATACACTTTTGTCACTTAGTTTCGCTTATGAAAAAAAAAAAAAAAACTAAATAAAATTATTCTTTTCATTCTTTCTTCCTTCGAGAATCATCGATACGATTTTTCTCTTCTTTTTTTCGCGCTTTTATTTCTTTCTTTATGAAAACAATGGAGAACTACATACTATCAAACGTCCTCTCTGGCACTGAATACTGGACAATTTCAACGCTTAAACTATCAATATACCTTTTTTTCATATTCATTGTAATTGTTTTGATAAGCTTTCCTCTTTTCTAACGTTAACTTTACGAATTTAAGCACATTATTACATGATAAAATTGCTCTCATCATTTTGCTATAGAAACTACTAGATGTAACCGTGATTTCTATAGTAATAGTTTTTTTCCCTCACACTTCTCGCTTGTGGAATTCTCTTCGGCTTTATTGTTACCCTTGTCTATCGAATAGATGAAAAGTCATAATGAAATCACTTCTTTCAATTTTCATCTCGCTACGCTAGTTATCTGCTGCGGCTGTTTCTCATCTTTCAAAGAGATTTCGCTGCTAATGTCTACAAAGTTTATTAAACGCTTCAGTTTCCTGGCTCGATGGAGTCTAAAAGCCGCGCTGTTGCCTTGTGGGTGATGAATTTTCTTCAACCGTAAAATCCCTTTACCACAGACGAAACGTAGCAAGCCTTATGTTACTCTTTCGCTTTATCCATAGAAATGGTTCAGACGAATAATATTCCTTAGTTTCATCAATTCTAAACTTCACAGCTAAGATCCGCCATTCCACATACTTTGAAGAGAGCCACTTGCATCCCCAGCGTATTCTTTTGGTGAGATGTAAGCTCCACTCGAGCAGCGTCTTCCCACGAAGCGCGACTGTTTCCCCGATAAATGCAATCTTAATCTGTTCAAGTCTACAAATAGACGTTATTTTTGATACATGACCTCATAAAAAGTGCCCATTACCTCTTACACCGTAAAACTCTACCTCGAGTGACGCTTGGGTGTTGTATAGGTTCAATATTATTGTAAGACAAAAACAAGATTATATAGCAACTCCCAACGGAATGTTTATTTGAACCGGCTCGTTTATTTTAAATTTAAGTTGTAATTTCCTAACCTATGATTTTCCAAACAAGTAAATACGTCTTTACTTCACTAATTTCCCTTCAATTTTTTTTCACGAAAACATCACTTTATTAAATTGCTTACCACCATTTTTCTTTCTCTTATATTGTATTTTTAGATCTAATATTCCTTTTCATGTTTCCTAAGTTCTATATGTCCATATTTTACCTTGCTTTATCCTATTTTTCACTTTAACGTTTTCGTTTAAAAACGCACGATACCTTTATTACTTGAAATGCATTTTCAAGAAATCCTTGATTTTCTTCTATCGTCTGCTTTTAATCAGTTTCTTTTCTTAATTTAACTTCAAACTTTTAAAGCCTAGTTAAGTCTACCCTAATGACCATAGAGGCAACGTAAGAATCAAAATCACTTCCAAACACCAGACGAAGAGAATTCCTTAAATTCACGTTGACTGCTGACCTGAAATGGAACAAATACATTGAGTCAATTGCTTCGTCCACCGCAAGGAAAGTTGGCTGCCTGTGCCGCGCCAGGAAATTTTTCTCCCCGTAATCGATCCCTCAGATCTACAAATCAACAATTCGCCCTTGCATAGAGTATTGTGCCATATATGGTCTGGTGCCCCTTCTGTGTGCCTCGGGGTTCTTGATAACCTCCAGAGGAGGATATGCAATATAATTGGCCCTGTTCTGGCATCTCGTCTACAGTCGCTCTCTCACAGATGCGCCGTCGCCTCTCTCTGTCTTTTTTACAAATACTTTCATGGTAATTGCTCCGAAGAGCTGCATTCGCTGGTTCCCAGACTTCATGAGTTCAAGCGACCTACGAGGCTGGCATCTCGCTCTCACCCTTTCATTGTCGCAACTACTAAATGTAGCCGTCTCTTCTACTCCAATGGCTTCATGTCTCGCACCTCTCGTCTGTGGAACTCCCTTCCCTATTCCAGTTTCCCTGAGATCTATAATCTCCAACTATTCAAATGTAATGTCAATCGACTTCTCCAGTTGCTTTGATCTATCCACTATCCTCCTCCTCATCCTTTCTTCTATCACTCCTATCTGATCTTGTTCTAAATTTTCTGTAAACCCCTGCATCCTAGTGGTTTCCCGCCAAGCTTGGGGTGAAACGCTTAAAAAAAAATTCCTCGCCATTAACACACTATGGAAAATGAGACAGACCTCAGAAAGTGCATTGCAATAAAGAAAAGCTAAAGACATTTTAGGAAAAAGGAAATTATAATATACAGTATATAATATCAAACTTATATGGCACTGAATAATGGAGAATTTCAACGCTGAAAATATCACTAGACTATCCTTTTCATTTTCATTGTAATTGTTCTCTTTCGTACGCTGACTTTATGAATTTAAGCGCAGTTCCAGACTGTCAGTTAGGTCTCATCATTTTACAGTTGAAATTACGAGAAGTAACCGTGCGTTATATAGTAAGAGTTTCTTCACTTGCAATTCTTGGTTGTGAAATTCTCTTCCGATTTCTTGTTTTCAAGTCAAATTGATCTTCAAAAATTTCAAAGCATATCAATTGTTATCTTCTGCGGTTGCAATTCCTGTTGTTTTATTGATGTCTGTTCTTAATAATCTATTTCTTTTATTCTCATGTACTCTCGTACAAATTTACGCTTTTTGTAATGATTTAACAAGAAAATGTGTTGCTTCTCTTTATTTAGACTTTAAGTGGAGGATTTGTGGATTGGAGGAACGAATGTTTCCAATGTTTAAGTTTTCAATCTTACATATTTACAGGTATGATCCTTTATTTATAACTGCTTATTTTTTTTATTAATATAACTTTTCTCTCATTCTGCATTTGTCATTTTCATTTTGCTTATTAAATTTATTTTTTTTTGGTTATTTATTTAATCATTTTTTGGATAATGCCTTCAGTCTTAAATGTTGGTTTTAAAATTCACATTCAATAATTTTCGGAGGAATGCAAGGTAGGAACGATACATTTATACTGACACAACTGGTTTGCGTCCTGGGCATCGCGCTAGCGTGAAACTCGAGTCCATATAAGTTTACAACACCTGGCATTCTAGGGATGGAACAGGGTAGACATTGCTTAAATTCGGGGATTGTACTTGAACGGGTATTTCAATGTGATGTGCCCGTAAGTCAAACAACAATAGCAACAAATTCAACAACAACAACAACGATAATAATAATAATAATAATAATAATAATAATAATAATAATAATAATAATTGATCATCTTGTATCAGGTTGCACGATATTGGCACCCACTGAATATAAAACCCGGCATGACAGAGTTGGCCAATATCTGTACTGGAAAGTCTGTAACTTCTGCGGGAAGGAAACTGAAAGAAAATGGTATGAACACCAACCAGACCTGGTTACGGAGATAGGACCTGTTACAATTCTATGGGACTTCACAATGCACACTAACAGAACAATCAAAGCCAACCGCCCAGATATTGTTATTAAAGACCACAAACAAAAACGGTGCCTCCTTATTGATATGGGAGTCCCTGCTGACTGCAATGTATCTTTGAAGATATTCAAAAAGCTGTGAAAATACAAGGACCTTGAAATAGAAATCTCGAAAATGTGGCATATGGGAACATCAAAAATCCCTGATGTATTTGGAGCCCTAGGACTGGTTGGAAAAGATTGCAGTAGACTAATTGAAATGATTCCTGGAAGTCCATGCCTCAAGGAGATACAAAAAATTGTTCTGACAAGTACAGCCCACACTTCACGAAGGGCTTTACCTATGTAATTTTTTATTTTATTTTATTTATTTTCTTTTGTCAGTGGAAAGTGTCATGATGCCATTTCTAACCTTAGGTCCCCGGGCGGGACCCGGAAAGAAAAGTGTAAACGCCAGAAATCAAAGGAAATAAAAATGATAATAATAATATTAGCAACGAAGACAACAAATTAGACGCATTTGTAGGAAATACTGTATGGATAATCACTGATACATCGAGTCTTATTTATATAAGGATAGAACAGAAGGAATAGAAAATATTCCTACAATGGTCCTTTGAAATATGAACTGGCAGGAATTTTGAAGTTGGATGCCACTATCATATTATTTTTCATTAGTGCACTTGGAAATGTGAGTGACAGAATGGAGACATGGATGAAAACATGATACTGATTGCACAGTGGAAATTTAAACCGGAAAGAAACCTCTTAAGAACGTCAAGAATATTCCTGGAAGTAATGAATCCTTAGAGTGAGAAGAATATTGAATAATGCAGAAGGTTTGTCCGCCATCCATGTATTAATTATCAGATATTATGATCTTATCTGTGAAAACACTGAAATAATAAATATTTACCTGTCTGTGCGCGGATTTACATTGATTCTAAAACCCACTCAACAGAAGGGTATCCTGAGGAATGAAATTCAAAATCTTCAAGATGCAGCCATTTTGTTTCTCATGTATCAGATTTTAATATTTGTTATATATATATATATATATATATATATATATATATATATATATATATATATATATATAGGGAAGAGGTTATAGTTGTTCCAACGAAAGAAAAGTGTATATTTTAAAAGAAGAGAAAAACCGCAAAGGTTTCTGGTTGTAATGTCGTTTGATTAAAAATATGGAAAATAACATATAAGATATTTTTAAAATAATTCCAAATTACAACCCCAAAACTTTGTTGTTTCTCTTTTCTTATACATATATATATATATATATATATATATATATATATATATATATATATATATATATATATATATATAGTGTGTGTGTGTGTGTTTGTGTGTGTGTTGTCTGTGTAAAAAGAATTTGGATTAAATATAGATTAAATTCGGATTGGAATACTACAGAAAGCGTGCAATATAGAAATAGTTACATTAGTATGAATCTAGAAACCCACGTATACGAACATAAGAGATACCTACGTTGGAGTAGGCTTTTAAACTCGCTCGTAATATAAAGAGACATATACGAGGTCAAAAGTTTTGTTTTTATAAATGCCACCCTAATCAGAAAAGATCATAACAATTACTTAATGATAGTTCTGATAAATATTTTGCCATCTATAGACTCACGTCAAACATTTATATTATATCAGCAACTTTTATAAAATCTATGTCCCAATAATCTAATATCGATCTACTTACAACGACAACTACAATCACAACCTGTGTGACGTAAATTATTTTAGTCTCATACAAAACATCTTAAAAATGAACATTCGTACAACAACTAAACATGGATAGAATGTCTACTAGGCGTACACCCAACACAAATTAATGACCATTATCATACTCATCCGGCATAGACTAACTAGAATTATGATACAAATACACAAGTGAATATCCAGGGCTTAAATCAGCAGCTCTGAATAGAGTTTGTCCCTAAACAACCTTCTGGCATAAAAGTGCTCTATGCCACGAGAAATGGCAGAGAATTTGGGCTTAAGGCTTCAGCTCCTACGACTTGGAACTAGTTTGACTTTTTAGCGTACTTTTTGCTATACTGGCAAGCCTTTCCAGGTGGGAAATATGTTTCTTCATTTTTTTTTTTCTTTGTTTGTTGTTTTGCCATTTAGACCTTAACTGGATGATCTACACTTCCCCCAACTGTATTGGTTTAGTTTGTATGTCAAATTGAACTCGCCCGGTGATATACAGTCACTGGCTACCTGATGATTGTGTTGAAACACATGAAACTAATAGCAATGGCCAGTCACTGCTGATCTGGAAATTTTATATATATATATATATATATATATATATATATATATATATATATATATATATATATATATATATATATATATATATATATATATATATAATATAAAATATAGGATTGTGTATACGGAATAAATTCCAATAACCAACAATTAGTATTCTTAAAAGAGTGCTCATACAGATAAGAGCGAATATAATTATTTATTTAAAAATTATATTAAGTTCATTGAAAACATAATGTCGTTTTTGACGTTAAGTTGAACGTCAAAAACGACATTATTTTTTGCACCAACCTAATAACATAAATATGTTATAAAATCACATATTTGTGCTATAATGTTTAAATAAATATATATATATATATATATATATATATATATATATATATATATATATATATATATATATATATTCGATATTGAATATTATCAATAAAATGAATGATGACCCCATGTATATCTATATCTAAATCTATATATATATATATATATATATATATATATATATTTATGGTTTTCAGTATAAGTTCGGTTCAGCATTGTATGAACGTGTGTTTTGTTTCAACCATTCTGATCCGTGCTACTTATAGCAAAACAAAGACCACTGAGAAAGCTATCAATAACACCAATTTGCGATCCTTTTTTCTCATCACTTTCACATTTATTTAATTTAAATATGCGATATTCAGTTCCTTTTTATATCAGTTTTTTTTTTTTATCGAAAGCAGCAAAGGACCCAAATAGCGTCACTATTTCGTTTGAAAAAAATCACAAGCCAGATAAGAAACGACATTACAGTTCACTTAATCCTCTCGGACGTTGGCATCGGGCTTATAGATTTTAATTTAACAGTGTCTTTTTATGTGTACTTCTCTACCCGGTATCCTAACGTTTTTTTGTTTTCCAGGCTATTCACTTCGTTACCCGAACTAAAGGATTTATATAAGTGTCCCCTTCTCTTTTTTTTCTACTGCGATATAATAAATCAAGCTACAAGGAATGGTACAGCAGTAGTTGATGTTGGGCTGTGATTTTATTTATTTACGTTTAAGATAAATGGGCTTCCTTTATTAGAGAAAAAAAAATAATAATGATTTAGCTATGAAAGGATGGAAAGAAATAATTATGACGCGACAACTAAATGAGTTTTTCTGTCTCAAAGCACTCTACAATTTTGCTCTTAATTAATCCAATACTAGCTACCATAAAATAGAATATTACATATAAAAATTCAAATTCCTTATTTATTATAGTTTTAAAAATATTCCGTATTATAAGTTTATAATTATATTAGATGTGGAGTAATCGGTAGCTGCTCAGATTGAGGAATCGGCGATCCAAGTTCGAATTCCATTCGAATCCATTACATTCCCTTACGTGCTAATAGTCTTTGGAAAAATAACATTTTTTCCTCCCCCAGCTCTGGATAAATAGCAGGACAGACCGGGTTCTATAGCTTTGGATGACAACTCGTCTACCGTAGAAAAAAAATCTGCATCGTCAATCATGTATCGAATGATAGATTATCGCTTATGCGTGTATCACACATGGCACATAACTAACTGAATGGCATAGCTAGGAATGAGAGAATATATCCAGTTTGCATTTGCCTACTATAGGCATTATTATATATTTGATATAATAAAAATTTAAGACACGGACAGAACAGAATAGCTGAAAAATATGACTAAAATACATTGCTCTCAAAGTTATATTTTATAACACTATATAAATATTATCACACATTTGCCTCACGCATAGAAATTATGATACATACATATATATATATATATATATAAAAGTGGGAAAATAGATGTTCTGTATTGTAATATATTCTAACGGAAATGTTACAGGCCGTTGAAGTCCATTATGATTCTGGTGAGAATGTGTGTTTTCGTCTGTCCACACTACCGCTGTGGACTTGCGATTTCTATATTTCCCGCTGCCTACAGAGCAATTGACGTGAGAAGACACGTGATAAATCGCAATTCGCATTCGTTAAACTTTGAATTGATATCACACACCCATCGCCAAGTAGTCCTGGTGACATTGTCTGAACCAAAGGTTGGTAATCGCCTTTTTAATTCCTATTTAATACCCACCGCATCAAAATTGGGATGGTATGCTTTATTGGATTGATTTTACATCTTTTCTTTTATGCGCAGTTTTCATTCAGAAATTGGTTGAACATGCTGTTCTAAATCTTCCTATTTTGTCTAAGAAACTCTTCAAATTTTAATGCCTCTCTTTGAATTTTTGGCCATTTTTTGTGCTATCCATCTACTCAGATTCCTCAATTTAGCTGTTCCTTGCTTCGCCTGCCTTCAAATGTTTGAAGTTTCGAATTTTTATTTCATTACTTATCTGAAAGTTTCGGATATTTATATCAGTGCATTTTTGTTTCTTGAAACTTTTCCGTTTCCCGAATGGGTTCCGATAGCTAGTGTTAAGCTGAAATGATATACTACTGCTGAAATTCTGGGAGCATCATTCGATCTATAGTATCAGTATATATACCAGGAACACGCTGAGTATATATAGTTAATAATCGTGACCAGATGTTTCACCAAATAATTGTCTCTGTTAGCAGAAAAGCGACGCAGTATAAAATCATAGCTACACTCAATTCGTGTGGTACTAGAGATATATGGAGAAGGTGTGTTCTGCGTTCTTTTCAGGCTATAGGTATTGGGGAGTGGTTTCCAATATAGTGTTAATGTTAAGACAATGACAGGGGACACAGCGCATTACTTTCGCTATGAGGTCATTGGCAACACCTGGCGTCATTCGATGAATTCTAATTGCATAGGTGACTAAACATCAATGATTACATATTGGTGTGGGATATGTTGGCATGGCATAGTCCAACCATTTTATTCACAACATTCGTCGACAGAAACATACTGGTGCCGCTTCTCGTCTCTTTTACATCTGTCAGAAAATGGTCCAGTTTCACTGCCACTTAAAGTGGGGATTCGATATTACGTAGATGTTGATCAGGTGTTATTTTTGTTGTTTTTTTCCGTCTAAAGACATCTTAGCTCTTAATACTAACCATCCGGAAGGGGTAATTCGAGATTTATGTACACGTTTTGATTTCTGTGACATGAATTCTGTTGACTGATTCTAAATTACCTACAGAGCAATTTTTTTTGTATTCTTAGACATAGCAGTAACAGAAAAAAATAGAATTACTATCAACAGTAAGAAAACAGCATGCATAGTCGCCAGAAAAATAGATTGCCATATATGTGATCTAATTGTTAATGCCAAAATGAAGCAGTCACAGATATTTAAGCATCTAGTTGGGCAATAGCAGACGATGGAAAATACGACACGGAAATCGAAAGCACATATGAATAGCGAAAAAAATAGTTAAAAAAAATAATCTAACCGAGTATTGTCTTAATATTTGGCTATGTTTTTGGTATGGCGAACTTTCAGAAAATATTTTGACATATATATATATATATATAAAAGTGTCCAAATGCTGTACAATATCTATGTTCCGTGAATGTTGAACAGTTTACTCACAGATGTCGATTACACAAGAAGAGCGAGCGTGCGAGAGAGTGAAAGTGTGTGTGTTCCGAACAATGCTGTGAATACTAGAAACAGAAAATATGACTAATGAGGGATATTTTATTAAGTGAAAGAAGAAAACAAAATGACAAAGTTTAATTTCCTGGGACAGGTAATCAGGTAAATGTACATGGTGTATTTAACATTTCCAAGATAAAATGATCGTAAGCTTGGCTTATGTAAATGTTGAGTTAACTTAGGTACCTACACGAGATCGCTAAAAAAAGAGCATAGCATGATGAAAAAGACGCCAAACTTGACGAAAACAAAATTTTATCGTCTAAATGTTTGTTATTATTAAGAGGAAAGGTCAAAGTATTTTGGGGGTATATTTTTCCATTTTTTAATCGTTCCTAGCACGTCCGAAATTTTCGTTAAAAATGTAGTTTTTTTTGAGTCAGCAAAATTGACCATTTTTTTTTCCATTTAAAAAAATGAAATCTGACTTTGAAATTTTTTTAAATATCAATTATCATTTTTTCAAAACTTATTTTAAGAAAATCAGAAATTATAATGTTTATTTAAAATATTTTGAACCAAACTTAACTTAGCTTTTGTGCCAAAAAGATGTAATTTGAAAATAAAACAAAGCAGGTCATAAACTTTCGCGTCTCTTGACATGTGATGAATGATATATTTACGAATTCCATGAGGCTAATTTGTTCTACGGAAGGAGAAAAGTGAAATAATTTACATTTACCCCGTTATTTTTAACGAAAACTTTCAGCGGTCTAATTTTTTTTTTTTTTTGTACTTAGCTTTCACCTTTACGTTTATGATGCTTTATGGGAAATATATTGTAAAGAAATTAAAATAAAACTGTTAAGAGTGACATTAAATTTCATATTTCTTAAGAAAGGTATCTAATTAATTTATAGGTACCTTTCTTATGAAATTTTATCAGAATTGTACATAAAATACTATAATTTTATGTACATTTATTACATTCTACTGTTATTTGCATTCATTTTATTATTAATTTTGATATTTCATTTATGGAAAAATGTCGTAACTGAGATTAATATAAAAATAAGATCATATAAATTTCATAAGATGATACTGATACTTGTAGGTACCCTTCTCAGTTAAAATTGAAAAATCAAATTAACTTCTCCACACGTGTTTCGCAAAAGTAAAGGCCTTAACAGCGGAGAACAATGCTTAACTCAAATAACGCAACTTAATTATATTCTGGTTGGTCTTCCGTATTTTATAATTACAGCTCGATTATAAGCACAAAATTACATTTCTCAATTACTGGGGATCTTCTGATTAGTCAAAATGATACAATTTACAACGCGCTAAAAAAAAGATCTATCTCATAAGGACACTTATGAAAGCCGATGCGGCTTTTAACTAATTTTATAATATTTTAACAACTTAAATGTAAAATCTATTATAATTAATGAAATAACAAATAATTGTATTAAAAATTCATTTTTCATCGAAAATTTTTTTTGCTTTCAGAAAATATTGTCCATATTCATAAAAACAACTAAAAGCAAATAAAAGCATTTGAAATTAAATAATATCTTTGTTTTATTGAGTTTTGTATGTTACAATTCAGAGCTGATTTTCAGGTACTGCGGATCCAATTAAAAAAAAAAAAAAACATGATTTGCATTCCTCAAAGCCCTGGGCTTTTTAATTATTGTAATCACTAAAACCGATGCGATCGAATTTCTAACGTTTTCATATAATTAGTAATGGGGGTAATAATATTTTTAAAAAATATTTCTTCCATGACTTTCATAAAAAAAACATATTTATAATAATTTCGATCATCTGTGAATAGTTCCTGAAAGTTTCATTAACATCCGATAATTATTTCTATTTTTGCACGATTTTTCAAATTAATGTGTGTCTTACCAAAAAACGTGCTAAAATTGTCTATGTTATTTACTAGTTCCGCTGATACAAATAGAAAAAAGGTTTTTTAATCAAAATTTAGAATGTTCTAAAAGAAGGAAAATTTTTAAAAATAATTAAAAAAAAACTTTGGTCTTTCCTCTTAATAATAACAAGCATTTAGACAATAAAATTTTGTTTTCGGCAAGGTTGTCGTCTTTTTCATCAAGCTATGCTCTTTTTTTAGCGATTTCGTGGAGGTACCTAAGTTAACTCTAACATTTTTTTTTATGAATAGAATACATAGCGAGCAAATCGAGGGGTGATAAAGAGCGTAAATTTACTTATCCTTCCCTGCCCCCCCACCATTAGAATGTCTGATAGTCAACTTCTCGAGAGCAACTCTCTGCGTTTGCTCGGTCTCACGTTGACTGCTGACCTGAGATGGAACAAATACATTGAGTCAATTGCTTCGTCCACCGCGAGGAAAGTTCACTCATTGTGCCGTGCCAGGAAATTTTTCTCCCCGGAATCGATCCTCCAGATCTACAAATCAACAATTCGCCCTTGCATGGAGTATTGCTGCCATATATGATCTGGGGCACCTTCTGTTTTCCTCGGAGTTCCTGACAAGATCCAGAGACGGATACGTAATATAATTGACCCTGATCTGGCGTCTCGTCTACAGTTGCTCTCTCACAGACGCGCCGTCGCCTCTCTCTGTCTTTTCTACAAATACTTTCATGGTAATTGCTCCGATGAGCTGCTTTCACTGGTTCCCAGACTCCATAAATTCAAGCACCCTACGAGGCTGGCATCCCGCTCCCACCCTTACACTGTAAAAACTTTTAAATATAGCCGTCTCTTTTACTCCAGTAGCTTCATTACCTCGCACCTCTCGCTTGTGAAACACCCTTCCCAATTACTGTTTCCCTGAGAGCTACAATCTCCAACTATTCAAATGTAATGTCAATCGACATCTCCAGTTACCTTGATCTATCCACTATCCTTCTCCTCATTCTTTCTTCCGTCTCTCCTATCTGATCTTGCCCTATATCTTCTGCAACCCCCTGCATCCTAGTGGCTTCACGCCCTGCTCGGGGCGTAATGCTAAAAAAAAATCTACAAGTGACAGGAATTTGCAGATAGGCGTGGTGGCCCACGTCCTAAAGCGATATGACATGTAAAAACCGCTGTATTATTTGAACATGCTACTTTGGAATCGTAAACTTTATTACTTACAGCATGCATACGAAGAAATAACATAAAGCTCGCCAGGTATTCCGAAACTGCAGAATAAATGTTGATAACGTTTTTATACATTCATTATATGCGACCACTCGATAGAAGATCTTATTTCTAATTAGTCTTTCTTCTATATTTCTCTGTGGCGAAGTAAGCAAGATCATAAACTTGAATTTTAAATGCTGATATTCAATCCCTGAAATCACTGATGACTTTGAAATAATATAATTCCAAACCAATTTCCAACGCAAGAATGGGTTCTTTAACGTACTGATTTAAAGAATTATAATTTCAATTAAGACTATTCAAACAGAAACCACAGTATTATCGACTGAGAGATTTAAAACGAGATTCGGCAATCGAATCCGTTAACGTAATCTATTGATTCCCGGACTGTGTAGCCGTTTACTAGATTAAACTTTGCACAAGGACGTAGCGTGAAAGACAAGAATGTGTTTCAGTTACTTGTTTCTTTAAATCGATATCAGACATCTTTGTGTGATCCTAGTAAGTAGCCTGGAATTTATTTGTTGGTATTTAAAGCTTTTGTGTATCCATAATCTTGAATTTCGTAGTATTATTTCTTTCTCAGTTTATTTTTATGCCGTACTAACCTATGCTGAGGATAATGGCTCAGAATGAGAAATTGGACACCTGACGAAAATGCTAGAATGTATCTCTTATTCCTTTCACTCCCCAGTTATTGGTAAATAGCAGAACAGCCTGGGACCTATAACCTTGGTTTTCCCCAACAATTTATGAGAAGGGAAACTCTGCATTCAAACCAGTCTGGAGACGTTTAGACTCCCTCACGCTAGGTCGCCCATGACACACCTGCTAATACAACTATATTACATGTGGTGCCCCTATGAGGAATTTTGATCGTGACGGTGAAACTCAACTGAACTAATAAAAGACATTCTATATATTTCCAACAAAATATACGCAACTTACTTTTTATACCCATAGAGATTCGACTATTGTACCTTTCTAGCTAACTGTTGTCGTACTCAGTAACATTATAATTTTGAACAGAATACTTTTTTTCAATCATTGTCGGTAGTATTTTCTTATAAGAATTTCTATGATATAGTAGCAATGACTAGTATATTAATGTTTTAATCACTTAATTATTTTCCACTGAGCTAGACTGGTAAAATGAAACAGTGATATAAAGTTAGGTGTATATGACACCCGCATCCGCTTCGTAAGTCAGGTTATGCTGCTTGTAAGAAGATAAATTATCGGAGTTCAAGTGCGGTCCGATAGCTAGTGTGAAACTGATAGGATTTCCCACTGCTGAAATTGTGGGGTCTTCACTCGATCTATGACATCAGTGTAAATAACAGAAAAACTGATGTCATTAATCAAGCTCGCATCGTACACATCGATGTGGCCGAAGATGTATGTCTAATAATCTTAACCAGAGGTTTCAGAATATAAATATCTCTGGTAGCAGAAAAGCAATGCTGTATCAAATCATAGCCACATATGTACCAGAGATATAGGGAGAAGGTTGGTTCTGCATTCTTTTGAAGATATAGGTATTAGGGCGAGAGTTCCAACATAGTGTTATTGATAAAACAATGACACTGAACAGAGAGAATTACTTTAGCTCCAGACGTCGCTAGCAAAAGCTGGCGTAATGCAATGATTCCTAATAGAAGAAGTGTCTGACCTCAAATATCAATGATTGCATAATGGTGTGAGATACGTTGGCGTGGCATAGATTTGGTTTGCTTCTCCGCATAAATACCTCGTTAAGCGGCGACCACAACATTGCATCGTTTCGCGACCAGTTTTGCCCAATTCATTGCACCATAACAACGATGTTTTATTCAAGGAATGCATCGCATCAGATCAACGGACCTAAGTTACCTATATTTTATTTGAGGAGCAAACTGGAGATGATTGTTCAACGGCAAGACAATTCGCATACAAATATCAACAAGCTCCAGATGTTCTTCAGACTTGTGGAATCGATAACGCATTAATATACTTCATTTTGCCGTACTACAGGGATTTGCAGATGACAGAATACTAACACCCAGGCGATGATTTGGGCACGTCGGGGTTTATAAAATTAATATAGACAGATTCTCAAATACGAAAAAAAAACAATGGTTAAGGATAGAGTTTCAAACATTTTCAGTTGAATTATCTCAGTTTCTCATGGTTCGCTGCTACCTGAAAAATGAAATTGCTGTGAAAAAAAAGATGTTTGCAAAATTTTCAAGATATATATATATATATATATATATATATATATATATATATATATATATATATATATATAACATGGCTATAACATGTAAAACTTGGGATGACCCATGCCCTTTTGTGCCTACATGAGAAATTGCACATTATTAAGCTTCTAAACAATAATGATCTATTAAACAATAGACATGAGTTAACGGTTTTTTGTCGTCATCATCAGATTTATGGTTTGAATAATTAGATAAAAACAAGCATATAATATAATAACTTGATTAATCCATAGCCCAATCATCAGATTCATGGTCTGAATAATTAGCTAAGAACAAGCATACAATATAATAACTTTCATAATCCATAGCCCAAATAAATAGTTTAAATACCCTACAAAGAAATATAACCCTTTATGAAGTCGTCAAAAAACAAAAGTTACGGCAGTTTTTTTTTTATATGCACGAATCCCTTTCATCATAAAAAAATAAAATAAAAAAATAAATAAATCTCCATAGACACGCATACTAGACTAGGGTGAATATATCTTCCGTTTCAAATTTAGACCCCCCCCACCTTTCCCTGACTTGATATTTATGAAAGTAACTCTATACTGATACTTATTATTAACACCCAACACACGCCTACCCAATTTAAACAATTCCCCCTAGCTGTTACCATGGAAATTTTGATTTTTGATTTCAATTATTAAAACACGTAAATTTCAGAAATACGTTATTCAAAAAAAAAAATTCACTTGAAAATGGAACGGAGCTTACTTTAGCTCCATTCAATTCAAATAATTATATTGAAGTTTTCGGCTCTTGTTTTGAAACATGAGACCTCTTATGTCACGAGTTGAAATCATATTTTTAAATAAATAATTATATATATATATATATATATATATATATATATATATATATATATATATATATATATATATGAGCGATACTATGTGAGTTTAATCCGTTTATGCATGTTAACTTATTGAAAAGTATTTATAGCAATTTCCTCTTTATACTTAGTATCAGTTTATATGAAAGAAAATTTTGTTTTTAAAATAATTACAATTTCTTATATGAAATAAATCCAACACTTACGCCCTATATATATATATATATATATATATATATATATATATATATATTGCTGATATCCATTGACGTGTAGAGGGAATGATTCCCAGAGTGTCCGTCAATGAAACTGTAGAGTTAGGACGCTGAAGGTAACATCTATAAGCCAAGTGACAAAATATTTATTCATATTATGTATTTCGTATATATATATATATATATATATATATATATATATATATATATGCGTAAATAGACGAATATTTTTATGGTAAGCACATTTTCAAAGAAAAAAAATGATCTCCGGTAGGGAACGTAATTTCACCCTCAGCAACCAATAAAATAGATACCACATGTAACTCAAACGGAAAAAAATTAACATATTCAAGATATTGACATTCGATACCACTTCAAATAGGAGGTTAGAAAGGAAATAATGGAAAGAATAGGTCATTAAAAAAATATATCTAAGACTTTATCTTTGTTTTATGTTGTACATTGTTTAGGATCATTATATATTAAAATATTATATATTAAATATCATTATATATCATTATATATAAAATATATATCTAAGGCTTTATCTTTGTTTTATGTTGTTCTTTGGTTAAGGGTCATTATATATTAAAATATCATTATATATCATTATATATTAAATACCATTCTATACCATTCTATAACATTTGATATTAAAATATATCTAAGGCTTTATCTTTGTTTATGTTGTTCTTTGGTTAAGGATCATTATCTATTAAAATATCATTATATATCATTATATATTAAATATCATTCTTTATCATTCTATATTAAAATATATCTAAGGCTTTATCTTTGTTTATGTTGTTCTTTGTTTAAGGACCATTATGTATTAAAATATCATTATCATTATATATTAAGTCTCATTTTATATCATTCAATTTTAAACTATATCTATGGCTTTATATTTGCTCTATATTGCTATTCGTTTAGGATCGTTATCATGATCTAATTTCTGAGATGCAAAACTAGCTTCAAAACAAGGGAGACAATTTAATTTATAATATGAAACTTCTCCCTCAGATCAATGGCAAAAAAGAAGCTTTGAGTGAGTAAAACCTGGGTGATTAACAAATATCATCCTTCTTTGAAAATTTTAGACTGGCGCTACAGAATCACAAAAAATGCACTGTACCAAATAGCAGAAATCACATCACCTGATATATATATCAACAGCAGCAAAAACTAAAATGGATGGCACATGTAATTTCTAACTGAGGGTTCAAATGGAAACAACTATCAATACTAGAAGAATCAATAATTTCTACTGGAGCGGATAAACCAGTTTTTCTAAAAAGAAGTGTTTTATGAGAAAGACTTTATAAATTTCAATCGGAAACTGGACTGGCTGCTCGGTCAATGCATTCCAAATATGTAGGGAAACGACTAATATTAACATTACCTCTCTATATTTCAGAGATGTGATATTATGCACACTATTTACATTATTCGGATTATTGTCCTCATCTTTGTCGCCATATTTATTACAACGTTTCGGCCGTTGTACGCTCCGGCATTCTTCAGGTGGTTGGAATGTCGAACTGAACCCTTTATTTTGCTCACGGGGTAGACTGTTCTAGTTCCATGTGCCATGTTTAATGGATGTTAGTTAACATTTATCTCCTGTTAATTCACCTTTCCAAGTTCTCCACTGCCTTAACCGGGTATTGAACTCACATCTTTATCCACTGTAAATATATAGTAATTAACATTACCATTTGTAATTCCACCTAAAATATTTGTATTTTGTTTATTTAGGAAGGACGGTAAAGTCGAAAATCAATACACTTTAAAAGTAAAACGAATATTACACATGACCGAAATCATTCATATATAAAAATTTTATAATCAATATGCTTCTTTTCATACTGCCAAATATTGACTTTATATCCGAAAAATATTCATATTGAAATTTATAGTGAGGCTTGGAGCTTGAAGTTGTTCAAGAAATGTATTATCATTTAAAATTTTGCGATTTATTTTAAAGAACATTTGTAAAATATTAAATTTTATTAGGAAATCAACCTTCTGTGTTATATAAATACATTATTCTTTAATGAGCAGTTCGAAAATTTATATTTTTGTCTTGCATTTACGAACATATATTTTTTTACGAAAAAATACCTGGTAGGAAAAAACAAATTATTGAAAAGTAACTAAATTTTACGATCAATATATTCATTATATGAGCGATTATATCATACAGAAAATAATTAATTATGCGAGAAAATACTTAATGACAATATCTGAAATTTCACAACGAAAAAGTCTCTTTTTTAAAATAAAGTTGGTAAGTGGGATTGGTTAGGCTAATACGAATTAGCCTAACCATAACACTATATATAGAAGGCAGAATGCTAGATAGGGCAATAGTCAATTGGACGACAGATGAGTCGACCAGATTGTTCATCTGCCGAAATCTCTGCCTTGATCAGTGAGGAACCCGGACGACGCTTCGCTGAAGAACAAAATTTCGTCCGGGGAGGTAGGCAGGTCCTGAAATCGTTTATACGGGTTCGAAGGGAATATTTTTGGCATAGCCTACAGGCTCGGAAAAACCTACGTTAAACTCGGCCTTGTTTCAAATATATTCCTTGTGGGTGGACCGTTAAATATAGCAGTCAATTGGACTACGGATCGGTCGGCCAGATTGTTCATCTGTCGAACTCTCTATTTTCAACAGAGAGAAACCCGGACAAAGCTTTGCTGAAGGTCAAATTTTCCTCCGGGGATGTAAACAGGCCATGAACCCGTTTATGCAGGTTCTAACGAAATATTTTTGGCCGATCCTACGGGCTCGGAAACCCACGGAAAACTCGGCCTTTGGCCACATACATCCCTCGTTGCTGTCAAATATAGCAGTCAACTGGACGACGGATCAGTCGACCAGATTGTTCATCTGTCGATCTCTATGCTTCGAGCAGAGAGGAACCCGGACGAGGCTTTGCCGAAGGGAAAAATTTTGTCCTGGTAGGTAGACAGACCCTGAACCCGTTTATGCAGGTTCTAAGGGAATATTTTTTGCCGAACCTATGAGATCAGAGAACCCACAGTAAACTCAGCCTTGTGCTACATACATCCCTCGTGGGGGGGGGGCTGTTAAATATATCAGTCAGTTGACGACGACTAGTATTACAATTGTGCGTGTACGAACTTCACGAGAAAGTTGAAATAATACACATTCGAAATTAAAATAAATGTACCTTGTACTTGCTTTCGTCTCATAAATAATGATAATGCAAGAATCAATTTTAAAGATGTCTTTTCTAAGGAAGTCTAAATTATAATTTAAGTTTCTACATATCCTCCCCCAGTAAGGAAACTACATTGCGTGACTTCCAGAATTGTTATATGTATCAATTTGTATTAGCATCGACCTTGATGCTAACTAAAAATATGTAAACATCCCCATGCAAAACATTTCTTAACATGTTACATTTCTACTTGTTTTTTAAATTCTTCCATCGTTGGTGTATTTTCCAGGATGCTTATTGTGAGTTACCAATCATATCAATTCCAACCTTAACAATAAATTTCCAAAAATTTCTGTAAAAGAAGATTGTGTGTGTTTTTTTCTACTCCGATTAAAATACATGATGAGTTTTCCACTATCATAATGGATCCATGGTGTATCTAATAGCGTTATCCCGCATTAACACGCTGTGAATTTTATTATGATTTTCTCAACAAGAAATACAATTTATTCCTCCTTTGTCATTTAAGAAACCCCAGAGAAGAGAGAAACTGGTGAAAACAATCATTGTAAACGAAAATACACAGAAAGAAAAACGTTTACAAGTTCTCATTCTCTTCTTTTGTTTTGCTAATAATATTTTATTTAAACATCGACACATGCTCAACAAATTTCAACACAGACTGACCTCATTTTGAGCTGCTTCCGTTTTGCGTTCGATTGTTTTTTTTTTCTTAACGTGTTTTTTCTCTATTTGTTTTATCTTTCTTTCATAACACTTGAAATGTTGACAGAATCATGTGGGAAATATATTCTTTAGCACAGAATTTTGTGCACCGAATGCTCTGGTAATCTTCTTCTTCTTCTTCTTCTTCTTCTTCTTCTTCTTCTTCTTCTATATGCTGCGTACCTTCAGAATATAGGTAACCATAGCTCTCCACAACCGTCTCTCTTGTGTAGCTTTTAGCACCTTCCTAAGTTCTCCATTCCGTTATCTGTTCACACAAATAAATCAGGTAAGGGGCTCTCTGCATTCCGCTACCTCTCTTGCCCTCAATATGCCCACTGAGAATAAAGCTTTCTCAGCCATTCTCTCTCATTATATTTATAAGGAATTTAAAGGCAAAATCAAAACAAATAAAATATTTAAAAACATCAAATAATTCTTTCTAAAAAAAAAAACACATAATGTGATCCTTTCCATTCTTTCTTTGAAGTTTAATACGTTCATTTTTTTTTTATACATTTTCAATCAATTATTTCACCTTTAACCCTTTGACCATTAAAGTGTAGGATTTAACCAATTGGCATTTCATTAAGTATGAACAGAAATCATCAATTGTTGATTTAAAATTTCTTAAGATACGACATCATTTATTCTTAATTTGAGTTAAATGACTAACTGACAAAACTATGATTCATAAGGTTAGTGCTTGCAAGTGTTCAAAGAATTCACTATACTACGATACTTGAATTTCCTGGAGAATTTGCCTCTAAATAAATTTGAACCAACAAGTCATATGCCAACTTATGGAAGAGGAATGATGCGATAAATGTTGATAACTTAGTGCAAAGTATGCCCGGCTCCATCAGGCATGAGTTACTTCAAAGGTATTTTCATACTGTACAAAAACATTAAATTTACGAGTTTAAAATATTAGTCTCATTGTTCTTTACTTTTTATGACTTCAAAGTATTTAAATGTATATATATATATAGTGATTTTCAAGCGTAGATTAGACGTGGCACAAGGCTGAAATTAGGGGGTACGCAGTGAGGATAGAATTCACTACTCAGTCGTAATTGTTCTAGCGAGCTAAGCTTGCTAACCATTACACCACCTCGAGGAGCCCCAAATGTATATATTTATATATCTATCTATAAAAGGCAGGATGTGTGTGTGTGTGTGTGTGTGTGTGTGTGTGTGTGTGTGTGTGTGTGTGTGTGTGTGCGTGCGTGTGTAACGAATGCACAGCCGCAATTTATTGCACCAAAATTTACACATGCTGCAAGTTAGCGGGAAGGCCAAGACCGACTTTGCATTTCCCAACTCCCATCGATAGCGGAAATAATCGATTTTTTCATGCTTCTACGGCAGTTTTCATGTAGTTTGCGGCCATTTTCTAATGGCCAGAGTGAGAGCCTATAGCTGCCTGCCATGAATAGGCAGGAAGATTCTATTGGCCAGCATGAGAGCCAACAGCTGACTGACACGAATGTTACCTAGCATGTTAGCATGCAAAAAAATATCAATAGCTGCATTCGTCACAAGTGGGAAAAATTTAAATCTGCATGGCACTTTACTCCAATTGGCTCATTTGCTTGATTAAACTCAACGTTGATTCAGATTCCGCAGAACTGGGTTGGGTGTGAAAAAGTATTTGTTGTTAACATTCTTTTTCCTTCGCTTTTTCCAGTTACGAGTCCTTTATTTAAAGCTGATCGTTTTGTGTTCATTTTGTTTAGTTTTTTTTTTTTGTAACAGATTTAATGTTTAGTATAGAGCTTAGAAAAAATTTCGCTGTGTGAGATAGGCAAGAAGTAATGCATGTAGCAACATCAGCACGGCAAAGGTCACTTCTTTAAAGGCAAGGAAGGGCAAAAATATTTTAAGTCAAATGATAGCGATTGCTGTATAAGTCGTACGATTTTTGAATCAAGCACGGGCAACGCCGGGCCATGCTGCTAGTTTTATATAAAATAAAAGCTAAAATCAGCACGAATACCATATATTTGAAAATATAATATTCTCGCTTGACATGCACATTCATTTACACATTTCCAAGCATTTAAAAGTTAATTTCTTTTAGTTAGGCAACTTAAAAATGTTTTTATAAGTATAAAATATACGGTAATTTATTAACAGTGGTTTTTGTGATACATTTAATGCATTAAATTTAAATTTAAATTTCATTTCATATATGACACTATCAAAAAATATAGTGAATAAATGAAAACAAAAACATTCAAGTTTAGAAAAGTTGCCATTTTTTCTCCCTTGGGAACCAAATTAAGCTTAACAATAAAAACAGGAAACTTCTATTTTTTGTGATGCTGTTACATTATTCATCACCGGTAAATTAAAACTTTCTTATTTACATTATTCGGACTATTGTCCTCATCTTTGTCGCCATATTTATTACAACGTTTCGTTCGTTGTACGCTCCGGCATTCTTCAGGTGGTTGGAATGTCGAACTGAATCCTTTATTTCGCTCAAGGGGTTAGACTGTTCTAATTACACGTGACATGTTTAATGGATGTCAGTTATCAGTTATCTCCTGTTAATTCCCTTCTCCAAGTTCTCCACTGTCTTAAACGGGTATTGAACTCACACTCTTTGTGTCCTGTCACTGGACCACCTCATCATCTCAGAAATATAGACAGACACTAAAATTTCCTTCACAAAAAAATTGGCTGTTTTTCAGATTCTACTTTGTTTAGCAATATCACTTCAGAATGTGAACGATCAATCTCTCCACAATTTCCAACCTCATTTTTTTCTAATGATTTCAATTTTTAAGAACTTTCTTTGTCACTGCTTTATCATCTATCTCCACAAAAGTGTTAAATAGTTTAATAACATTTCATCTTGTTTCTCTTGAGAGCACTGTTTTCTCTGGGGGTTAAATCCCTAACCTGGCTTTCCTCGTTTTTATTTTATCCCCTTTCTGTTTGTATTTATTAGTTAATTGGTAGTTCTTGTTTCCATTAAAACTCCCTTTTTTTCCCATGTTCTGTTAATAGAATTCTCAAATTTTTTTCGGAAGAATGTCATCTCAGGTTGGTCAAGTAATAAATAACATGATCCAAGTATAAATGAAAGGGTAAATCTATCACATTGTCACCTCTTGCAATTATTAAAAACTCTCCTTTAATTACTGACATTAAAAAAAAAGTATCATCTGCTTCTTTGAGTTTGGTAAGTGTTAAGAATTTCAAAACCAGAATGTAGTTCCATTTTTTTCTAAACCAGAAAAGCATAAAAATCTTTACAGTTGCCAGACGTTTTGAATTTTTTCACGCCAAACAAGAAAGTAAAACCACTAAGACGCAAAGGCTAATTGAGTGTTAGAGAATATGAGAAAAATCCATTAAGAAGAGATATCATTAAAAGAACAAGAATTAAAAAGACATTACATAACCCTTGAAGATGCATTTAAATTTTTGAAGATAAAATTTGACTGAGAAGCAACA
This sequence comes from Acanthosepion pharaonis, assembly GCA_903632075.3. Lineage (NCBI taxonomy): Eukaryota > Metazoa > Mollusca > Cephalopoda > Sepiida > Sepiidae > Acanthosepion > Acanthosepion pharaonis. The sequence goes on along the minus strand of CAHIKZ030005620.1, from coordinate 615,473 downwards.
GGTCCGAAAATATTTTCATAAGCGAGAAGAAGGATAAAAGAAACTTTTAGCATAAGAGTTACGGTTACGTCTAGCAATTTCAACTGGAACAAATGATGAAATCTTTGCTGCCCATTCAGTTCTGCGCTTCGTTTTATAAACTCCTTGTCCCTATTAACAACAGAAAGTAAATCGTTTTTTAGATCAGCTGCCAATGACTTATCGATCCACCTCATAAAAAATATTTTTTAATATATTATTTATATTTTTATTCTTCTTCGATATGTCGCATTTCTTCAGGACGGTGCGATCATGGCTCTCCATGAAATCCTGTCCTTTGTTAATACCTCCCCTCTTTTGGCAGTCAATGCCAAGTTTTAGACGTATTCAAAAAGGAAGTGTACATTCATTTTGAATCTACTAACATATGTTAACTGTACAATGTTCGCCTTTCAATGTTTTAAACGCTTTTCTAATTCCAGATTTCGATTATTTCCGTTTAGGTTTTTCTTACCCTTTGTATGGACATTATGGCGTTATGGCTGCTGTGCTAATAATAATGAAAAAAATTAATTAATAAATAATACATATAACAATATGTGTAGGCAAATAAACCGATAACTTGTTTTTGCCATGTATAGAATATATACATTTTCCACAATGCTTACAGTTTTTGTCAAATGAAAAGTTGTATGGTGAGGATATTGAATTCACTGCAAATATAATTGATTACTTGGATAAAAAAAATACTATTGCCGGTATTCCATCGTAAATTAGATTATGTTTTAAATCGTTTCTTGAATCGTAACGTTTCTTTTCAAAATTAATTAATTCCTGTTTTCTCAAAGAAAACGCTTTATCATCTTTAGCAGGAGTTGTAATGTCAGATATCGACTGATATAAACTTTCAATTCATTTATTTATTTTAACTAAAATTCTTCCACAATTCTTTTTTCTCTCTTTCTATGCGCCATGACCTTTCAGGACGTAGGTGATCATGGCTCTCCACCTCTTTCTCTATTCCTTGCAGCTCTCAACAAGTTCCTTCCCTCTGCTACCAGCCCCAGACCACCTTCTGTCATCCACTTACTTAAGCCTTGTTGCTTTCCATTTTTCCCCTCTATTCGACCCGTGAGTATCAGATTCTCCAGGCCTTCCTTCCTCGTTATGTGTCAGAGAAACTTCAGCTGCCTCTTTCTGATGTTAAATATACGCCTACTTCCTGTTGGCATCCTCTCTAAGATCTCATCATTGCTCACAGGCTCGGACCATGATATCTTTAGCATCCTTCTGTAAAACCACATCTCTGTCGCCTCGAGTCTCTTCTTCATCTTTGAGGAAATCGTCCAACATTCGCTGCCGTAAAGAAGGACAGATGTCACGTAACGGCTCAATATTCTTTTCTTCATTACCAAAGAAATCATCCTGTCTCGCAATACTTTATACAGCTTTGACAATACGTTCTTTGCCTTCCCCGATACGTTTACGCGTATACCGGCCACTGTCAAAACGCTTCCCAGATATTTAAACATCAGCATCTGCTTGATTCTAGTGTTCCGACCTATAAATCGCATTTTGTGCTCATCCTTTTACTGATGGCCATGCATTCTGTCTTCTTGTAGTTTATGCTTTACCCCTTTACTTCTCACTCTTCGTGGCTACCTTCTGTAGGAGATTTTGTAATTTCTTTTCCGTATCTGCTATCTGTCAAGGCTCAAATGTCTTTCAAGGGAGATGGATATTGAATGAGCTTGTTGTATGCCTGTAACAAAAAGTAAGGGCGTATTATGAGGTAGTGTAGGATAGATGATGGCTGATTCCTAGACTGAAGAGATCGTATATTTTTTAGTATTATTTTAGCACAAAAATCCAGCCTGCAGCGACACTCTCAATAATTTTCCGTCTAAATCAGTTTCAAGAACCATTCAACAGAGAAGTTGACTGAATTAAGTCATATGGATGTAAGAGAAAGAAAGTGCAGATTATTAGGAAAAGTAATATAGTTAACGGTTAAACCTAGACTGAAGTGGTTAATTTTGAAGTAATCGGGGAAGCATCTTCGTGGGAGTCGTTTCCACAATATAACTGTTCCGTAGTAGAAATAACAGAAGAATAGGAGCGGAATGAGACAAGATAGTGTCATTGTTAGAAATTAGTTTCCTAACGTTGAATTTTCTTTCTAATACTTTGTAAGACTTTGATGGGAATATTATTAATCGTAAGCTATCTATGCACCATTTGACTGTCATTATATTTCCGTAAAAGTGAAATACAAATTTCGGTTGGTCGTATTCCTTGAGCAAGCCTCGTGACAGAAGCAACATCGTTGCTGATGATTCAGGTTCATAGACGCTATCGGTAGAGACATATTGATTATTAGTGCACGGTGAATCAATAACATTTATGTGGCGAGGAATGTTTATCCGGATCGGTTGGTACGCGAACTGGGCCGATATATTTTACTTTACTGAGATGTAGGCCCTTCTCCATTAAAAAGAAAAGAACGTTTATGCGATTGTAGTCGCCAGGTCTCTCTTCTGGGCAATTCATTTGCATTGTTAAGAGTTTTATATTGACACACGTCTTAAAGTACATACATGAGACAATCGGCCTTACAGTAACTTGCGTGTACACAAATATATCATTAACTTGCTAATTCATATATATATATATATATATATATATATATTATAAAGATATTTTTGTAGGTACAAAATTTAATGATCGAAATAAAAGTATAAAATTTAATATTACAAGACATATTAAAACAATATTAAATAATAAAAAAAAACACAACAACAAGGTGGGTGGTGAAGCAGCCGGTTTCGCTCCTGCTCTTCAGGCTTCCACGGGAGATTCAAAATTAAAACTGAGAAATGTAAAATAAGAATAGGAGGAAAAAAAAAATATATATATATACATTTGTATATATGCAAGAAGAAACTAGAGGCAGATGACAGCGAGTCCCAGCAAGCACTCACGTTGTTTGCACAAAAGAAGGCTTGCAGGACCCGATGTATATATATATATATATATATATATATATATATATATATATATATATATAATAATTATAAAAAATATAAAAATAATAATAATTATAATCTAAGCTCTACTTCTGTATGGAGCACTGTTTTTTTTTTTTTTTAATATAAACAAAAATATTAAAGAACCCTGGATTATTTACCTAACGTGTTCTTTCCTATTTTTCTACATACCTGCACACACACACACACGCATATATATATATATATATATATATATATATATATATATATATATATATATATATATCCGATGCGATGAGAACGAAAGTAATATATAAATTACAACGTTCCCAGCAGTAATCCAAAAGAGGGCTCGATACCGATAGTAGAGTCATAATTATTTATTTATTAGAATTTTATCACATAGACAAAAACATTTTACTTACTACAAAGATGCAACTTGGTTTCAGTACATTTCAACTGCACTTCGACGGGTGAGAATCGAAAATGATTATGAACAATCCAAACAAGACAAGCAAGATAGTTCATAACCATTTTCGATTCTAATCCGTTGAAGTGCAGTTGAAAAGCACTGAAACCAAATGGGAATTTTGTAGTGAGTAAAATATTTTGTCTATATGATAAAATTATAATATATATATATATATATATATATATATATATATATATATATATATATATATATATATATGATCATGCCTAAAATTAGGTACCTTCATGATATCGCTAAAACATCAGCTTACCGCGATGAAAACATGCTTCAAAGGTACTGAAAACTTGGGTTTATCGTCAAAATCGTTATGTTTTTATTAAGATGAAAGATCAAATTATTGTTTTTTGATTATTTAATTAAATTTCTTGTTTCTTTTTAGAACATTCGAAATTTTAATTAAAAACTTATTTTTCTTGAGTCAGGTGTTGTACATACTTTTAGAATAGCAACTTTTCACCTCTTGCAAAACTCAAATCATTGTCAAATTTAATGACATTTTCAGGACTTATTCAGAAACGAATTAATTTATTTGTGATGTTTTTTCATTAGAAATCTGGCTAAAATAAGTTAATCGAGATAATTTTCATTGATTAAATTAGCTAAAACTAGAATTTTTTAAAGAATTTAAATCACACTTTTTTTTTGAAAAATCGAACCTAGTCATAACGAAAATCTGTTCTGAATCGAGAAAAAAAAAGCAATAAAACTAAGTCATTATTTAAATAGAGAAACATTTAATTTCTTGTATGAATAATATCTATTAAAGACAAATATTATTTTTGAAAAATGAATTTTTACAAAATTTCTGTGTTTCATACATTTTTTAACATTTTAAAATTGGATAATTTATAGGGTTTTGAATCTTTTAAACTTCACTTTCACTGGGATAATTCTTACGGAATATTGTTATTAAGTAAAACTATATTTGCTAATCATTTTTTGTAAAGCTTATTACAATCTGAAGAATCCACATAGTTTTAAAAGAATTTCGATTTGTTTTTATATATGTATACAGAGGCAGAATTTCTGAAGTATGGATGTACAAATGAATAAATCTATTATCAAAAGCTCTCAGGTTTTAAGAGTTGGCCCTACTTACGAGAAAAAAAAACTAATGAAATTTGTAATCTGCTACACCATATTTAACCTTGGACACGTTCGGCGGTCAATCCGCCGTCAATAAATCGATTACCACATTTAATGCTTTTAACTAATATAGTCACAGAAAAACAAGACCCAGTGGTTAATAATTTGTTGTCTACAACCTCTTATGCTATGAGTAAATAGGTGTTTCAATCAGATTAACTTAAATTTAAATTTGCCATATTTTTCAAATAACGTTCCAGAAATATCTATTTTATTCTTGCAAGATTTTTAAAACGAAAAATTAAGCTCTTTTTTTTTACAAATATCTAAACAAAATGGCTGACGTTAGGGATTTTACAGAAATCAATATAATTTCTCTCTGAAATACACCAAATTATTCTGCTAAATTGAAAACTTCTGGTAAACGTATTCATTTTAAAAAATCATTTTAAACTTAACGTATACCAAGTTCGTGGAGGTATCTATAAAAAATATAGCCGAAAGCACTCTACCATTGGATACATACATAAAACAATATGTATGTATATATGTATGTATGTATGTGTGTGTTTGTATGTTAATCTCACCATGGGTGATTGGTCAGTGAGGTGACATTCTGATTTTGTTAGTTTGGGGAGGCAATCTCAGTCTTTGGCACCTTTGGAAATTGCCTGAAAAGATAACCACTGGATTTTCGCGGCTTTTTGAGGATTAACTAAACAGACGTAACTGTTCAGAAGCCATCGATGGTTGTCCTTGCGCGAAAGTCATCATGGTTTTGGGGGCGTACTAGACTTGTTCAATAATTTGATCACACTAGAATATTCGCACTTTCCCAGAAACTGAAAATAACGTCTGTTCCACATAGGTGCAGTATAAACAACACGGTATGTGTCTGTAATAAGGTTTTGTTAGCTGTCATGGAAGACCGATGTGCTTGGAATCGTACGGTAGCCTGTATGATACAAAGAACGGAAGACATGAATCTATCTATCTCTTTCCACTTGCACTGAGTTAATAAGAGAGCAGTCTGGTTTCTCGAGATTTGTTTGAACAAAGATTTAAGTGAAAGACAATTTTTAATTCAAAATTGGTTGGATACTAGCAAAACCATCCTGCATGAACCTACGTGGCACGGAATCCACAAAAGAATCTAACGACATCAGACGGCAGATCTTTACTTTACAGAGTACCATTTTAGTTTTCGTACCGTTCTTTAAAGAGCAGTCATTTATTGTGTTATAATTCACTAATTATCAATACACTCAGGTGTAGAGTGGAAAGCTTCAATCAAGAAACGATATTGATCAAGATCAAAATATTCTGGATCGTAGATGAACTGAAGCTGTTATATTTTCAAACAAACGAGAGATACGGATACACAAACATAGCATGTTTGGTTTATTTTATTTTACGGCATATCAACCTCAATGATAAATATGGCAGATGAGAACCAAAGATACTCTGGTTAGTCCTTATAAACTACGCAATTTCCAAAGAAATTATTCTATTTCTGTATTAATAAATTAACATATGGAATAATATATGATATCATAAAATATTAAACATTAATGATTAAACTAAATTTCTTCATTGATATGTTTGCTAATTTATTCTATTTACTGGATGCCTCGAGGTGATTCACCGCACTTAATGCTAAACATTTTGAACTAACACACGTCCGGCCTTGAGAATGAGTGCTGCGCAAAATCCTGTGTACGACTTAAAGAATGTACATCAAAAATTGGACAATTGATTTTGAAAATATCATTATCAGATTTATTGAACTTCTCGTAAAATCTTCTGTACCCACGTCGCTCGAATTTGCCAGATAGTGTAAAGATAACAGTACCTTTCCAAAACAACTTAATAATTTCCAACGAATAAATGAACACGAGAAATAACAAGAAGTCTATTGACTGATTAGGTCATTACTAGCAGTAAACATGAAAATATTCACGTTTTTCTTTCTGTTTGAATTTTCTGACGAGTAATAATTCATAATTTAACAAATGAATAGGCTGATTGCGAGTTCCACGCCTCTAAAATAACCGAGGGAATTCCAATATTATCTCGTTAAATATTTGAGCTTAAACCCTTAGCAAATTATTGCAATATCAATAATAAGTTTGAATGCATTGAATGCAGGTCATTATTTAAAAGAGTGTGAGGGAGCAAATGAAGTGGTTCAAGATTGTTAATCTTTTTCATTTCATTGGAGCAGATGTTAAATACATGACAGCATTATCGACTAATTTATCTTATTGTTTTTCTTTTTCTTCTTCTATTTTTTCTCCTTCTTCTTCTTCTTCTTCTTCTTCTTCTTCTTCTTCTTCTTCTTCTTATTATTATTATTATTATTATTATCATTATTATTATTATTATTATTGTTTTATTTTTCACTTCTATACATTTTTTTCTCTCGGTTCTCATCGCACCTAATGCGTAATACTTGATTATATATCTGAAATATTGGCAGGACTTAATGCAAGTTCTAACTAACTAATGGAGGAACCTGCATGATTATAACCATATATCAATGTATATTTACTGCGCACAGATTTCTGATAAAATGCCATCCCGAAAAATCCGGGTACATTTTGACGCCATATTGTGTGCATGTGTGTGTGATCGCATGTGTGTGCGTGTAATTTTTATTATTTCAATCCTTTCATGGGTATAAGTTTTAAAATCGAAGCTTCTTAATGTGCTCAAACATTTATTTTAGTAGCTTTCTAAGCGTAAATATGGCACAAGGTCGAAACTATGATTCACTCAGTGAGGATCAAACTCATTATACAATTCATAATTTTTCTAGCGAGACTAACTTCCATTACAGAAAGCCGAGGTGCCCAAATGATTTTTCTAATCGTAGCTTAGATGTGGAGCACCGTGTATGGATCGAACCCACCAATCAGTTATAATTAATCTACACCACTTTGAAGCGCTCACATATATTCATCTCAAATATTTTCAAACTTTTATATTAATCCTCACACTCGTAAGCACTACGTCAAATTTTTATCAGGCAAGTCAATGTTTTTAAAATAAATTTTATTTCGCAACTTAAGGTACGCTCATTAGATCGCAAATAAATATATTATATTATTTGAGTACATAAGCAACGATCAGGAATATTAGTTACACCTGAAAATTGCTGAATATTCAATCAAATGTTTGTAGAGTATTTAAGCAGCTAATGCTAAAAGCAATGTGCAGGAATCCCTCGATTAATGCACATTCGATTTGTACTCTGAATTTTTTTAACACCAAACTTCGATTAGATCACACATAATATTCGATTAGTGCGGTAAAACATTCTTTAGTTTTAACATAGTAATTGAAAATTGATTTTTTTTATAGTTACCGTTTAATTCAAAATGTTCTATTTATTTGTATTTATTCGATTAATGGGTATCTTTTAATGTCGACATTAGCCGCACTAGTCGATGGAAACCCGTTAGTAAAAAAGCAAAAAAAACTTTATCAAAACATTACAGTATATAAAAAGCGAGTTCGCAGTAAACCGGAAAATACAACATACACTTCACTAGTGATTCGTTTGTCGTTTCGTTTTAAGAACATATCTCTCTGCAGTCAATTTATTATTCCAAGTTAGTTTTACCAGTATCTTTATTTCCTTACAGTTACTTCACGTTTTCTTTAGTTTTAATTTTAGTTTTACTACGTATGATCGATCAGCTGATACCGATGAAGGTTGACAGTCCCTTCAGTGTGATGTTGTAATTGTCGTTATTTCCATAAATGTTATTGATGTAGAACTGGGTTAGTTAGAAAGGAAATCTCCTACAGTCGAGAGTATTGTGGATGAAGTTATATAACTCAGCTTCTCACATGACGTACAGCGATATTTTTTTTTCATTTTTGTGTTTCAAATGTACGTCTTATTTGTAGTGAAATACAGTAATTATATCTTTATTGATATTTATATTTTAGTTGCAGTGCTATAAAACTCAGCATGGATCGTAAAAAAAAAATGAGGTAAAACCACCACGGAGGAAAGATATATTTTAAAGTCATTGGACGATAGGATCAGAAAAGAGAAAATAGTAGAACTGACATTACAGAACCCGAAAAAGTTGAAATTAAAAATATTGGCTAGTCAAGAACAAGAAGAAAACTGTTTTTAAAAATGCCACAACAAAAATTGGAGAAAAAAAATCTTATAGAGTGCTAAGCAAGAAAAGTGTATTGCCTCAAGAAAAAAGTGAAAACGTTAAGCAAGTTAATGCAATATAAGATCGTATCTATTTATTACTGACAAACGTAGGAGGTCACCTTCTTAAAATTGATGAACGTATTGAAATATATCCCGAAATCGATTCCGAGCGCATCGTACCAGCTGACACTGCCTATATAATTGTACGAACAATGACGGCTATAATGAAAACTAACAAAGTTTCGATGTAATATAAATGGAACATTTAGTACCTCCTGATCAAATCCAGTCAATCTCATAAACTAAGGAAATTTGATAATACGATCAGTCAACTAATTCATGCTAATTCATCCCAGTTCCCGAGCCAAAGAGATCGTGCTACAGGGCTAAGACTCACTGATTTATTGCACCGAGCAACCTTTGGCACAAAATCATGGAAGCGGGCTTCTAGTGAGGATCTGATTCAATTTCATTAAACCACCCAGTTTATCGAGCCTGCAGGCTATCGAGATATATTAGTTTCTACTTATATATCTCACTCACTCTCGCTCTCTCTCTACCCAACCATCCACACATTTATATATGAAATCATGGATAATGTTTAGAGAAGTTGAAAGTACTAAGAGGCCACTGGACAATTTATTATGTATAGTATTTACAACGGACGCACGTCCTCATCTTTGTGTGTGTTGTCAAAAGGTTGTAACCGTTGTGCTCTCCGTCGGCATCAGCTGTCTGCTTGGCCGGGTAAACATTTTAAGATGTTAAAAAAAAAACAAATAAAAAGGGCCGAATCGTTGTGATATTAAGAAAAGGTGCATGTGGACATTAGGCATTAGTCCGACGGTAAATACGGGGAATAATGATCACGTGGTATCCTCGAAAATTTCTATATTTCATGTAAAAATCCACGGGTTCAGGAAAAAATGGATTAAAATGTGAACAATGAAATAAAATGTCGGTAACAAAACAACGATTTTAGCTTTGCAATTAAACGACCATAAATTATATATATATATATATATATATATATATATATATATATATATATATATATATATAAATAACTAGACTCGTTTCGAAAAACCCTCGAATTTTGATTTGTTAATCAAATCAATTTCGAGGGAAAAAAGGTTTTAAAAAAAAAGAGCTACAAACATAAACTTCTGCCGACAAAAAATCGCACAGATGCAGGTCTGAAGCCCAAAGAAAAAACCCCGATACGAGTAACAACTAACTAACAAAAGAGCTCAATACAACCGTAGAGCAGACCTAGATACACCTAGTGAGCCAGACAAACCTACCTAGGTTTCACCTAAACGGATCGTCAGGGAAAGCGTGGCTAACGAGGCAAAGGGAAACACACATTTATAGGTAAAATCACGTGACAAACCAAAAAGTGGGGGGGGTTAAATATTTATTCAACAACAAAAAAAAAAAAAATCCTCAGTGGAAAGTCATTAACGGGAAAAATGTCTAATTTAGTAGCCATGATTTTTTATGTCTACATACATTGAGAATTTCAGTTTTAGAGTTCAATAGTTGGTTAGGGCGATCATATAAAGCTATGGCTAATTTCTCCTCAGCACATAATTTGCAAAATTTATGGCCTGCTTTATATTTTTGGCATTTTTTTAATATTTCCCATTTAAGGATGGGGTCTATATTATCTTGTTTGGTTTTCCATACGTAGGTAGATAGCGTGGTACTATGTTTAATTTTTTCCTTCTTAAAACTACTCGTATGGTTATAATATCTTTTCTTAAATTTATCCTGAGTAGCACCTATGTATATTTTAGGGTTAGTATCCTCACTATTTTATATATATATATATATATATATATATATATATATATTTAATTAGTTAATTAGTTGGGTACTCGCATCGGGTTTTTTTTCTTTGGGCCTTGAACTCGTATTCTGGACGATTATTTTCGGTTAACGTACATGTTCTTGGTTCTTTCTATTTTTTTATACCTTTCTTTCCCCTTGGTATTGGTTTGTTTATTTGCAAATCAATACACCAAAGGGTTTCCGGACGAGTATAGTTACTTATATTTATAAGATTTATATTAATAATAATTATAATAATAATAATAATAATAATAATAATATATATATATATATATATATATATATATATATATATATATATATATATATATATATATATATATATAGATACGTATTCAGGCAGGAAATTCTCTTTTAGACATGTCTGATTGAATAAATTACAGACATTATGTCGGTAATTTTTAACAAAATGCCTTCATACTCATGAATAACCTTCCATGTAATGATGTTAACGGATGAGAGAAATGTGCTATAGCTGTTTAAATGTCTTTTATTTTCATTTCAGAAGTCATGAATGACAACACAGAACTTTGTATAAATACTTGTACTAATGAACTACATACAGTTTTGTACTACTTTCACCACTGAAGTTGATCTTGGAAGAAGATCGAAAGTACTTGGGAAAAAAAATTAACAGCTTTAGCTCATTTCTCTCATTCTTTAGCATCAATATACGGAAGGTTATTCGTGAGTATGAACGGATTTTATTAAAAAATTAGCAGACATCATGTCAGCAATTTATTCAATTAGACTATATATATATATATATATATATATATATATATATATATATATATATATTGATTTATTTAAAATATGTTTTTTTTTCGCTACACAGTTCTAACCATGTTTCAAAAATGGAAGCTAAAAGCTACGAATTTAATTTTGTAATTAAATTAAAGACATTAGTTCCATTTCATCCTCAAGCGAGTTTTGGAGTAATTTTTTAAAAATTTACTGAGTTTTAAAGACACAGCTAAAATCATAATTCACATTTCCAAGGTTACAGATAAATCTACTTCAACTAGACAAGGGGTGTCTGCGTGCCCATTATGTCTGTAATTTGATGTATCCGTTATTAGTTACGTTTTGGTAGGGGGTAGGGATGTATTTTTCAATGAAATCTGACATCCATTGAATGCATGTCGTCTGGATTTTTTAAAAATTTATTGTTAACGGCAAAGATTCTTACGGCATTTTTTTCTATTTGTATATTTAAAGATTTTGGGGGGTGTTTAGGTTAGAATACGTTTTATTTAACTACGATTTGAAATATTTTCATTTTTAATTTTTAATATACTATATTTTTTAAGAACAATTATCATATTAATTTTATTTTACTGTAGGTGTTTTATTGGATTCTTTTAAGAGCGTGTAGTACTAAGTAAAAAGAAGAAGTTTAGGTTAGAATTCATATATATATATATATATATATATATATATATATATATATATATATATAGAGAGAGAGAGAGAGAGAGAGAGAGAGAGAGGGGGTGCAATAAAATCACTATACACTTACTTACAATCACAATTAAGACAAAGTAAATAAACAACAATCCAGAAATTTATTATTAAAATGGTTCTGGTTAAATCTGGTTAATAACAATAAAATAACAGTAAATTAATTACTGAGACTGTTCGAACTGTAAGCCAACTTCATCAATCCTTTGCTTTTTTTATAAGTAACTGTATAGTGACTTTATTACCACCCTCTATATACATGTATTTAAGAAATTTGACAACCCGAAACGTTTACTTGAAATATATATTTAAATAGGCGTTTATCCATTAAAGGCTTTATTAGAAAACGAAAGAAAGAAATATGTGTATGCGTATTTGTGTGTATTCTTAAATAATTAATCATAGTACTTTTTCCTTAATTTGACGTTTCTCGTGATTAAAGAAGAAAGAAAAATGAGTGATTTAAAGAAGCCATTAATATTTTCTGTGTAACTTTTCTTTGAATTCTTAGTTCCTGTTGAAATTTGTTAATATATTTGCCCGGCTTTTTTTTTGTATAGTATTAAAGATAAATCATCAACTCATCTACATAATGGCTCGAAAGCAAGAAATACATATAGCCTTTTCGGAAATGAATCCAAGTCAAATTCTCGTCGAATTCTTCAGAATGGGTTGTAATTAAAAGGTTTATATGGTTTTGCTCGGTCAATGTGTTTTCCATGACGCCAATATATGTTTTAAAAACAGGATATAGAATCCCAACATGAACACATTTATTTATTTCGTTTTGGCATCTAATGAAGCCTTTAATAGCGAAACAAGTAAGAAATTCTATTTTAAATAAAACGTTTTCCAATTGCCAAATATCTTAAAACCTTTGTCGGGATTCTATATCCTATTTTAAACATACATACACACACACATATATGTAATAAAATATAGTTTTAGTGTATACAATATTTATGGGTTATAATGCGGAATATCAGTGATAGACCATAGGTTGGTATACAAGTGAACATGTTTCATGATGATTGCATTTAAGCATGGGACAGACTGTCGCTGATGGGCGTTGACATCAATGTTCACTTGTATACCAACCTATGGTCTATCACTGATATTCAGCCTTTTAACCCATAAATATAGCATACACTAAAAATATATTTTATTACATATATGTGTTTTTAAAACATATATTGAACGCTAAACAGGTTGGACGGCAAGGCCTGGGTTGTTACAGCCTAGATATGGAAGGAATACTTCATTGTTATATCATTTTCCAAACATCTTTAGCAATGACATTAATATACGGGTTGCATTTCAGGTCTGAGATTAGTTTTGCACCTAACAAGCGTTCGACATAAAAAGCATCTTTGGGAGTATAAACTCTCATCAGGATTGGAACGAATTTAGGGAATAATTAAAAAAAAATCACAAAAAATAAAGAAAGTAGATTAGGCCGAAAATGGAGTATTTTTTTTTTTTTTTGTGATATTTGGTTGATGGCTGCGAGTTTCTCACTTTCCGGGTTTGATAGAGTTCAAAAGCGTCTCCGAGTTCTTTATGTAGAAGAAATGCTTTACACACTCCAATCTCTCTCTCTCAATTGAGAGATATGGATAGACTCCAGTGTTCTATCGCTATTACCATGGAAAGTACTTGAACGAACTACATTCATTGGTTCTGCCATGTCTAAAATTCACGGCTAGAATCCGCCATACCTCTTACATAGTAGGAAACAACCTTCATTCCTCCCGTATTCATTTGGTGAGAACTGATTTCTCAGTTTCTTCCTGCGAACCACTACCCTGTGCAATAGACTCCCAAGGGGATGTTTACTCGAACACCTGTAATCTCACTCTGTTCAAATCTAGTGTCAACCGTTATCTTCCCATCCTATACATATAAACTACCCTTTAACATAAATATCTACATCGAATGAACCCTATGGCTTGTACAGGTTGAACCTTACTGCAAGAAAAAAACAAGGGAGAGAATGTATAAAAACCAGAATGAAAACAATAAAATTCTTGAAGAAAAAATATATTTAGTTGATATACGAAACTCTGAAAGAAAAGTGTAAATGTGATTTACGATAGAACGACTCCCCCGAAAAAAAATAGGCGAGCATTTACAAAGAAAACGAAAGTAAAAGAAAAGGTGTTCAACATATGGGAAATGAAAAGGTACTTGGTTACTCAATAAAGTGCGCAAAGGACACAAAGAAAAAAAATCTTACACTTATGAAACGATTTGCCAGGAGAAGTATTTCATATAAATCAAAAGGAACTCATATATTTTAAATATAAGAAATATCATATTTTTTAAATCGATTCATAATGGAAGGAACAGTCGCATTATATTGTGTATGCTTATAACTTTCTTCGTGACAATGGGCAACGAATATGCATTGCGGGTCTGAAATATTAATTGCACTCGTGTGAGAGAAAAAATGGATTTCCTTTGTCATGAATAGTTATTTATAAGACATAAATTTGGGAATATAACTGACATGGCACGAGCCAGTAACAAACGTTTCATGAAAAGTGTTTATTGCATAACCTTCAAGAGTAAGAAAAAGTAAATCTTTTAAAGATTATAGACATTTTATTTGAATCACCAAATGTAGACGAGATTTACAACTAAAAATTTAAAAGACATCGAAAAGCACTTGAAATTTGTTTTATAGCAGTTTCACTTTTTGGGGGAAAATTTCAGGACTTCAAATGCAGGATTATATTCGACCGGTAGAATTTTGATAAAATTTTCCAGAATGCCATCTTGTTCCTTCTTTGCTGTATCTTAATTTATTGATATTTTTTTCACAAATATCTGTAAGAACGCAAAAAGTGATGCTAATACCCAACATGATTATTGTCGAACTGATATTCGTGGTTATATGATTAGAAAATTACAGACCAAAACGGAAGTATAATTGCCTATTAATTTTTATATGCCAATCACTTTGGCCAGTAACAAATAGTTCTTTCGCTAGACATAATTCAAAATTAAATATATAAAAAAGTTGTTTATTTAACAGCCTCATAAATATAAGTATAAAGTTGATTTTTTTTTCAGAGAAAAGAATTACTTCACAATTAACTTTGTAAGTTTTTTTTTAATGAAGTAAAAAGTAAAAGAAATAACAAATCACGCAAATATTTTAACTCGGCTGTGGATCGGATATATGCTAAAATCAAACAAGTCCGAACGTTTAAAAATCTGGGAAGTCTTCAAAAAGTGTACGAAAATGCAGAACCGAAATACGAAATTGTATTGAATCAGAAAAAAAAGATGTTTGCTTTCCAAAGTATTTGTTAAATCAATTCGCAGTACTTGCTTGATTTTGATATCTCTGATTTGTAAGTTTCACGTTCAGCTGTTCATGTCGTCATCTCGCAAATGATGTTTAAACTGTCCCTCTCATTTTCCTTCACAAACCTCCTCTAAGAGTTTTTGTTGTTTCTTGCAAGTAAAGGATAAATTTTAATGAATAGCACTGTATTGACATCCTGGTATCTGTGAACGGGCGTGGATTCACAAATTTAAAGGAACCTTTTGTAATATTCTGAAGCATATAATCCCCTAAAAATAAATCATTTTTAATAATTTACAGGTAATGGTTAATTGTCATTACTTTATATGAAAATCGTTAATCAACACACAATACTTGTACATTCCATAAGCTAAGCAAATGAAACAGAAAAAAAATCGATTGAAAGAAAGAAAAGATTGTTCGAATATTACGTAATATCTGTCCTTTTATATGGTAGGGAATAGGGAACAGATGAAGAAACTTGAGGCCACATGAAAGGGGTTCTACAGAAGGATGATAAGAATATCATAGATTGAATATGTGAGGAACGAGGAAGTTTCAAGTATAAGGGAAACAAAAATCACACTTATATTTAGAATCAGAACAAATCTATTAAGACATATAATAATGAAACTGTGCATGAGGAAGTTGGCATTAACTGTCTGTTGATAGCAAGAAATGCAGTAGAAAACATAACATAATTTTATCAAGTGCTACAAATGCTAATAAGCTGTGGAAAACCATAATGGTTCACGTCCTGAATGGAAAGGAAGCATAGAATAAGAAGTGCATAATATAACACACGCTAATTCTTCCAACTTTGGCGTAGTTAACGAAATAAAAAATAACTTGAAGATGATTCTTGTATGTGCAGTGTCTCTTCAGGACCTGGGCTCATAATAATTTACTGTCCATTGTAGCTCTTAGTAAATTTTAGTTTCTTGCTTACTCTCCTAATTCATATTCTGTCAACCATTTACACAAGGTCGTTATCTTAGTTGTAAACCGTTTTCCTCTGTCTGTCTTGCCTTCAATATGTTACGTGATTGTCAAATTTTCTAAATCCCTTTTCTTCATCATGTGCCCTAGAAATTTCAATTGTCACTTTCTCAGGTTAATTTTGGGTGTTTTGTTTTTATTTTTTCTAAAACATCGAACTTGGTAATATATTCATCCCTTAATAACCTGATCTACCTTATGTAGAAAAGCATTTCTATTGTTTCAAGTCTCTTCTTCATCTGTGAGGGGATTGTCCAGTATTCACTGCCATAAAGGAGTACTGCCATTACGTAATAGTTTTTTTGTTTTTTTTTTACAAAATTTTCATGTTTCTTAATACGTTAATTTTGGAAGGCATCATTCACTATACCAATGCGCAATCAGATTGCAATGTTGCACATCCCATCCTCTGTTAAAATTTAAGATTTAATTTCTTGTTCTGCTTGGTTTTCTCATCTGTAATTTATAATCTGCATGTTAAGCTGTTCCTTTTGCTGTTTTTCTATAACTGATGCCTCGACCTTTCCTCTCGCTTTCCTTCAATACCTTCTCCAAGAATTCTTGTAATTTCCTTACCTGCAAGTAGAACGCATACTCCAACGAATAAAATTACACTCTGGCACTCTGGTACCTGTAAATGGGCGTGGATTCACGAACGTACGTGACACATTCGTAATATAC
Organism: Acanthosepion pharaonis; assembly: GCA_903632075.3. Taxonomy (NCBI): domain Eukaryota; kingdom Metazoa; phylum Mollusca; class Cephalopoda; order Sepiida; family Sepiidae; genus Acanthosepion; species Acanthosepion pharaonis. The sequence goes on along the minus strand of CAHIKZ030005620.1, from coordinate 598,416 downwards.
TATAGCCCGTCTACTCTTAAAAATAAATCAATATTAATAATTCGCTGATAAAGGTTATTTACTCTTGAACTCTTGTCTTTATATGTAGATCGGGAATCAACGCATAAGAAGGCGCACCTGTACATTCCATAATAAAGAAAATGGCTGGCAATTTCTGAGTCAGTATGTTTAAGAAATTAATAGATTTTTTATTCATAATGAGAAATTGTTTCTTATTGCTAAAAAATTATATTTAGTGGATATACGTAATTGAGTAGACATCTCTGCTTTTTATACAGTGTAATTGTCGTGTAACAGTCTATGATTTCGAGAGAGGAAGTATCCGGCAGTAGAGTTGGAAACTTCGTCACGCTCTTGTAAGGGTAAGCACTGCGTAGGTTATCGTACTTTAGGTCTCTCAGGCCCGAAGCTCTTTCACGGCGAAGCAAAGTGCATTTAGCTTTATGAAAGAAAACCTATCTCTTGTTAAGATATTTCGAAGACCATATCTGCTAAATTAGTTTCGTATCTAACACGGAAATAACGTAATTACTAAAGAATTAATGATTTTCTATTGAAATCCCGACATTATTTCTTCTTATTATGAACATTATAGTTAATGAGTGGCCGTGTTTGTGTAGACATCCATATTTCTTTTAAACAGTGTATTTGTCGCAGACAGGACTGTGTTTGTAAGAGTCTTTGGCAAATAGTTATTTGGGTGGTTGATTTTGTTTATCGGCATATTAACATGTATGGGGTATTTAATACCAAAATCTAAATATTTTGTACGTAATTGTATGCTTTCAACTACAGATATTTTTTAGAGTCTGTCTATATTTCTGAGATGAGGTATTATGTACATTATTTACATTATTCGGACTATTGTCCCCATCTTTGTCGCCATATTTATCACAACGTTTCGGCCGTTGTACGCTCCGGCCTTCTTCAGGTGGTTAGAATGTCGAACTGAACCCTTTATTCCGCTCACGGGAGTAGACTATTCTAGTTCCACGTGCCATGTTTAATTGATGTCCTGACACATGGCACAGTGGATAAAGGCGTTGGTTAGATCCAGTGACAGGACCCAAAGAGTATGTGTTCAATACCCGGTTAAGGCAGTGGAGAACTTTCAGAGGTAAATTAACAGGAGATAACTGATAACTGACATTCATGGCACGTGGAACTAGAAGAGGGTTCAGTTCGACATTCCAACCACCTGAAGAAGGCCGGAACGTACAACGGCCGAAACGTTGTGATAAATATGGCGACAAAGATGGGGACAATACTCCGAACAATGTAAATAAGATATTTTTTAGTTAAGGTTATATTTTCACGGTAAAGGTATGTTTTTACACATATAATTTGCAGGTCATAAAATCTATTGTTGGTAATTTGTATTTTTTTCGTATTACTTTGATTGTTATCTTGCTTTAAAATTATTGTTGGTCATTTTATTATAAAAATGCTCTGTTGACTTTTGTTTGAGTGTTTACTATTTGCTCATAGCTGGGACCCTAACAGCTGCTAACACCCCGGATCAGGGTGGACCTAGGAACAACCAACACTGAAGTGATGGATCCACCCTTCCTAAAATCTCTAATCTCCCGATCAAAGTCTTTGCTGCTGGATGTAGTCTATCGTCATACCCAGGAGAGTTTAGTAAAGCAGATTTGTTTTTTACGGTTTATTCTCAGTTGAAGGTTATTTAAAGTCATAAAATATTTTAGAATTGTCATCATTTTTTGGAGATAGTAATGAATTTTTTAAATAAAATCTCTACTAATTAATCCATAGCTGGGAGGAGAAGGTGTTGAGTCATACCTTTCCCAAGTGTATATGCAGGTAAATGAATATAATGACTGGAATTCGAAATCGCCTCTTCAATTTACGACCCGTGCCATTATTCATTATACCACCCTCACATCTATACTTACACCATATAGTATTGCCAACCAATCACTCATCTAGGTACTGAGCAGGCTCAATGTTAATTAACTTCGATAATCGTACGATAATCGGTGCTTCAACGTATTAAGTAAAGGAGATATACGCTAAAAGCCTATTAGGCTATACCCTGATTTCCACTAAATAACGTGGACGCAGGTTCGGTCTCTGTCCAAAGACACAGTGACAATATTTAATACTCTCGTTATCCTAAACGGGTGGACGACAATTGCACAATTTAAAGAACAGAGATGTCTACTCAAATATAAAACAATAATAATGATAGTAAAATGCCATGAGCAGAACCGTTAAAATATGAAAAAGCTGATAAAAAAGGGTTTGACCAAGAATTTGCATATATTAAGATCATAATAGATTGTAATAATGTCTGTGTCGATAGTTTGTTTTGACATTGAATGGAAGTTTATGAATTTAACCGAAGAATTCGTCCATGTTCTTATACAGCCTCGTCAAGTTTATACTTACAGACTCGATCAGAAGTATCGAATGTTACGAAAATCGGCTCCCTTAACAAACATGATTAGAAAATTCAACTGGTAAGCTACATTGCATCTGCAGGTTAGGCTATGTACGCTGTAATCGGGATGTGTGCGTAGTGTGACTAGGAAAGAGAAATTGAAATTATTCTATTCACTCTCGTAAATATGCCAAAAAGAAAAGGATTTATATGATTTCATCCCCCATCTATAGGTTAAATAACAAAGGAGACTGGGCTCTCTTGTATCGAATTGGCAACGAATCTAGGAGAAATGAAAGCCAGTCAGAAGAGGTGGGGGGTTATGTTTCAGACTGTTTTGCACAAGATACGCGTCTACTATTGTGTCTGCAATACATATTGCGACCCAACTAACCTAATGACTTACATGAATCATGGTCTGGTGGGTCTCGATTTCCCAGCCTTTGTTTTTTGATAGTCTAGCCTCTAGGAAATGTGTAATTCATTCCATCACTGAGAGTTTACTTTTTTACGAATCAGTATGAAATATGTTTTCCATGCTTGTTTATTTTACTGTTGTTATCCCATAGTTTCGTCTTGCTTCGTCTGAAAAATTTCGTGCCGTTACGAATTAAGTTTAAATACCTGGAAGCATGTAAAATGCAACACTCAAATCTGGACGCAGATTGGATTAGCGAAAATTGCAGTCGAAGAATGAATCAAAGTATATAAGAACAAGAAAAATGTTGTTTGAAAACAAAGAACTGTGCTGAATTGCTATGTGATATCAATCCTCTTACATGGGGGTGGATGCTGGATGATCTCCTCTCAGATGAAGAGAAACTGGAGGAAGCAGACATGTGGTTCTGCAGAGGGATTCTAAGAATTCCGAGTAGCTAATAGAACAATTCTTAAATATATTCCTAAGAAAAAGAAAACCTGTACTTAGAATCAGAGACAGTTGAAATATTTTGGATGGATACTTGAGAATACTTGATATTCTCAAGGTTTATCCACTGGAAGAGAGATACGAGAAGGCAGCAATACGTCTACTTAAGGGAGGGAGGTATGTGAATAAATAGCAGAAAGGCGGTTGGAGGTCTGTCAAAGTTAGTAACGCTTTCGATGGCCACAGGGTATAGGGAGCAATGTAGTGGCATGCTCAACCATCTCCTGAAGGGATATGGCATATAGAGAAAATAATAATAATAATGGAGATTTAAGCTATGAGTAGGCTATTATTGTAGATTTTACTAGAGTCAGGTTCTGCTACGTTTGGTCATTTTTGCTTCGTTTCTGATCAACTATTTCATTTTATTTATTTTAATTCCGGCATTTTTTTTTTATAACCACGACATCTTGGGGAAAAATCTCGGTATTTCACCTGGCCTACTGTACGATTTTGAAATCAGAGATCTCATTCTTACACAGTTTTCAAACCAAAACTAGAGGTTCCAGCATGTATTTTTATTTCCCAGTAGCTTAGAGCAGATGAAAGGAATCATGTCTTTAGTAAACGATATTGTCGAATGGAACAGACCAAACTAGGATGGAATTTAACACGGACCGTCGAACCCTACTGTTATGTTATCCGCCGTCCCCGGAAGCGTATCCAATGGCAACTTAAAATTATCACATAAAACGTAAGAGCCATACTGCGTGTTTTCTGTCACTAATAGAATTATTGAATTATATAGTTATTTTTAGACGGTTGTTACAGAATCCATCCCCTTTTATGCATCTAAACCACGTCCGATATATGTTCTTCTAAAATCAATATGACCAGGCTAAGATGATAGCATAAAATAGCTTCAAATACCTCCGTGTATGGAGCATTTATATCAAATTTTATTATAGAAAATATGTCAATTGTACATAGAATGGCTGCGCTAGGAGGGATTTTGTCCATCACAGCAAGACGTAACAAATCCAACTATTGATGTGAAAACTCGATTCATGTTCGGAAATAGACTTATCAGAGAGAGAAACTCATATGGATATCATGAACAATGTCTGACTCGTTCAGAAATGTCTAAATTCTGATCAATATGCCGCCGTTTTATCAGATTAATGGTTAAAAATGACTTCAGATCTATGAACTCTTTAAATCTTAAAGACAATTCTTTGCCAAGTTCTATACAATGAAGCTAAAAGATTACATACAAAGAGCATTAACAATCAACAAAAAATATATCACTTAAAGTCTTCCAACAATAACAGTATGAAACGTTGAAACATTTAACCTGTGTGGAAAATAATATCAAGTTGTTAAAATTCTACATAAACTTAAACAACAATTTCGATTGATTGACCGATTTGTTTGCTGAACGGCGTGTCAACTCCTTATGTGTCATTTAATTCCGAAATTTAATTTTCTTGGGAGCACTGAAGTAATAGAAATATGATATATGTTATTCTGCTTTCACAACTGACTACATGGTACATACTTTTGTGCATATAGATGTTTATAGGGATATAATTACTAGAGGCGGTGATGTGTGTGTTTTATGTTGTAGATCTGATGAAGTTATATTTTGGAATATAGTTTCATTTCTTTCAGAAAATGTAGGATATTGTATGGATTAATCTTGTGAAAGATGTTTTTTTCATGATTTTTCGCAGCATATAAACCTCTATGGGTTATTTAATGCCACAATCTAAATAATTCGAACGCAATTTTATGGCTTCAAATAAATATATTTCAAACGCAAATGTATGCCTTCAACCAGAGATAAAATGTACTGCTGGTATTTTTATATAAAATGTATTTTTAAACTTTCCTACTGTTTTGCTTTTAGTTCGGATGTTAACTATTTGCCCATATCTGGAACCTTAATAGGCGCTTCCACCATGATTTAGGGGTTCGAAGTTAATTCCCAACGATACTAGAAACCACTATTTGTGTATCAACTTCTTAAGTCTATATTTCTGGAAAACTATTTTAAGAAAAAAAAAAAGCAAAAAAAAAAGCAAGAATGATTATATGAAACGATAGAGTAAGTCAACATTCGGAGCAGTAGGTCTAGCAATACATTCAATATAATCAATATAATCGTTCCACTTCCTGTCAGTGAAAAAACGGTCAGCCGAGAATATGCCCCTTGAGGTTAGCATCAGCCATGTTGATGGAAAGGAAAAATATCTAAGGCGATCAAAAGATAGAGGTTCCGTTTTGAAACCGTTAAAATTAACAAGCCATTTCTTGTCCAGTTAACTTAATGTAATTTTTGAGAGCAGATGCCAATTTGATTTAATTGAATCTACCAGACTTACGATTAAGACAGGGATGAATAGTTATAGATACCGAGTCGAGAACGAATGATATTGTAAATGTCGTTGATGGTAATTAGAAACAAAGTAGTTTCAAGAATAGAGCGCTGAGGTGACAGCCGCATCAATGTAAAAAGATCTAGAAGAGTGGCCGTTTAAGCAACATTCATTTCGCGATTTAATTATTCCGATGAATCCTTTTTTATATCCTTAATTTACTTTCAGCTTCTGCATATTCGCTTTTGTCCGCCGAAAATAAACACAGTTAACTGTTCTGTTTCAATTCTATCGCTTTATCGTTTAAATAAATCCGCTGAGAAGTCACCTCTTTTTGTTGCTTGGATTTACATGGCTGTGCATTCGGGAAACGCGTTTTATATCCAAATCCACGCTGCGTGTTCTAAGCAGAAGTTATAAATAAATTTCCTCTATAAATCATGCTTTCCCAGTATTTCAAATAAATCTTATTCATTAAATGCATCAAAAATTGATATGTTCTTGTTGCTAATATATAAATGCTTTGTGCATAATATCCTATGCAGTGAGGTAATAACCACAAAGTAATCCCGTTTTAGATTAAAAAAAAATATTTTTTAAACTTACGAAACATGTTTAGATTCACAGTAGTATAACAAATTTGCAAGAAATTTATTATAGTAAGGGTGGGAAAGCAGTAGGCACGGTCGAGTAATGGATAACGGCTCGGATTTGGGAATTGTAGAGCCGTTTTTGAATTCCAGTATCATCTATTATATTCAATTACGTACTAATACTCTTGGGAAATGAATCCTTTTTTTCTCCCCCCAGCTATGGGTAAATAGCAGGTCAGACTGGGCAACCGATCTAGGAGAAATTAACACTGAATTCAAAACTATACGTTCTCCTAGTGTAGCAAATTCAGCTAAAGAAATGATTGTTGGTTTTGGTTCGGAGATTCCGACTAGAGTCGACCTAGATGGATGGACGAGAGAAAGAAAAAAAAAACTGGGAATAAATTGCGCTAAGGATATCACAAATTACCACAAAACTAAAACATTAACTTAACTCTTGGTCAGATCGAAAAAATGATATGCATGTTATTTATCCGTTGGGGGAATATCAAGTGCTGCAAGCGTGGATGTATGTGTGACGTCGTCCCCCGGTCGCAGCGCCGACTGTGATGTTCTATCCTGATCTATCACGGGGCCAGTTGTGACGTCCCCAAACAACACCAATTGTGACGTCCTCGCCGCGGCGCCTGCTGTTCGCTCCTCGCTGCTCCGTTTGGGTGTCGCTGCTTCAAACGTGACGTCTGCCTGTCGCGTCAGTCGTGTTGTCTCGTCCTGTAACGACCAACTGGCTTGGTATCGGTCGCGACACCCAAATGTGACGTTCTAACCTTTTGGTGATTCGGGTGGGAATCTGGTTAGATTTGATATCAGCCTCGTCGTTCCCAACTAGCTTCCAACGCCTGGTTACCAAGGTAACTGCATTGATCTCCAGTCCGCCTACCCACGTTGTGAATTGATCTTAGGCAAACGAGATCAAACAGTGGTTGGGGCCGTAATGCAAACTGAATTCAACGGTGGTGATAACACACAAATATGCATAAAAGAAAAATAGAATGAAAACTCAAAAAAGTTCAAAGTATCAAAGAAAATGGTAACAAACTTTATGTCTAGTTGTTCGATACATAGGACTGCATCTATCTCCCGACCCGTTATATGGATTGTGACACGTCAAGTTTTAACGCTTCAAGTTGTTTGCTCTCTAAGAAATTGGTCTCGCTTTTATTGACGCCGACAAAAACCGGGTTGGGTCTGTTGGCGTCGGGGGATTTCTCGATAATTCTAAATACATATCTACCTCTTTTATTTCTGGTTAGGGATTTTCCACTCTTTTCCATTTTTGTTAGCCCCTCCTCACTCCCACTTTCTCACCATACCTCTGAGGGGCGTGAACTACCCTCCCCACTTCTTCGTAGCAGCTTCTCATACTTATACTCTGGATGGGGCGTTGACAGCCTTCTTCGTGCGTCACGTGATCACTCCCGGCCAATGAGGTCTTGGTCGGGTATCTTTCCTCCTCCTTCGTGCGTCACGTGATCACCACTTGAGCAATGATGTCTTAGTCGGGCGTGAACAATCCGTGGCTTTGTTTCGGGAAACAAAAATACCTTGCTTAACTAAAAAATATTAATTATCTATTCTCTTTCCTTTTTCTTCCTTTCAAATCGCCGTTATCATTTCTCTAGCCACGAACGGACAATATGACATCTCTTGTTTTACACGTGGTGTTTGTCAGGTAGTTTATCGCTAATTTATCAAGATGGTTGGTTTTCCCATCATGGCCTCAGAAAAGAATTATCCCCAAAATTTTCAGTCAGTCTGTCGCCTCCAAGGAAGAAAGAAAAACATTCCTGGTTCCCATTCGTTTTCCTTCGGTACATATGTCTGATAACATAATTTTATTATCGCAGGGCAAAGTTGTTTCGTCGAAAAGAATTCGGTTAGCGCAGTGCTTGTGTGGGATTTAATTTTTCATATCTGTCCAAAGTCCTTTTTAGTGGCCTGTTTTTCGTCACTTATCGAAATAGCATTTTCACTTGAATTTTTCCTGGGCAGTGGTCCAGCCATTCATTTACGCACCTAGATAACATAGCCGTTATCAAAACACATCTGGTTCCTTCTTTCTTTTCCTTTTCCTTTTTTTTTTTTACTCAGAAATTCCCTGTCATTGTAATGACACCTTTTTTTTTATTTGTTACTTATCAATATTTTCATTGTCTCTTAGCCGTGTGTGTGTCTGCTTATCACCTATGTTCCGTCTCGCATTTCTTTCTGCCTTCTTTTCTTTCTCTTCCTTTCTCTTGCCTCGTAAATGGTGCCACATACGGCGGGTGTAATGGATAATCTTTCGAAATTGCAAATCGGAATTAGTGTCCCAATTTCCGTTGAGTTCATTATATTCACTTACGCGCAAATACCCTTGTCAAAGGTATGAATACGCTTCTTCTCCTCCAGGTATGGGTTAATCAGTAAGATGCGTATACCTAAACAACTATTATCTAAAAAAAAACCTCTTAGAATCTAAAAATATTTTTTCTTGTTTCTAAATAACCTGCAATTGGTTGAAAGCCGTAAAAAACAAAATCAATCAACCATGCCATTCATTGCACTAAATGCGTTCAGAAATGTCTAAACTGTCAGCTGTGTGCAACCGTTTATCAGTTCAACGAATAAAATTCTTCCAGAGATTATTCGCTGGGTATATGAACAAGTAGCTCAGAACGAGGATTATCTTTCCACATACCTGGCGCTAAATAATCACAAGCAATGAACTGTACCATTTTACATCTCTTGAGAAATTTCAATAGTTATAGCAACTAAAAAGCGTAACTCGAAGGAAAAATAATTAGATAAACAAGACATTGACGATCTACAGTACTTCAAACAAAGGTCTTGGAAGGAAGACTCCATTGATACTGGAAAGAGAGGTAACAGTCCATGAAGTTCAGAAGACTAAGAATTGTTTTAATAGAAACATTGCATAAATGTAATTCGTCAATAGCACTAGCCGCTCGGCCAATGAATGCCGAATGTTTTCTCAAAGGGAGTCGGCTGCCTCAGTTAATAAAACCGTTACTGTTACAAATAAAATCGACTTTAGTTGAGTCATGCTTACTTGTGGCTATTTCAGTTTCGATACACTATAAATATTCGCCGGCAGATATCGATAAAACGAATTACGAAGTATTGTCGATATCAATGATTTTAATAAAAATCAATATTAACGATTTGAAGAACATCACTAAACTAGAATTAATAAAGGCTATGTGTTCATACGAGAAGACTTAAATCGATGACGCCGAAGCAAAATCTTCATTAAAATGCATAATGTTATATTGGATCTGCTGAATGTTGTTTTGTTTTAATTTAATTAGTTCGGGATTAATATCGATTAAGATATTGAGTCAAACTGGTTCAATAAGGAGTCACTATGCAATAAATATTAACGTAAGGATTAAAAAGTCACGCATCATTTCACTGGTGTGAATAAATTATCGATTTAATTTATTCATGAATTTAGAGTATAAAAGTTATATATAAATCAATACAATAATGGTGAAATGATTCGCAGTTAAATTGAAAGCACCTGATATTTTAGACAATGTGTAAAATATCTTTACACATTAGATTCAAGCATTGATAGATTTTCAGACATTTTTTTTTTATCTAAATCGGCAGTTAGTTTGGTTTGGTTTGACGGCATATCAACCTCAATGGGTCATTTAATGCCGACATTTTTTTTCCTGATAATATATTTGTTTTGCCAAAAATCTGTTTCTGGTAATATATTTTTCCTCAAAATGTATAGCTGGTAATATTATTTTTTCAATAACGTATAGCTGGTAATATTATTTTTTCAATAACGTATAGCTGGTAACATTATTTTTTCAAAAACGTACAGCTGGCAATATTTTTTCTGAAACGTATTGCTGATAATATATTTTATTTCTGGTAATAATTTTTTACAAAGTATTTCTGGTATTAAAAACTAGTTTTACACTTTTATAATGTTTTTACCTCAGTTTTGGGGTTAACTATTTGCCCATAGCTGGAACCATAACAGGTGCTACCACCCCGGTCAGGGTGGACATGGGAACACCAGCAATTATGAGGCGGTTCCACGATGCTGAAAGCCTCCTGATCAGAAGCCTTCTGTTGGACGTACTTTATCGTCTTACCCTGGACGCGGATATAGTTTATCGTCATACCCATGACGCCGGCAGTTAATAAGGTTTCGGCTATATATAAATATTGATTCGTTTCCTACAACTTATCAACCCATTACAGGTTATTTACTGCAAGAAAATATTTTTAGATTGTAAGGTTATTTTTCTTTTTTTGGATAATAATGATTTACTGATGCAAATCTTACAAATTAACTAACAGCTGCGCAGGGGAAGAGATGGATTCATACATTCACCAAAGGTATTTGCGTTTGGTAAATATAACGAATCCAAGGAGAATTCGAACTCGGCTCTCTGATTAACAATTCTGGCCCATTATCCATTACATCAGCCGCACATCGGCAGCTCGAAAAACTCACTCTGTTTGTCCTTGATGAGAAAAGAACTGTCGAATTTCTTGGGGAGGGCTTCAGATTCACCAGGGAGGCCTACATGAAGTGTCTTGAGGAGATAGTGCTGCCTACGGTCAAGTGGATGGATGGTGGATGACGCGTTGTCTAGCAACTAGAATCTGCAACATGCCACACAAGG
>CAHIKZ030005620.1:477500-585000 GCA_903632075.3 Acanthosepion pharaonis | reverse complement strand
GCGTAATATTTGTGTGTATGTGTGTAAAAATTCCACATCGTTAAGACAGATTCAGTAAATTGTCTTTCATAATGAAAATAGATATACGTGATTAGGCAGCTTGATTTTAGCAACTGAAACCTCGTGTTATTTAATGTCTTATTTTCGTATCGGAAATACCCAGGTTTTTCTCTCACTTTCATTCTGTAACCACATTGTGTATGAGTACATTCCCATCTTGCTTGGGGCGAAATGATGAAGAAAAACCGTGACAGATGCGAGTACGGACCAACAAAAGGGATAATGTGTTATAAAAGAAGAGAAATTGAATGACCTAGAATGGAAGAATGCGTGTGTACATCATATACTGTGATTTTTGTCGTATTGGGCCCCGTACCAGCATACCTCCCAAAGTAGACGGTGAAATTTTCTTCAATGTGTATGTCAGTTTTCGTGCCTGAAAATCGTACCAATAGCAGAATGTTGACTGCTCAGAGGCGTCCAGTTTAATATTGAATGGTAGAGCATGCGTACCCCGTTATAGGTTTGTCTATATTTCTGAGATGAGGTATCATGTACAGTATTTACATTAGTCGGACTATTGTCCTCATCTTTGTCGCCATATTTTTCACAACGTTTCGGCCGTTGTACGCTCCGGCCTTCTTCAGGTGGTTGGAATTTCGAACTGAACACTTTATTTCGATCGCTGGGGTAGACTGTTCTAATTCCACGTGCCATGTTTGATGGATGTCAGTTATCAGTTATCTCCTGCTAATTTTCCCTCTGAAAGTTCTCCACTGCCTTAACCAGGAATTGAACTCACCTTCTTTGGGTCTGTCACTGGATCTAACCAACGCCTTTATCCACTGTGCCATGTGTCCTTGAGGATTCAGTTCAAAATTCCAACAACCTGAAGAAGGCCGGAGCGTACAACGGCCGAAACGTTGTGACAAATATGGCGACAAAGATGAGGACAATAGTCCGACTAATGTAAATACTGCCCGTTATAGGTGTACAGAAATAAATCTGTAATACGATTAAATAACAAAAGACAAACAGGATTAATTTATTGCGTTCAATTTCGCAAAACAAAACCCTTAGAAGTTAAATAGCATGCGACACTTGGTTATCTCGTCTTCCGTGGAAATCCGTCTCTGATGATTAGAACTGATATCAAAACATTGAAGGAAATTAATTTGAAATCCCTCCATATCCTTCGGAAGAAGGCATAGCAATTATGAGACAATAAGTAAATAATATAGAAATTCTGATTCTTCCACGCTCTGAAGGATCATTACATTAAACAAAATACACCTAATTACACATAAATTTTAATCAGTCTATTACATGTGAACAACCTTCACTATAGGCATCAAAATTACACAGGTCACGAGAACCAGGCAAATTCCATGAGTTCTACGAAAACTTCGGTCCAAAAAAAGGCTTCACTTAATTTTTGTGGGGTCCAAATTCTCCAAAACACATTTCCGTTGAACAGGTTTTGATCAGCAAGTTTTATCTGCAGAAGTATAACCAATTAATTTGTATGATTAAAAGATTCGCGTTGTTTACATCTCGCATCAAATCCCAATGGGAAACTCTCAGAATTAATATACACTTAATTTTTCACCGGTTAAGAGATTCTTTTGTTTTTCTATACAGGGCAAATATAGGCGTCCATTCATTTATTCTGTCTCTGATCAGTATATATATATATATATATATATATATATATATATATATATATATATATATGTGTGTGTGTGTGTGTGTGTGTGTGTGTGTGTGTGTGTGTGTGTGTGTGTGTGTAAATATATAGGAAAGAACTCGTGAGGTAAATAACCCAAAGTTCTTTAGTATATATATATATATATATAGAGAGAGAGAGAGAGAAAAGAATGAGGGACAAAAAGACAGAGAGAATTACACTGAGAGCAACGTTTCACGTTGATTCAGTGAAGTTAAGCACCATTCGACACTGGTTACTAATCAGATGGGGAACCACATGGGAGCACTCAATAAAAGAGGATGCTTTTTATAATTTTTGATGAAGGGGATACAAGATTTCAATAGGAAGATATTTTGCATCATGTGAAGACTCTCTTTGGATAAGTCAAATATTTCTTCCTTCAAAGATGAAAAAAATTCCAAGACCGAGCCAATTTCTAAAGTTAGTATTCTGATATTTGGTAATTGAAGTACTGATTTTGGCACGCGAGACCAATTCAAAGTTTTTCAGTCTATCATCGTATTTTATAAAATTATATCCGATACGTATGGAATATATCACATGTATATTCCTCGTGTCACGGGAAAAAATCCTTTTAGTTTGATTTCTACGTTAGAACCATTATGCACCATCATACTCTCCAAGAGAACTACCTATAATGCCGGCGCTATGTTCATCTCAAAGAATATGCGATCGTCTTCGCGTTTAATAGAAATCGATTTCAGAACGCAAAAACGGGACACCATGATACACAAGTCATTACAAATTTTATAACGGCAAGTGAATGCGCTCAGGTTACAAAGATCTGGCGTAGGAAGAAAGCAGATTGAGAATCGATGACTGTCATAATGTGCTGTTAAAGTAATACTATCATCTTCTCGAAATCCAAATTCCAGTGTATCTCTGGCGTTGGATATTCCTCTAAATTGTAGTTCGTTTGGCTGTCATGATAGAAATTTTAATTATGAAATTGAAGAGCGTATTGTGGGAGAGTAGTTAGCAAACACGTCCTGCTTACAAGTATCAGCGTCGAGATTATGTGATGAAATCCTAATTTTATTGTAATTGAAATCTATTCTCATTTTCTTCGAGGGTGACTCATCCGAATTTGATAAATGTATATATATATATATATATATATATATATATATATATATATATAATAAAAAGGCTTAAACACCAATATTCCATGGTCATAATTTATTCCATTGGAATCGTAAATACGATCCAATTCATCAGACCTACAAATTCAAAATGAAAACAGAAAAAAATCACTCCGGAAGTGAAAACAGAATTTAGATAAAGTGTAAATATGAGGAGGGGGGAGATTGAACCTTAACAGAGAGAATTTTAGGAGAGGTGGTGGGGAGGGTTTTAGATAAGAGAAGAGAATGAATGTCGATGAATGTCTAATGCATAAAGATACATTTCGTGGTGACATACACACACCATCGACAATTTAATTCAATAATAATAGGGAGGGGAAGGGAAAGAGGAGGTAGGGGAGAGATGGAGCGAAGGAAAGTAAAATTGCGTTTACTTAAAGGGCCGCTTTGTAAATGAGAAAATTTGACAAATTTAATATCGACTACAGGTTACAAATCAAATATAAATATATGAAGATAAATATAACGATTGTCTAATCCAGAAAGGACCTATATTTCTATGTTCAAAGACACATGTGAATACACACAATAACATATACATGTATGTACCCCCACACACACATACATACGTGTACACACATATAAAAAATATAAAAAATATATAATCACATATCCACACATACACATCAATATCCACACACACACACACACACACACACACACACACACACACACATATATATATATATATATATATATATATATATAAAAGAAAGAACAGCAAGATATATAATCCGGTGTTAAGGAAAAAACATATTTTAAATCAATTAATTTATAATATATACACACACACACACACACACACACATATATATATACACACACACACACACACACACACATATATATATATATATATATATATATATATATATATATATATATATATATATATATATATAGGTAGGTAGGTAGGTAGGTAATGTAAATTTCGGTAATCCGTATGGATAATACCAAAGAGGATGTAATCCAGAGAGCTCAATGTCAAACCAGAGCCAATATTAATTTAATTAAAATAAGAAAACAGACAACCTTAAGGAGGAAAGCCTCTGCAGCCAACCTCAAACGGCACCAGGATGCAGCCGTTTTCCTTCTCACGTACCTCAGTCTTCAGTTCCTCATACTGAAGTAGATTTCTTTCATGAGCCTCTTCAATCCATCTCTCCCATTTTCTTCTATCTGTCAACACTGGATCTGGCCTCAGTCCAGACACAATATTCTCCCTTGGCAGTGTAGCCTCAACCAATATTGTTCACTTTTTTGAGCCCTCCGATCTGGTCTTCTGTCTCATATCAAACACACCTTGCTTCGGTAAGGCAAGCCTTCGCAGGTCCGACGTGGCTATATTAGCACTTCTCGAAGATGCCGCCACAACCTCCAAGACCAAGTTATGTCTAAAGGAGTACCAGCCATTTCATAACGCCCTCAGGAAGGATGACAGCATATGGCGCTGGTTTCCATATGCACCACACAGCCGGGAGTGGGGTGACTGCTGCACAATTTTTCCGGTGATGATGAATTGATGCTGGCTGAATGAGGAAATGTAAATGCCCTGCGCTGAAACGTGACCATATCTAATATATGCACGACATTCTTTAGGGTCTACCACTAGTAAAAGTCTAAAAACTACGAAATACAAATTTTTCCGTTCCTGAAGTCTGTAAATATTATTGGGCGGAGACTCTCTCTGTCTCTGTCTCTCTCTCTCTGTCTCTCTCTCTCTCTCTCTCTATATATATATATATGGCCGAGTGGTTAGAACGTTCGCATACATGAGACCCGGGTTCGAATCTCACCATGGTCGAGTTGTAAGGAAGGAAACTTCTAGATGTTATCGGACTGGAGGGGTCGATCTGAGCGGCAAATTTGGAAAGTGCTCAAAAACAATACCACGGTTTGACCCAAGTCTTGCGTGTGAAACTGGGTGGGGTCGTAGATAGCCATCGTTGATCACGCTAGATAACACGCTATTTCACAGAAACTGTAAAGTTGCAATATGAACCAAAGGTGGGCTCTGTGGGTGTTGAATAATGTGCCTGGGCAAGTGACTGCAACAAGGATTGGGTAGCCGCCTTAGTAGATGGATATCCTTTAATATAAGTGGCCAGCTATATATATATATGTGTGTGTGTGTGTGTGTGTGTGTGTGTGTGTGTGTGTGTGCGGTGTGTTTGCATGAGTTTTCGTGTGGGGCGGGGGCGTGTGATGGTGCGTGATCAAAAGAGTGAGAGATAATGTTTATCTTAATAAGACATCCTTTCAAGTAGTATTCACCTGAGAAGTCAGCTGCAGTGTGTTCGTGAGATGTCCTTCAATCCTGATGTTCAGATCTGCTATTCATCCGTTGCCAGTGGCTACTTTGACAGGTGAGCAAGTGTTGTTTCAAATATGCACAATATTTGCATGCTTGGGAATGAACCCCCTGACCGAATTATAAATAATCACCGCCAATGACGAGATGGACTTGCCCCCGTACAAGGCTTACGACAATATAAGGTCCACATTCGGATGAAGCACCGGAGGCGCCCACCAACTCAATGGCTGACAGGAAATAACAATGCCTAATGCAGCTAAATGTAATTTAACGTGTAACATTAGTTTCGTATTTTCATTAATTTTCACGACAATACTTCATTACCCACTGTTATAATTTTTTTTAGTTCCTTTTCTAGTTTGCTTATAAGATTTGAACCCCCAGATATATTTTTAAAAACTTTGTCATCGATGGTTTTAATATCTGTCTATATTTCTGAGATGAGGTATTATGTACACTATTTACATTATTCTGACTATTGTCCTCATATTTGTCGCCATGTTTATCACAAATTATAAGCCGTTGTACGCTCCGGCCTTCTTCAGGTGGTTGGAATGTCGAACTGGACCTTTTATTTCGCTCACTGTTCCAGTTCCACGTGCCATGTATAACGGATGTCAGTTATCTCCTGTTAATTCTCCTCTCAATGTTCTCCACCGCCTTCACCAGGTATTGAACTCACGCCTTTATCCACTGTGCCATGTGTCCTTGAGGACATCTGTATATGAATACCTGGGTATTATAAGCCTAATGTCTTCAGCAATCATTTTTACCAGTGCTCATTTTACGATGTTTTTAAATAACAACATAAATCACGATCAGCAATGTTAATGTTATTAGTTATAAAACAGAATAAATTTGTATTTGCTTTAATTTTTATTAATATCGCCTTGGCTTTGTTTAGAAGCTATAATTTTAACCGAAATGTTGATAATGGTAATAATAGCCGTTTTCATACAGGGAACATTCAGTTTTGATTAACCGAACAGATAGCTTAACACTTAGTTGTAATTTATAAAATCTTTCTCTTCAACGGTTTTTTCAAGTAAATATGCTAATTAAGTCCATTAAATGTTATAGCGCTTTCTAATATTGAAGTGATTTTTTTCTTAACAGTTTCTTTAAGGTAGTGAGGAAAGTCGACATCTTAATTATATAATTATATTCCCTCCGAGTTACAGATGTTATATAATTTTTATTACTGATGCTGTTGGATGTCTTCAGTTGATGTTTGTTTATTTTGTTTGTTTTTTGTATTATTTGGTAGAGTTTTTTTTCATTATGATTAGGTAATGTCAGTCTATAGCAGTTCTTCTCAAACTATCTGCAGTAGTATACCGGCAGGTTATTATTATTATTATTATTATTATTTTAATAATGTAAGAGGGTCCGGAGAGCGAAACTTTCCAAACCATCTAGGGGATTTACAAGGGAACCGTGCCTTTCCTTTATATATATATATATATATATATATATATATATATATATATATATATTTAATTTAATTGCAAAATTAAATTCAGGGTTTTTAGCTTCTATTTTTGAAACATGGTTGGAACTGTGTAGCGAAAAAAACATATTTTAAATCAATTAATTTATAATATTAATGCTCTGTAAATTTACATTGAGCACTATTTTGTAAAAATAAAAGTATCTATAAGAACACCGGATTTTATATCTTACTGTTCTTTCTTTATATATATATATATATATATATATATATATATATATATATATATATATATATATATCCTATTTTAGGTCAATTTTGAAATTATCTGTAGTAAACCTGAGTACATGATTTCATTCTATTGAGGTAACAAATCTTGCCAGTGCGCTAGGCCTCGGTACTATATTTGTACCATAAAATTCTATAATAACGATCCGAAAAAATACTATTTGAACATTCTTAGCATTATTCTCTAATACCAGAAAAAATATTAATATAATTGTAGTTGCATCATTTTTCTATTGATTTTGTAGCAATATATGTCGATGATATCGGTATTTTTGCTATTCCTAGGCGTGGTCCCCGCACAGTGATACACCACATTTTCATTGTGGTGTCGTCATACGCATTTCAATACATGGTTTTCTATTTATTATATGTATTTTCTTAATTGTATAACACTGATATTTAACTTAACTGAGTAATTTAAAAAATGTATCTATATAAAAAACTAAAATGAATATATTGAAAGAAAACAGAGTCTGATATTCCGGCGGTCTTCCGTGGTTTAGAAGGTGATCTCTGTTTCTTTATTTCCTGAAAAGAACTCCGCGTAAGGCGAATGGCTTTTATACTATCATCAGTACACGTACTACATTGTCAAAAGCACTGGTGTATAGGATCTGATGAAGACCTAAATCTTTCATTCGTATGAAACATTTATTCATTATTGATCTGAGAAAATATTTATATATAGATTATATTTCAGATAAAGATTTAGGCGACTTGCATACCGTCCATATTAGAGCCTAGATCTGACAAGACTATATAAAAACGGGATTCGCTCCTCAGATTATTATTTTAGTTTTGTAGCATCTTACGGTGTGTATCCAATGAGTGCATGAGAGTACAAATACGTTGGGCCCAGAGCTGAGTTGAAGTATTTGATCCGATTGACATATGTCTTACTTTATGGCATTTAGTAGCTTAGATCACGCATTTACTGGTTTAGATGACGCAGTAACCAATCGCCCGTTTACCATAAAGTACTAAAAACTCATAAAAAGACAAGGGCAGTCAATGTGCAAAAAACCCTATGATAAAACATTTTGATAATCTAAAAAACAATCGCACTATTCGAAATGTACGCGTGATATCCAGTGAAAGAAAGGCAAATATATAACGGGCAATAAATGCATATGATAAATGTGTACAAAGACTACAAATGGTTGAACTAGGGAACATTAATTCGTTACATAGACGTATAGAAATAAGCACAAATGTTAAAAATATTTAGGTTAACTTTGTATCCGTCCATAGAAATTTTATCTTTAACATGGTTTGAAAGAAGCAACTGCCATCAATGTAAACAATATATTTTAATGAGGACAGATAAAACTAGATACAAACGCTTATATAAACTTAGTGCCACACTCACGCAACCCTCTCTCTCTCTCTCTTTTTGTGTGTGTGTGTGTATATATATATATATTTCTTAATATATCTCTTTCTGTGTGTATATATATCGATATATATATATATATATATATATATGTATATATACATATATATTTCTTAATATATATATATATATATATATATATATATATATATTTCTTAAATGCCACTTAAGATTATCGCATAAACTTTCATAACTAAATCAATAAGCTGGTATATATATATATATATATATATATATATATATATATATATATATATATATATATATATATATATGTGTGTGTGTGTGTGTGTGTGTGTGTGTGTGTGTGTGTGTGTGTGTGTGTGGTCGACTGGATACAACCTTAGCTTTCCGACCATGAGATCCGGGGATCGAATATCAAAATAATCGGGAGAGGCGTGCTTTGGAAAAGCCTGAAAATTATACTTACCTCAAGTCTTGTGAGTGAAAATGGGTAGAGGAAAGTGTCTTAAATTCGTCGCTGAAAGTCACAAGTCTTCGTAAACGAGGATTTGAATGTACAGCCATTTTTTTTTTCAAACTGAGGATCAACACTTATTATGCGATCTCGTCAAGAAACTATAACTAATGCCCGCTCAGTACAGAAACAGAATAAAAAAAAAAGGTGACCTATCTGGGTGGGTCCGTGCCTACGAAGGGTGACACTAGAAAAAGAAGAACTGACTATTACATGTAGGAATTATGCCTGAAAAGTAATGGGACTGGTGTCGCAAACAATTTCTTTCTATTCCAAACAACAATCTACAGATTTTCCCCTTCAAAGTAATCTCCCTCGAGTCTAATGCACTTTTCCATTCCTCTTTGCCACGCTTCGACTGTTTGAGGAATTCTTCTTGGATAACATGGTCTTTAGGATTCAATTGTTTTCGTTTCCTCTTTTTTTTTTTTGCTTTTTGTAGTCATGTATCTTGGTTTGGGATACTAGTAATTCTATCAGGAATAGAGATGTTGGGAAAAAACCGAGGCTCAGATGTATATTTTCATCAGATTCGATTGCGGCATATTCAAGAATTTCCTTTTAAGTGTTCACATTCGTGTGTCATTCGCTTAGTCAAATTTGTGGTCGAATTTATTTCTATGTATAACTAATGCATTACATAAATTTTTGAGTATAAGATCGCTTTTGTTTTTCTAGATATGTTTTTTTTATTCTACAAATTTCACCAGTAGAGTGTGAGAAACAGTTCCGACCATTTATTTTGTATATACCTGCTTCAGAATTATTATTGTTGTTGGTATTGTTGTTCTGATTATATGTATACTATTTTTCGGCGTGGTTGTAATTATTTTAATTTTGTTCAAATTAGATAGATTGTTTTGGATAGTAGATTTTAAGGAGTTTGCAGATAGTATTATGCATCTGTTTTCGTCTAGTTCATTATTGCTAATAAAATTGTTATCTTTTTGCGTCATATTATATATATATATATATATATATATATATATAAAGTGAACATAGAAGTCAACGCTTAGAGGCGACAGTCTGTTTCATGCTATGCTAGACTGTCGCCTCTAAGTGTTGACTTCTGTTCACTTTTTATATTTGCACACACTATCACCGATATTGAGCACTTTATCCCATATATATATATATATATATATATATATATATATATATATATATATATATATATATAGCACATCTTAAGACTATACTTCTTTTTATATATATATATATATATATATATATATATATTGTATGTTGTTTATCTCCATACCCAGGACAGCTATATATATATATATATATATATATATATATATATATATATATATGAAGGGGATTATGTACTTGTTATTATTTATATGTATATTTGTCTTAATTACTTTCTAGGCAAATGTGTGCAAAAGATGTTGATAGTAAAACGGTTTCTAGTAAAATAATTATTTTCTTCCCTTCGAATGATAAAGGCAGATTCCATCAAGTATATTTCCTATGACTGATGATTCATTTATTCTGTGAAAAGAGGGGATCGCCGGGAACCTGAGGAGATCTAATTATTTGCACATGTCACCAAATCGATAATCAATTCATCACGAAATTTAGAGCCTATGCGTTAGAATTTGGTCCCTTGTATGTCGAGAAGGACTAGCAAAATTTTGTAAATTTTCAGAACATGGCGATCAAAGGAATAAAACAGGAATATATATAAAACACGATAATCCTGGGGTATATATTAACATAGATTTTGCGAGAGGTGCATTATGTTAAAGTGATTTACTATCTGTAGATTAGCCTGATACATGTTGATTATCAGTCTCGTGTGAAAAGATGCAAGATAACGATATGTAGCATGATGTAATCATTTAAATATATACAAAGATAAATAAAAAGTGTACATATTTTACTGTTTTCCTACACACACACACACACACACACACACACACACACATATATATATATATATATATATATATATATATATATTCTGTTTATTCGTCTGTCTGAATATTAGAACAGGAATCGAAATTGTGGCCTGTATGGAACAGCCAACTGATCTGATGTTCTATACCAATCGGCTACAGGGAAGCGCTTGGTTAACAAAGTCCAAATTACTCTTTATAAACGACAAATTTTCGACGATCTTTCACGAACGTTGATCTCTGCGGACAAATCGTACTTTCGCGTAAGAATCGCCAACATATTATGAAATGGATTAAGTCCGTTAATTATTTAATATATTTACTGTTTGTATAAAATCATTCGCGGACTTAAATCCATTTCATATCATGCTGTCATTGTTTACGTTAAGGTACGTTTCATGAGTAGATATAATCGTAATTTGGACTGTAGCTGAGTGGTACAGATTATTTAACGATTTCGTATAGGACACACGTTTGATTCTTGTCATTTACTTAAATAAATTGTAACTATAAAATACGTATAATCAGAAAAAATATTAAATAACTCTCGGCCCAAATTTTCTGCATATCCTGCGCTTTCTATTAGCCATTATCAAAGGCAATTTTTATTTGTTTTTTTTTTTATGTATGCGTCTAACGTTAAAGGAATATTTTATTTCCGAACACGATCAGCACATTATGGCCCTGTTTATAGTTACTGTTATTTAGTGTAGGCTTTTCCATTTTTTTTTATTATTAGTGCTTCCATTATTTTTAATCTGTTTTTTTTACATGTGAATTTTTTTACTGTTTTTTTTTTACGGTAAATTTTGGACAGTTTTTAAATATTTGTGTCCAGAAAAGAAAACACTAAAAAGAAAAATAACAATAATAATCGAAACACCTTATCATTCGTATTTAACGAAACATGCGCACACACACAAACGCACATACAAAAGCACACACACACACGCATATATATATATATATATATATATAGTAAATTGCGGCGTACTAGTCGAACTGGCGTACAAGTCGACCTCAAGATTTTTAGTTTCAATTTCTTAGTTAGGCCTATACATATCAAATAGGTACATTCCAAACATACCGTGGGCTACCATTGGCCCAAAAGTTATGCCTACGGGTAAACGATGTTAATTGTGCAACATATAATAACCTGCATATTGTCGTACAACTTAACTCTGTATTGAGACACTAAATGTAATATCTTTCTATATGCGTTTTATACCAAACAAACTACAACGCACACCATTAGGTACCGTATCTGTAGAACTTAGTGAACATTTAAAATTCCTCAGTAAAGAGAATACTAAATGTGTGTTAATAATTCAGTATTTTTATCAATTTCTGTGTTAATATGACAAGAATATTCGCCAAACACAACTTATAGTTAGATATATTTGTTGTAATCTGCATAAATCCGGGATAATCATGATATTATCCATAAGTGTACGCAGAATTCGTAGATCTCAATATAGGCACGAAGAGGAGAAACAGATTGAAATAAATTGAAAATACATTCAATGCCCTCCAATACTCTAACTTTTCATATTCAATGAGAAACAAAAGTCTCATAAAATATTCCAAAATAGAAAACCATCTCCTGCTGACAGACCTAACGGAACAAAGAAATATACTGTTCTACCCACTCTCGCTATCACAACTACAATCCAAAAGAAATTATTGAAACTCAACATAAAATTTGTCACAACGACATCTTAAATAAGAAAAGAATTAATCAATAAGAAAAAGAACTGGAAACCAAAACTTGAACGAGGAAAATTATCTGCAAGGATTTGTAGAAAAATGCATTGAAGAAGTTTAAATATATATATATATATATATATATATATATATATATATATATATATATATATATATATATATATGAACACAAAATAGACATTAAAAACAACAAACAAAACTCATAGGTTGTTTACGGTAAAGACACTAACCATAATTTTTGGCATAAAAAAAACGCTACTCTAATTAAAAGAGATAATAATCCACTAATACAACACGCGCGTCCTAGTCGATTCTGGGTTAACCCTGTGATAATCAATACCGTCGTCGGTCAACTGGTTGTTGGTCGTTGGCCGTTTCGATCCACACCTCGCGGACAACGTTATGTTCTTTGATCTCAGAGCAGTGAATATCGAATATCCTCGGTAATTAGGAGCGCAGACAAAATAAAGGCGGAAGATTCGTCTGTTTAGTTTTTTATATCGTTCTTGGTAACAAAAACCAAACCTTTCCTCCTTAAATTTCTATAGTGATTCTTCTAATCCTTGTAACGGGGCTCTCCTTGCAACAGGTCACGCAGTGTTTGGTAGTAGCTCGTCTCATTTCTCTCTCTCTCTCTCTCTCGCCTCAGTCACCAAGGCAATCTGCTTGTATCGCTTCCGGCCAAAGAGTGGCGTTGGTTCGTCCGGTCTATGCGTTTCGGTAATTCCCCAATTTTCAAATTTAGTTGCGCGTATCGTCTCGCCTTTATAACTTATACTTTCTCTGATTTATGCCTTACACCATTACCTCCAAATGGGCGGAGGTAATTTTTCCCTTTTCTCCTCATCTATCGGTATTCTATTTGAGAACATCACCAATGGGTTTTGATTGTCTTTTTGACAATTCTAAATTTAAACTGATTTTTCAAAGAGGGGTTTTTATTTTAATCATTGATTTTCGATAATAAATATTACTTCCAAGCCTTTAGTCTTCTTTGTTGTATTGCACACCAAGCCAGTCATCACACTCACAAAACAGTGGCGTTATTATACCGATAGACGCCACATTTTGTTTCTCAATTCAATATCCTTTCAGGTCTCGTCTCTCGAGTGGTTTATATTTCCACAATTATATTTCAAACGGCCCTTTGACCTAGCTTCCCAATCGTAAATTCCGTTTTTGTTGAAGGCCACGAAACAAATATTATTTCCCAATTCTCTCATTAATTGGCACTGTTACGAATTAACCCGGAATATACAGTAGCGATTTCAGCTGAAATTTTCACAATAACGCATTTAATTCCATCCCTGTTACAGAGCGTTACAACAATACGAAAATATTTAAAAGGCGCTTTGATAGCTAGTTCAGCGACAATAAATTTGCGTCCAGGTTCTTACAACATTTCTGAGATATCCGAATAACACTGATGATGGGAACAAAAAGAGAAAGGATCTAAAAGAAATTGGCAAACAATATACCATATATATATATATATAATATATATATATATATATATATATATATATATATATAAGATTTTTCTAAATGTAAAATTCTCAGCGTCTCTCAGTCGTGTACATGTAGTCGCATCAACGTAAACAAACATACGTCGATGAAGTACTAAAGGACAAAAAGCATCACACGAAAGGTTTTCCACTGTCAAAAATCATTTCTCTAATTGTAATAGAATATCCCACACGCCCCATCGCCTATGTGGACTGGCTATATCAGTAGCTATATATAGTGAGCACAGGATATACCTGGATTCTTCTTCGCGAATTACTCGCCTGTAAAAAAAGCTCTCTTCTTTCATCTACGCGTTTGTTGCTGTTCCTTCACTCGAGTACCACCTTTGTCTGTTTGTAACCTCTTTAAAGAAACAACCCTAATATATATATATATATATATATATATATATATATATATATATATATATATATATATATATATATATCAGATATGAAAATGAACTAGATTATTGGGTGGTGAATGGCAACAGAATTTTTTACAGCGAATTCATCAAGTAATTCTGCTTTGGAGGGAAAGCATTGTTTTTCATCACATAGACAGGTTTTCTCGCAGGAAAATAAAGATCGATGCAGTATGTTATGTAGAATATAGGAAAACGGATTCAGTATTTTTTCAAATGAATTATCGAGATGTGAACGAAACAAATCAATGTAAATTTCACACACACACACATTCTCTCTCTCTCTCTCTCAAACACACACACACACACACACACATATATATATATATATATATATATATATATATATATATATATATATATATATGCATGCCTTAACTGTGAACTACACTTATCTGTGGCTGTAAAGTATGTAAATACCTTGGGCTATATATATATATATATATATATATATATATAGTAAATCGTCAGAAAAGAACTCAAAAATTCTTTAAAAAGCGCTTCTGTATGTGAGTGAGTCTGGCCATACTCGTTCAAACCGCAAAAGACACAGATGCTCAAATAATTATTCTTTACAAAGGAATTACACAGAAGAACATCTCTGTAAACACAACGAGTCGAACTTTGAAACGCATGATGCCGAAGACCGCCTAGGTTTGTAGGCTAAATAGGGGTCTTTTTCGGCCTCTGTGGTCACCTAAGTGATTTTCAAATTTCTGTTCATTGTTATCCAATGTAAATCATCGGCTTAAGGAAGGCATTCTTGTCCTGGCCAGGAAATTTATTATACTTCATTAGTCGGTTTTTTAAAATGATGTTCATCCATTACAAGGCCAAATGTTACTCGAATTAAAGAGTTTCAGTGAATGAAGTGCCATCAATTCAGGAAAATAAATCAGTAATTAAAAGTTTTAGGCAGTGATTTTAGAAGTATAGATTTGAAGTAGTCTTCAGAAGAAACCGAAACCCAATCCTAAAGAGGAAACAAGGGATAAACCTCTACTTCTGTTGAAAAGATCGGGGAGGAGAATGAACAGGACAATAGGGAGACCTATCTACTCCTATTGAGGAAAAATAATAATAAATAACAGTTTAGAGTTTTAAACGTAGACATTAGAAATATAGAATTGACGTTGTCTATAAAATGAACTGGAAACCCGATCCTAAATCGGGAACAAGAGACTGCACCCCACTTCATTAAAAAGGTAAAGATAGATCAGATTTGACAAAATAACACACAATCAATTATAAACTAATACAACACAAATCTTAGCAGAAAATGGAATTATTAGAGTGTGTCCATCATGAATCAAATGTTTTACTTATGCAAATATATAAAAGGGTTAATTTTAATTTGAAAGATGTGATGATATTTGCAATTTTGAGGTTGACAGATTTTTTTTATTTCCGCTTTTTTTAAAGATTTCTTCCAAAAGGTAGTTTAATAGGATTCAACATCTTTCGCTACGGTTTACATTTTAGAGTTGTCATTTTCCTAGTATGACGACCCAATCAAGGCCAGAGATCAAAGACACACCTTCCTATTTAATATGTATTTGAAGCGGAAATAAATTATTTTTTAATCCGTATCACCCCCACCCCGCAAGGCAGTAATGTCGCTAAAACACCAAGGATTATAGGTTGTGGGGGAATTAGGAGCAGAAACAATAATAATGAGCAGAAAGAGAAGAGTGTAATCAGAAGGATAGTAGAGAGCGATTAATATTGCAGATTAATGTTGGTTGGAAATCATGGAAGCGGAAGGGATTCCCAGCAAGAAGTGAGACAGAAGAATCTGTTAGCGTAGAATTTAGAGTTACCTTTAGCCAGCTTAACTGTAAATTGATGAGATCTCGACGCCAGTCTAGTGCTGCGCTTAAATTCGAAAAGACTACGCGCCATAGCGAAGAGCGATATTTATTTCCGCTTCAGTACAGAGAATGTCAAGGCCAAAAATGGGGAATGTAGAAAAAGACGGTTTTCTTCTGTCTTAACTTTAAACTTAGCTAGCAACAAACACTGACCCAAATATACCACAATATTCCTAACACCAAAACAACGCATTCTTACTTTCCTTTCTTACTACATTCACCATAATACCTCATTGTCTCTATGAAAATCACAACTAGTCCCCATAAAGAAAATTCATTATCTGTGGGGTGGGGAATAAAACAACAAATTAAAAAAACTGCTCTGATGAGCTGCTCTCTCTGGTTCCCAGACTCCATGAATTCAAGCTCCCTACGAGGCTGGCATCACGCTCCCACCCTTACACCGTAGAAACCTTCAAATGTAGCCGTCTCTTCTACTCCAATAGCTTCATACCTCGCACCTCTCGCCAGTGGAACACCCTCCCCAATTACTGTTTCCCTGAAAGCTATAATCTCTATTCAAATGTAATGTCAATCGACATCTCCAATTACCTTGATCTACCCACTATCCTTTCTCCTATCACTCTTATCTGCTCTCGCTCCAAATCTTCCGCACCCCCCCTGCATCCTAGTGGCTTCACGCCTTGCTTGGGGCACAATGCTTAAAAAAAAAAACTATCCCTGATAAGTATTTACAATATACCTTCGCGAAGAGCTCATCTGAAAAATTAAATGAAAGTATTTATAGAATAGATATAGAAAGGGGTTGTATAGGGATAAAGTGTTTTTGCCGACATTGGAGATTGAACACAGATCACCAGTGAGCAAACACGTTTGATTCTATTGCTAATAATTAGACCACGTGACCCTAAAAGAAAATATATATGGTAATTAGCGTGGTGTGTAAGTGATCGCGATTCTCTGTACTATCCTCTATACAATTTCTCTATAATGATTACGGATTACTATTCGGCGGTTATTATTCGAGCATGTATTACTAGTGCGAGAATTAATCGAAGGAGTTACTACTAATATCTGTGATTCCCAAGTTCTGACTACAACGAGCATTACGAACATGATAACGAGCATTCGTTAACATCACAAAAATAGGCAACATTTTGGCGGTGTGAATATGACTAGAATCGAGCCGGCAGATCAGAAACGGTAATATTGCTGATTATTCTTTGGATCTTATCAAGGAGCTGAAGATAAATAGTAGGGGCGCCTGACCATATGTAGCATCAATATTCACAGAATGAGCGAATGGTAAAGTTACAAATATGTAAAACTGAGTCTGGAGAGAAATATTGTCTCCCCCGACATAGTAAACCGACTTTATTAGCAGCCCCCCAATAGATAAAATACAGTGTTTCCACTTCATATCAGCAGAGAACGTTAGCCCGAGAGGACGCAACGAGTTGTCTTTTCAGGGGTTTAACATCCGCCATGATGATGGAAGTCATAAAAGGGATTCTCAGATGATTAATGGAGAGAAGTTTTGTTTTGGAGGCGTTAAAATTAACAAGCCATCTTTTGTCCCAGTTAACGATGGACCTGAGGTTGTTTTGGACATTGGCTGCCATTTTAACCATGACGGACTGATACGCTTCACTATCGAGCCAATTTCTTTCCCTAAGGCAAAGTAAATTGTGAAGTAAATGCAATAGACCGGAACGGAACTCCAGCTCTGCTCGACGACACTACTTCTCGTTCTGATAACCGATACGCTACCCGTATATCCAATATCTTCATATAACCACTAATAATTTGAATAATCACATCTCTAAAGCCTCATAAATTTCTAGGTAAGAATTGTAGATGTCTCAGCTGTCTCGTTACTATCAGTGAAATTATCGCATCACTGCAACCATTAGTTTTCAAGAGACTAAATTTGTGAACGGTCGTAACTCCAAAGCACCTTTGTCAATTTGTAGGCAACATAGTAAATCGAGGTCATGACTGGTAAAAAAATAAATTGTTATGAACCAGAGTTAACAAAATGTATTGGTCACTAATTTTTAATTATTTATGTACATGATATTTAAATAAAAAAACAGTCTGGTTAAATAGAGAGATAAAAGTATGTTTAGTATATTTGCGCTAAATAAATTTATGCTAGTCAGGCTCAATGAAAGAATCTGCAAATATATTTGAAATGTTATATAACTTACATATATATATATTTTAAAATCGTTGTATATTCGTACCTTATCAAAGAAAACCTAATATAAATCTTCTTTTTCTTCTATATTACGATGTCTCTTCAGGAAATTAGCGAGCATGGCTCTCCACTATTTCCTATCGTTTGCAGCGCTTAATAAGTTTTGTCCTTTCACCGCTTCTCTCCCTGTGTATTCCACCACCCATTTACATGTGTTTATGTAGGCTACTTGCTGTTTTTCTGTGCCTCTTGCCATAAGCAGGAGTGAATGTTTCGTCACCGCTGACTCGCCACCGGCCAAACAGAGTTGACTTTCTTAGGTGCACATCTCTTAAATCGGCTTTTAAATGAAAAATAAAGTCATATCTTAAAAAATGACAGGTTTTAAAAATTATTCTTAATAAATTAGTTATTTGCTTAAAAAATTAATCGAAAAAATTCAGTTTGCATGCCATTGTGTCTGCAGTGTTGAGTCGGCGGCGTTGAGTCGTCTTGCACCCTGCCATAAGAAGTCCTGTAAGAGTCAAATTATCCGAGATTGCCTTTCTCATTATGCGCTTTATAATTTTCAACTGTCTCTTTCTAATTCAAAGTAGAAGAGTCCTTTAGTGTACATTACCCATACAAATTCATCATTAATCACATTATAAGACCAAAGTAATCTCAGTATCCTCCTGTATAATTGCATTTTTGTTGCCTCAGCATTCAATTCCATATAAATAGACTTATATTACAAAGCAATTCAGTACTCTTTACCTAGTTTGTAACGAAAATGTTCAGTTTCTTAATAGTTTTCTTAGCTTTTAAAAGGTAACTTTTGCTATTACAAGACATCTTCTGTTTTCTCTTTGACATTTCCTGTCAAGTTAAATAAATGTGGTTAATATAAAACATGTCTATGCAATTTTTTTTTTCTCAAAATGACACTTTTGATCTACGGCTGTTCAGATTTTCCCCTGTTTGTATTTGTCAAGTATTTTCATGACATTGGAGATCATGTCTCGCTATGATTCCCTGGCTTTTGTTGATGTAAGTAATTTTAAAATTCTTTCATCCATTTTTGTCTCTATTGATCCGTTCAGTCTCTAAAACATTTTAAACATATTAAATTCTGATTTCTTCTGCTCTCTACTATCTTTTATATGTCCTGTGAGTGTTTAATTCTAGGGCTCTATTTCCACATTAAATGCCCCTTCACTGGTGTATTTCTAAACACAATTATAAATTTAATGTTTTCTGTTAGACAACATTGTTATTTGCATATTCTGACAATGACGTTCTTATCATTCACTGTCGCTTCCAATCTTTTGTTCATTTCTGAGGAAATTGTCTGTTGCAGCTTGCTCTATAGAGGATGGGACATTGTATAACAGTTAACCACTCAGTTTGTTGCCTTAATTTACTTTGTATCTTGAATACATTATTCGCTATTCCTATTCTCCTTCCGATATTCAATTATTTCTTTCCAATTTTTTGGTGAACTTATGAGAAACTAAGACACCTCCATTGGCACTATGATAAATGGACTCAGATGTTATAAAAATGAACAAAGATATCTGATTATTAAATTTAGGTTTGATTTTCTTTTATCTAAAAAGAACTTAAGGAAATCTCATCAGGATAATTAAAAAATAATGAATCCTATTCACTCGGCGATCTTTCAACTGCAAAATCAACAAATAATACGTGCAAACCACAACCCTGCTTCGAAAAATCGGATTAAATGGAAAAATTCAGGGGCTGATGACAAAAATTTTAAGCTTCATCAATCGCACAAATGCCAGCATTGAACAGAGAAAAAAAATCAGATTTAGGAAGTAGTGTTACTTCTTTTATATCAGATGCATTTCAAGCTCTTAATTCTCGTAGAAATAATTTAACTTTGTGAGGAGAAACAAGAGAAATATGAAATAAAATTTGACTAACATGGGAAGAATGATGCCATTTTTTTATTTCACCCAAAGCAAAACGATAATGCCATTAAGACAAAAAGATTAATGAGAGTGAAAGAGAATGAGAGGACTTTAATAAGATGTGAGAAAAAAGACAATATGGTAACAGTCTTTAAGAAGACAAAATAGCGATTGGCGTTGCATTTATGATTTTAGTTATCGGAGAAGCAAGAAATAAAAAAAGGGAATCCTACATGTACGAAGTGTGAGCAAAGAAACTGTTAGAATAGAGGTGACGGTTGCATCAACCTAGTTTAACATCAAAACGGAGAGACCTAATTGAAAATAGAGTAGGACGATTAAATTAATGCAGCTCAACAAAACAGTTGCCATGAAAATATTTATAGAAAAGCGATGTCACCTCGGTGAAAAAGTGACTTAAGTCGAGATGGCTGGTCAGGGTCGATTACAGACCTTTCTATGAATTTTTTTTTCAAGAATCTCGAGATTTACAGCAGAGACACCAGACCAGATATGGCAACGGTATTCAATTCATGAACGTAATGGTAGATTTATTGATGTGTCAGTCGGTCTTAAACATCTCTTGATAAATCAATTGCTGATGAAATGATTCAATCAATCATTGTATTAAGACAAGCGATTTCATTAATAACCATGAAAGAAGTCGCGGTAGTACACCGTGTAGCAATAATCAGCGAGATGTTCTCGCAAATTGTAATAATTTTACTAACCTCGAAAAACCGTGGATGGTAGAACAGTGACTTGGGAGTTGGTGACAAAATGGTTATTGGCGTGTAAAAAGACTTCTATAACCATCTATGATCCCAAACCAATTCTGCTCCCTAATACGGATCAAACGCCAGGGAAGAAACTTTTGTGGCTTTGGTATAGCAAACAGTCTAGGAGATTGATAATTCAATATTGAAAAGTAATATTAGGTATTTCGTGAAAAAACTCATTTCAAAGAATACTTTGTGCCATTTAGAATTCATTTCGCGGACAGTTATGGCTCTTCACGATTTCTTGTTCTTTGTAGATCTTA
This sequence comes from Acanthosepion pharaonis, assembly GCA_903632075.3. Classification (NCBI taxonomy): domain Eukaryota; kingdom Metazoa; phylum Mollusca; class Cephalopoda; order Sepiida; family Sepiidae; genus Acanthosepion; species Acanthosepion pharaonis. The sequence goes on along the minus strand of CAHIKZ030005620.1, from coordinate 563,657 downwards.
GTAAGTTTTGTCTTTTTGCTATCTCTCATAATCTCTTTTCTACCAAGTACACTAGTTTGCTAGGTAGTTTATTCATTTCCTACCTCTGAATCCCTTGCCTGTGGGTGACAAATTCTCCAAGCCCTCATTCCTCACTATGAACCCCAGAAATTTCAGATTTTGTGATTCTTAGTATGTGTCCTTTTCATGTCCATTATTTCTAAACCTTCCTGGTTACTCACATATATTATTGATTTAACGAAGAGTAAATATTGTGTACACCTAGTAATATATATATATATATATATATATATATATATATATATATATATATATATATATAGTATCCCCGGCGTTGCCCGGCGATGTAACAGTAAGAGATAGATCAAGTATGGACCATCATGAAGACTGAAAAATAAAATTGACAAAGATTATTGTTTAAGGTTGATGGACACGCATGTCTTAATTATTATTTATTTTATTTTTTTTACGAAATGGTAAAACCCAAACTCCAGCAAAAATATTATTTTCAATCGTTATGAGTCTACCGATTGAATAGAATTTTATTATAAACAATTGTCTTGTAAATGGAATTTTTTTAAGCATTCTGAATGTAAAAATAAAGAAAAAAAAGTGTGCAAGACAATAAGAAACACTACCTGCCAAAAAAAAAAAAAAAATTTTGTTGAAATCGGTTGAAAAATGTAGGAAGTCCGATCCCATATATAAACGTACACACACACACACACACACACACACACACACACACACACACACACAACCTGGTTTTTATAATAAGTATAACTCGATATGAGTTGTCCCCCTTTCATTCTCGCGATGACACTTAATCGAGTTTTCAAATTGATTTCATGCAAAAACAATTTTGTTTTCTCAATTTTTGGCGCTGTCAGAACCACCGCAATGTAATTTTACGTAGCCCTGTGAAGTTTTGTTGAAATCGGTTGAAAATGTAGGGAAATCCGATCCAATATATAAACGTACAAACACACACACACACACAACCTGGGTTTTATATATAAGTATGATATATATATATATATATATATATATATATATATATATATATATATAAATAAAATAAGCAATTGGCTTGCTCGATGTGTTATTAGTATTTATGTGTCAGTCGACGGAGACCATAGATTTTGCTCATGTGGTTATGATAATACTAATTGCACGCTCTGGCTCAGACAAGTTTGAGTTTCTGCTTTCAACCAAACAACCTGTTTGTAATTCCTACTGAAATTATGTTGAGCAGACTTTTCTTAAACTTTCTGATCAGTAATTGAACAAAGGCTGTACCCTTAAACACTCTGTTGCAAAGATTGGCGATTTCATGGAAGCATTAGCTGGATAGACACAACTACGTTTTGCAGCGATCATCTCTCCATGATGATATCAGAAATCACCTTTTTGATATATCGACAGTGTTAAGATTTGCACCCAAGTTTCAAAATCGAACCACAACGTTCTAAAAACTCCCCCACGTTCACATTTATTAGACAATATTAAAAATGCATTTCATTTGTCTATTATAAACGTGTGTATATGGTTTGAAAACGGACCGAAAAATATTTACAAATTATATTTCACTTCTAAATAAATATACAGTAAATTCTGTTTGTCCGTCCGTGTGTCAGACATATTTGGCTGCATATAGACATATTATACCGTTTTGGTATCAGGATGATCCCGGGATTGAATATCTGCTTTTAATTTGGATTTGATCATCCAGCATTGGGATTTGTGTCCGAATGAGCTGGGGACAATTAAAAAATCCATGTTTGAAAATAACTGGAAAATTAGTGAGTTTAAACATTTTCAGTTGTATTGAGTTCAAAGCAACACAAACAATTTCTAAATTAGTGATTTTTTTTTGCTTTCAATTTACTTTAAAATATGCTGAAAATTTGCCAATTGACAAAATCGATTTTATTTCTTCAAAATGCCAAAGAATCAGAGTTAATGTGAGAGATTTCTGATGTGGAGTTTCTAATATGAAGAATAAATTATTTGCTTGAATGGGAATTTCGGACCAAATTCAAATTGCTCCCCAAATTGCACTCTACGCCCAAAATCTGTCTTTTGGTCCGAATCATTGTTAATGTGAAGTTTTGAAGATCCATGGAATGAACTGAGGAATTCAAAGTTATTGCTTTAAAATTATCATTATATTTTCTAAGCTGGACCAGAGGTTCCTTCAGTTTTAGAATGGAATACCTTTTGCCCTTCACAGGAGCTAAGTTAAAAAAAAAAAAGAAGTTTAAACTGGTTCTTAATAAAATATATTAAGCAGAGAAAAAAAGCTTCTGTTGAAGAAGTAATCAGCAAAGATTTGAATAAATTAACAATGTGGTATTTTCGCATGTTAGACAAAATGACTCGTATCGATTCGTACTGACTTAAACCTTTCCTTCTGCAATCGAAGAGATTGGTGCAATTCTTTATAAGCTGAAGAAAACGAATATGTGGAAATTACCTGTACAAGAACTTAATCCCCCGGTGACTTGGCAGCAATTCAACAAAGAATATCAAACACCAAGGGGAATAATCATAAAATATAGGGCCTAATGTTATTCAAATTACATCTGAAAGATAAATAGTCGAGTGCGAAACAGAAAATAACGGTACAGACATTATGTAAGATGTATGTACGCAAAAAACGGTAATATATTTTTTTTTTTTTGTAAGCTAAATTTTGGCACCAAGCCATATGTATTCGAAAAGCGTAATATTTCATATATATATATATATATATATATATATATATATATATATATATATATATATATATATATATATATATATACATACATACATACATACGTATTTTGGTACATCAATAATCTGATCCGGATAATGAAAAAACGTTTATTTTGCACATTTATTTACTCTATAAAATAAACTCGTTTATTTCCAAAACACTTAATTCAGTGTTCGATGATGAATCATAGAATCAGTTAGGTCAAACATTATTCAGAGACGATTTGAGATCAAATTTCAAATCAAATTTCACCTACGACGATAGACGTCTGTAGAGTCACACACAGAGACAGATATATATATATATATATATATATATATATATATATATATATATATAATCACACACAGAGACAGATATCTATCTATCTATCTATCTATATATATATATATATATATATATATATATATATATATATATATATAAATAGATAAAATGCAGTACATTAATTGTTGAAAAAGTGTTCAATAACGGAAATACAGTGTTTTGATATATGTCACCTTAGAAACATATTCTGTGTGTCTATATGTTTCACGCTGAGAGTTTTCATCAGACATTTTCTCATTACTCTTTCCATGGAATCTATCTATCTATATATATATATATATATATATATATATATATATATATATATATATATATATATATATATATATATATACAGTGTAACCAGATATGAGAAAACCTGGATATAAGAGAGATTTTCTCTGGTCCCAAATTAGAGCCTGTGTTAATGTATATCAATTACACAAAAACCGGATATAAGAGAAACCGGATATAAGACAAGCCCGGATATAAGTGACTTCTTCTCCGGTCCCGACAATTCTCTTATATCTAGGTTACACTGTATATATATATATATATATATATATATATATATATATATATATATATATAAATATATATATATATATATATAAATATATATATATATATATATATATATATATATATATATATATATATATATATATAAAAGAACATTGTAGAAGTAAGTAACAAAAGAAATCGATTCTTCTACATTATGTTGTTTAGGGCTTATAATTTACGTTATTTACCGTTGTGACATTCTGTATGCTTATTTATTTATTTACTATGTATGTTATAAATAAATCCTTGATATATATATATAAAGAGTGTCACTCTCTATTTATTTCCCTACATCTCTCTCGTAGACACACTCTCTTTATCTCACTCCCCATCTATCTATCTATCTATCTATATATATATATATATATATATATATATATATATTATAGGAAAAAAGAAAGATCAGTGACATATATAATCCAGTGTTCTTATTTATATTTTTATTTTTTACAAAAAAGTGCTGAATGTACATTTACAGAACATAAATATTATACATTAACTGATTTAAAAATATGCTTCCTTCGCTACACAAGTATTATAATGTTTCAAAGACAGAAATTTTGAAGTTTTTAGTTTCTGCTTCTGAAACATGGTAATTCCATATTTATACATCGGTTTTATTTAATATATATATATATATATATATATATATATATATATATATATATATATATATATATATATATATATAGATATATATATATATACACACACACATATATATATATATATATATATATATATATATATATATATATTTGTGTGTGTATTTGTACATATGTTTGTCGTACGCAGATGAATAAAATTTTAAACAGATTTAATAATAATAATAATAATAATAATAATAATAATAAATAATAATAATGCCTTAAAGAAATACAATAAATTGTATTTACCATTACCGCTCGCACATTAAGAAAAGCTTTATCTATGCAAAATATGTGTAATCTTTAGGCTTTTTATTTTTATTGATGTATTACATATATAGTCAGTGGAAAGTGTAATGAAGCCATTTCTGATCCTAGGTCTCCAGTTGGGATCCGAAAAAAGTGTATACAATAATAATAATAATAATAATAATAATAATAATAAACGACTATCAACATACACGTACCCTTAGTGCACGACCATAACAATGTGGTACATGAGGGCATCACTAATTCTAATTGCATTTGGTGCCCTTGGTTTTATTTGAAATGGTTTCGGTAAACTCAATGAAGGGATTCCTGGTAGCACATGCCTTGCAATAATGCAAAAATTGTAGTGTCGATAACAGCTGATATATCTATGCAAAATGTGGGTAATTTCTTTTTGTCTGTTTGTTTCTTTGTTTTTTGTGGGGGGGTTTTTTACAAAACAATAATGAGTGTAAAATGTCAAGTAAATAATAATAAAAAATAACATTAATAATATTTATTATTATTAATTTTATTATTATTATTATTATTATCATTATTATTATCATTATTATTATTAATATTATTATTGTATATTAATAGGGCATTAATCAAAATATAATCATGATTTAAAAAATGTTAGCTTTCTTTCGTTGAGAAAGTGCAGAGGCCTGTTCGAATATTTCGATTGTTTACATTTTCTCATCATGATTCTATTTTGTCTAATGACCTAATAATATACAATAAGTATTATTTATTACTATTTTTTTAATTTGTCTTTTCAAGTTTCTTTCATCGACATAATCTATCTTGCAAGAAGTATACATGGACAATAATTCTCTCTGTCTCGCATTTCTCTCTCTCTTTTTCTCTCCTTATATATATATATATATATTCCTTTATATATATATATATATATATATGTATATATATATATGAGAAGCCACCACGACGTTATCGAAAATGAATATCTTAAAGCATAATGTTTAGTCTCAGTTGTATCTTCATTTACACAACATAGAAATATCCGCAAATTTTACCCATTTAAATATATAAAAAGCCCTAATAATTACAAATGAATGATAACATATACAAATCTATATCTTGGCGATTATATCTATGTACACGGAAAAAAGTTGTTTTTTTTTTTAAATTTAGAGATGAAAATATAACTCTCAATTTAGGAAATGTTTCTATCATTTCTGCCACTACTTATACATAAAATTAAACTGAATAATTTCCCAATATAAATAAAGTGTAAATTTAACTCAATTGGCATATATTTTATAGTTTCTTGCGTATTATATTTGACGTGAAAATTACATGATAAAAAAGAATGGTAGTGCCAATAGAGAAAATTTAACGATCAGTTTTCACATTTTAACTAAATGAATCGTTTTTGTTTTTAACGTACATATTTAAATTTAGTCTGTTGTGTCATTTTCTACAGAAATGTCCGTCCCTTTTCTCCCTTGCTCTTAGGTAAAATAGTAGGGTTAGCAGCTTGTTTGTGTGAAAACAACCTTGAATTCCAAAACTCAGGGAAGACAATGAGAATGCAAATTACTCTATATCCTAAAAATTTATGCCCATTCACAGATAGTTAGTAAAAGGAAAATGTGGATCACCTAATTCCTGAAGAATCATAGCATTTTAAAAGGATCAGCTAAGACAATCTTGTTTATTATGGATAACAAATTTTATTGCCTGACTTATCATTGATATAAGTTAAAGCCTTACAACATCACAAACGAGTTTCTTCCACCATTTCTATTGATCCGAAATATTTCTGCCTCTTTTCCTCACTAGACGTCGTATATCGTTTTCCGTGAGAACATTTCACTATTCACTCAGGGCAGTACTTAGTTCTCTGATCTCCTGTGGCGAAGAATATCAAGAATAAACACGTTGTTTTAAGTGGTCCCTGAAGCTTTCTCTTCGGCTGGGAACCGGCAACACACCAAGCTGCTCCGTGGAGACATGTGCACAATGATGAGCTGTTTTATCGTCCATAAAGATGAAATTTGAACTACTGTAGCGCAAATGAGGAATACAAATTGGATAAATGATATTCTGCAGAGAATCCTGGAAATGGGAAATTCGATTTGTTTTTCTTGATTGTTATTCTGGATCGATTTAAATTATTTGGTACACAAAGAGAGACGAATAAAGTTTTTGAACAATTTGAGCGGATTAAAATTCTCTAACTTTTTTTTCCCAATGAGAATCATTAACTAGGGGATGTGCGAGTGGTGTAATCGATAGCGGGTAAGAAATCAGAATGTCGAGTTCAGTTTTCAGTGGAGTTAATTTTATTTACTTAAACGCAAATACCCTTAGGAAAGGTATGAAACCATCTCCTCTCTAACCAAGTTTGTGTTAATTAACAGGGGAAACTGAATTCTTTTTTTCTGGATTAGTAACCAGTTTAGGAGAATGACAACTGTGAATTGAATCCGTAAGAAATATCCCTGGTGCCAAAAGATCACAAACGGGGATAGGAAAAGATAAATTGTACGGATTTATCAATGATATACTCACAATATCAAATTTGTTATTTGTAAATAAAAATTAAAGTATAGATAACTCTTTAAAAAGCCCGCTGTCGAATTGATGGTGTATTTAAGCGTGAACTATTACTTTCGATTCTGAGATGTCTTGGGGAGGGTCTTTTGAATGCTATTATACAAAAAGTATTCTTCCCTCAAAATTTACGAATTGTGACACGCGAACCAGTCAGTTTAACTAGTGCTGTTACTGTTCGCTATGATATTACATTACCACGCCCTGTCGATTGACTGGGATAAAGATAACATTAGCATAGTGCTTTCATTTTTCATCAGGAAGACAGAGAACCATCTTTTTGTTAAAAAATGGATGTCCGCTTATCTCCCAACAAAATTGTTAGTCATTATTGCACTGTTTCACTCGCATATAAAGGCTCTCCCTACAGAAGTTGTAATCGCGCTATCTGTCCATTTGCAGTTTCGCAATCTACTGTCGCCTGCCACGCAGTTCGTAAACATGGGAGATAGTTGCGTACTGTCTGACAGAATAATGCTGCGTTCTTTAGATTTTTCACAATGTTTGGAGAAAAGATTATTTGCATCATGATAGTGCATAGTGTCGCCTATAGTGATCGTTATTAAAATTTGTAGCAGATACTACTCAAAAATGTGTCACTTGGTTGACGGTGCTCGTTATCTGATATCCAGAAACATGTATACTGATCACACATCTTGGTACCTAGATTTAATAGGTGATATCAACCTGCCAACTCGTTTGCTGAAATTAAGGCATTTCATAATGACCAGTCAAACCAAGACAATAGGTTATGCTATTATACACTAGATATTTCAGAGTCCGAAAATACAATTACACGCAATGGTGACTATCAATATTTGATGGTGATTTTGAAGTTATCACCAATTGATATTTTACAAGTGATTAAAATATGAGAAATCAAAGTAGCGCAATATATTCGAATGTAAAACATATGTACAAGTAAAATACAAGGTACGGTAATTCATGAAAAACAAATATGAACTTAAGCAGAACTACTTAATCCGTCCTTGCTTTGTTTAATTTATCCACACACGCACCCATACACTTGAGGGCGCGCACACACACACATACACAGACACACACGCAAATTGGTCCGTATTTTCCATCGGCCTAAGCGGTCTCAGTCACTTCTTTTGCCTTTTCAAGGAGCTTTATTTCAGGTGTTGTTAATCTCTCTAGATTTCTGAAGCCTTAAGGAGTAATTTTTATGAAGTTTTGAATACTTTTGAATACGCTTTGAATCAATATTCCTGTCTTATTTTATTAATTAATTCTTCTTGTTTTTCATATATATATATATATATATATATATATATATATATTCTTATATTTTCTATCACACACACACACACACACATAATCACACACACACATATATATATATATATGTGTGTGTGTGTGTGTGTAAAGAAAAAAAAAGATAATAGCAAAACTGGACTTTTTCAAAGCAAAACGAAAATGAATTCATTAAAACAAAGTAACTATTAACAACAAAATAAATATGTCCTTAAAAACTAGAAGAATTTAGAAAACGCTATTATATTCATATTGTCAAATGAAAATTTCGTCAAGAACTATCATGTGTGGAAATATTGTTTTTAATGTTCGTTGACGGATTCAACTATTTTCTTTTGATTTTTTGATATAGTTGTGTACGTTTGCTTGGGAGAGTAGTAATTCTGCTAGGAAAGTTGATATTGGGGAAAAAAAACCTGGACCTAGATGAATATTTGAATAATATTCAATGGTGCAACTCTCGAGGATTTTCTTTCTGAGTGAGTTATTTTCTTTGCTTATGAGTGTAGCATTTTTAAAATAAAAATTGGGGTTGAATTTATTCATATGTATGACTACTGCATTAGTTAATTTGTTTTTGTGAGGTCTCTTTTGTGCTTATAGATGTTTTTTTTTTTATTAAATACTGCATGTTTCTCCAGTATATTGGGAGGAAAAGTTTTGGCAATTTATTTTATAAATGCTTGCTTCAGAAATATTATTGATATTATTGTTTGAAGATCTTAGTATATTCATTATGGTTATGAAAGTGGGATTATCTTAAGATTATCTAGATGGGATAGGTTTTTATAGATAGTGGACGTGACAGAGTTGGTCTTTAGTATTATGCATAAGTTTTCATGTAATATATAGTTACTTGACAAGACACCAGAAATATTGAAACAAAATGTCTATATTTTCAGTGATGTTATAACATCCGTACTTTATAATTTTTGAATAAATATTATTTGCACTACTTTGTATTGAGAACGTTTTAAAAAATAATGGTTTTTGGTTATCAGAATTTTATTCCATCTATACCAACACTGTATTCATATATATATATATATATATATATATATATATATATATATATATATATATATATATATATATATATTAGAAAAACTCTAGCAAAGCGGAAAAAGGTTGTGTGAAGCGTTTCAACCTTTACCACATTATCAGGTCTTAAATGGTATTTGCGTTTATTCGACTACAAAATATATAAAAGTGAGGGGACGTTGAGAAGTAAATACTTTAATTGTTTTATCACAAGGTGGCATATGTAGTATCAAAAGTGATGGAAATATATATTAAAAATGGTTATGTATATACGTATTGAAACCTATATATATATATATATATATATATATATATATATATATATATATATATATATTGGAAATATATATATATATATATATATATATATATATATATATATATATATATATATATATATAATTGGAAATAAGATACCTTTCGTAAATGACCATTTCTCCTACGAATTTTGATTTGAAAATTTCTAAACTGTTTATGGTATCATTTTGTAGGGTACTCATTAAAATTCGTAGGTGAAAATGGTCATTTACTAAAGGGATCTTCATACCAATTTTAAAGAAGATTTGCCCTGTTTAATCAAAACAATCATTGAGTGCTCTTTTGAGAATCAGTTTTAACATATTTCAAATTCTATGTTGTATTAATGGGACTCGCCTGGATTATATATATATATATATATATATATATATATTATATATATATATATATATATATTAATAGATTTAAAATATGTTTTTTCCGCTCCACATTTCTAACCATGTTTCAAAAATGGAAGCTAAAAGCCACGAATTTAATTTTGCAATTAAATTAAAGACACTAGTTATGGAACTAATGTGTTTAATTGAAATTAAAGACATAAGTTATGTTAGTTAAATTAAAGACATTAGTTATAGTTATTTAATTTAAATTAAATACATTAGTTATGGAACTAATGTCTTTAATTTAATTGCAAAATTAAATTCGTGGCTTTTAGCTTCCATTTTTGAAACATGGTTAGAACTGTGTAGCAGAAAAAACATATTTTAAATCAACTAATTTATAATATTAATGCTCTGTAAATTTACATCGAGTACTATTTTGTAAAAATAAAAATACCTATAAGAACACCGGATTATATATCTTACTGTTCGTTCTTTATATATATATATATATATATATATATATATATATATATGAAAAAGCACTTTGGGTCGAGTCACTGGTTCTAACCAATGTCTTTATCCACTTTTATCCGTAGTTTACTTGTGGGAAAAACAATTTTAGGCAAACAGTTATTTTTTCTCATAAAGTGGTCGATATCAAAATGCAAAAATAACGCGGTAATAGAATTCATGTAGAGAAACTTATCACTTAGGCGAGTAGGGTTGGTTCTGTCAAGACGACTTCGAAGTTTCGTGAGCGCATTGCACTAATGCTTTCACTCTTCAGGGCTGTTGTCTTTTCGGTATTTACCTAAGGGATGTGACACAAGTCCGTTTCTTCTTTTTTTAGGTGGGGTTTCTGAGTCCTTAGGCTAAGGCAAAATTTTACCGTACACCCCGTAATAACGGGGTCGGATTTTTCTACTTCCCCAGACGAGACTCTACCTTTTGGCATAGCCTTGTCTGGGTTCCTCTCCGCCCGGAAGATGAGAGGCCAACAAGTAATGTGTTCGAAAACCCGGAGGTTTGGCAAACTCTCTTGTTTTCATCTCTGCTGGTACTTCTCAGATTGTCGTATTTATGTATGATTTGATGTAATTTGGAATTTTTTTTTAAAAAGCACACATACAGACAAAAACGCAAGCGGACATATGCATGAACCAACTGATAATAAGGATAGCATCTCTGAAGATGTTTGATAAATCATTATTTTAAAAAGTTTCTTTTAATATTAGGTCTAAAACCACCCGAGGTAGATAAATATTGATAGTTGTATGTGTTATGAAGGTAAATGGAGGAAGTATGAAGTGAAGGTTTGGATCTATCTTTTAGTAGAACGCTATGAATGTCTTCCCCCATGTGGTTATTTTCGTATATTTTGATCCAGAACACTTGTATACCTAGAAAATATCAGTCACGATTGTATTGAGTGAGTCACCAATTGGCATATTAAATATTTACGGGTCCGGGAACATTTATATCGCAAACAACACTGGCGGATTCAATGTGAGTTCAGTTTAAAAATGGAAACCACAGAACAATAAATATAAAACAATGACAATGCATGAATTTATAAAAGGAATTTCATGTGTAAGCAATTGTAACGCAAAGAAAAACAATAAAGAGATCAGCTCAATATGACAAAGTACAAATCCTATAAAAGCAAATACAGTCAAAGAGGTATAAAAGAACCAGCAATATTGACACCAATAATAACTTACAAATTAATACTCTCTCTCTCTCTCTCTCTCATATATATATATATATGGCACGGTGGAGTAGTGATTAGCAGGTCGGATTGAGGAATCGGAGAACTGAGTTCGAATTCCATGAAATTCATAGAAAACCTATGAATAGATGCTGTGGAAGTATTTCGCTGTGGAGGCTTGTATTTGTACCAAATCGGTCCTAAATAGTTTGACGTACAAAACTTTAGAAACTTGATATAATAGGTATTACGTAGTGTAATCTTGTTGTGGTCACTCACTACTTTCGTATGCGACTAACTGCCGACTACAGTCGTCCGACATCGACTAGTATTTAGTCACCACCCCCCACGAGGGTGTCATGTGACACAAGGCCGGTTTAACGTGGGATCTCCGAGCCCGTGGGTCTCGGCCAAAAATATACCCTTTGAACCCGTATAAACGGGTTCAGGGTCGGTTAACCTCCCCGAACGAGACTCTGCCCTTCGGCATAGCCTCGTTCGGGTTCCTCCCCGCCCGAAGGCAGAGATTTCAACCGTTCAGCCGGTCGTCCGACATCGACTGATCATCGGTTCTCTTACTACTCCTACTTATATTAGGTGGGAAAATCTATTAACTATAGAATAGGGGTGTTTCATCATAACAGTAGCAGAACAGACTGGGATCTATAGCCTAGGATGGCAACTGCCTTGGATAGCAACTGGCCTAGGAGAAGAACAACTCTGAATTCAAATCTTTTGGGGACTTTGTAGTACACAGTGCACCGTCTCTGTACTCGTCCCGTCAAATAGTTTGGTTGGTTCTGCACTAATGCTAAACCACTATAATCAAATCATATAAGCTGGTGTCTGGACTGTCGGTTCCTAGAAACTGAGCTGCTTGACCCTCATACGTCGAATACAACGGGAACATCCACCATATATATATATATATATATATATATATATATATATAGAGAGAGAGAGAGAGAGACAGACAGACAGACAGACAGACATATACATACATAAACACTCGAAGTGGGGATGGTCTAATGGATAGCCACTTGGAATGGATAATAAACGTATTATTATCTTAAACACATGCACAAATATCCCTGGGAACATAGTAATCTCCCTGGCTATTGGCTTTACGGGACTCTTTAGCGTTGGATGAAACCAGTCTTGGCGAAAGACAACTCGGAATTCAAATCGTGAGGTGGGGTCGTTTGCTGACCTTTCGGCACATTATGTGCCCATCTTCTATGTATTCACCTTATCTGAAAAGTGTGGTTGATTCTCTACAATCTTACATGAAATTATTGCTGGGCTCTCATACGTCGAAGACGGCGAGAGAGACCCATCATTAAATGGTTCACTTGTTTAGTACCAATTTTATTGTCAAAATATTGACTTGCATAGTAAAACCTGATATCGTCCCTATGTTTATATGTGTCGGTGACTATTATGTATCTGTACGAGTGTGTAGATTGGTATATAACGCACGATACTATATTCTACATTTAAAAACCTACAGACTATTATATTTTGCTCTGGTTAATCTCCTCGACCGTTTTCTTTTTTTCTATTCAAAATAAATAAACTTCATCTACATAAATATTTAGCGTATTCATTCGTTTCAATTTCATGGCTTGTTTTTACTTCCCCTTTTTCCCTGTAAACATTTCGATCACGTGTCCAACAAATTCTATCGACGAAATGACAGATTTATATCGCATAATAAATGTCTGACAGCGAAGCATCGTTTTCCAAAAGTGCCTGTCGATAATCTTTTTTTTTTTAGGAAATGCGTTATACATTGAATTTTTTTACGTAATTCTGATGGCAATGTCTATCTTCGCCTGTTATTGTCAGTGCCACAGAGTTTATATTTTTCGGAGAATTCTCACATATTTCTTCTTTTCTGAAGCGGTTCTTTCTGCACATAATTGACAGAATGTTGTAAACGTGTAAAGAAAGTAATATCTTATATAGATTTCAATGATAGAATCTACAATAAATGAGTGTCATGTTAATGACAACTTTAATAGCACAAACTGACGTATAATATAGAAATGAAAACATTTTTTGTATGGGTGGGGAGTGTTAAATTTTCAATATTTTCCCTTAGAAATAAATACCGGTTTCTGAAAGATCACATGAGTTAAGCGACGTCGAGCCTAGTCAGTACCTAGATGGGTGACCGTTTGGGAATACCACGTGTTGTAAGCTTAAACGTGCGGGTGGTGTAATGAATTATGGCTCGGAATTTTTAGTCTGAGAGCCGAGTTCTAATTCCCGTTGAGTGCTTGTAATCACTTACGTGCGATTCTCTTGTGAAAGAGAGAAATCTCTTTCTTCCCCTCCTAGATGTGTGTTAGTTAGTATGTTATGTAAACCATTAATATCTCCAGAAATATTTCTTGTAATCTATAAATCTTTCCCAGCGTTAGATAACCTGCAAAAAGTTTGATAAATCGTTGCATATGAATCAATCAATAAAATATTAAATCTGAGAAATAAAATAAAAAAAAAATCTGATATATGTTGCATTAAATCCTAATTAGTTAAGTTAAATAGTTTAAAGAATTAAAATTTAGAAGGTCCGAATATGAAGTCGCTTAAATATAAAGACTGGATTCTCCAGACATGGTTGACAAGAAGAGAAGAACATCTATCAATACACTACATGATCCTGGCGAGGATAAAAAAAAATATATATATTTCTTAAATTCATCCGTAATTTTAATGTTTGAAGAAATGCTATTGGCTAAAAAATAAAAAAAAAAATAAAATTATACATTCGCCCACGCATTTCTCAGAAAAATTCTCAACAGCTCCTAAGCTCCATTGAGCCGATTTCGGTGTCAAGAAAACTATAAATAGAAATAGTAAACGAATTTTCGTCGCATTTGAGACTCACTCACTCGAACACGGGAATTATGTGCCGCCAAAGAAACAAGCTTCCTTTATGAGAGATTAGAAAAATTCACACAACATACTTTTTTTAACTGAAACTTGTGATCGTTTACCACAGTTGCATTATTAACCACAGTATGCCTCTGTGTATGTTAAAGAAACGTGAATGACCCTAATCTGATGAGAGTTCTCGAAATCAAAGAGCCATTATGAAAGATGAGAAAAGCTTGCTGTTTTGCAGTGACACTTTAAGTCACAGCATACCTAATGCTGATGAAATAGATGCATATATGGAACTCATGTTCGTTTTCTACGTTCAAATCGAGTTAAATAACAGAACATTGCACGTGGATTTTAAAAAACAACCAGGTTTATTTTCCATGCACCCTTATATTTCACTCTAAAGATTAATGAGAAGTCTGTAACTGTCATCATTGACAGACTCAAACCAGCATTTTTGGATTCAAGTCTTTGTAATGATAATAATAATGACACAACTTCTTTAACTCCGACCAAACCAGATACTAGTGAAAAATGCTCTACCACGTCAGGTAGAAGCGTACATTGGTCTACTAGGTTTGCAACACACTACACGTATTAATACATATTGTAAGTATAGCCACTTCCATCTGGTGTGGGGGGGATTTGTGTAACCCTCATTTCAAATTCAAATATTTTCTTGAATTTCATTGGTTGTTAAATAAAAAAATATGCTTAGAGGAATTTTCATAACAAAACAGTCAAAATCTTTGCAAAAGTAGTGTCAACCAACATAAAAAAATATATATATTTCTTAAATTCATCCGTAATTTTAATGTTTGAAGAAATGCTATTGGCTAAAAAATAAAAAAAAATAAAATTATACATTCGCCCACGCATTTCTCAGAAAAATTCTCAACAGCTCCTAAGCTCCATTGAACCGATTTCGGTGTCAAGAAAACTATAAATAGAAATAGTAAACGAATTTTCGTTGCATTTGAGACTCACTCACTCGAACACGGGAATTATGTGCCGCCAAAGAAACAAACTTCCTTTATGAGAGATTAGAAAAATTCACACAACAAACTTTTTCACTCAATAAGTTCCATAGAAAAATCTTTCGACTAAGTTAAATTCAACATTTTAATCAAAGGTAGACAACTTTTAGGCATTGAACATTTCCGAAAGAGCAAAAAATCTTTTTTCTCTAAAATATACCTTTGCACACATCATTACAAAAAAATTCTAAATTGTGTATATAAAATTTAATCTGTTTCAAACATGTACTTTTTGTCGTGATTGAATATCGTTACCATTTGGCTATTTCTTATAATTTATGTTTGTGGATATTGCAAAATTTATTTGCAGCACAATTTTAAATATTCACGCAGCCTTTCCTAGATGCACTGCCATACATTTATTGCCTTTAATTAGGCTGACACCAATTCATCAGTTCTGATGAAATGTTATTTCCATGTAGCATTTTGCGTAGTAAGATGATGCATATCAACATCAATGTTCGGTTTTTAAATCCAGGTAAAGGGAAACTTGTCAAATTAATTTTACTTAAAAGAAATGACAAACTTATTCCCTTCAAAGTATAGCGCAAACTTTCTCTTTTAATCTCCCTATTTAGCCTCCTCAAGGTTATTAGAACGTAATTGAATTCGAACTCAGTTCTCCGATTCCTCAGTCTGAGCCGCTATCCATTACCCCACCGTAGCGGCTCGAATTAAGGAATCGGAGATCCGAGTTTGAATTCCTGTAGAATTCCATTTCATTCACTTACGTACTAATACCCTTGGGAAAGGTATGAATGCTCTTCTTCTCTCACCATCTATAATTAAATAGCAGGACACTCTGGGTTATATAGCCTTGGATGGCAACTGATATACCGCAAAAAGAAATGATAATCTAATGCGAGAAAAAAAATCTGCCTCGTCAACCATGTATCGATGGATACATAATCGCCTAAGCGTGTATCACGCATGGTACATAACTGACTGAATGGATAGCGGCTCTGACTGGAGAGTCGAACAGCCGAGATCAAATTCCAATCGAATCCATTACGGCTTATGGGCTAATATCCTTGGGAAAGGTATGAATCCACCATTTATGGGTTCTATAGACTTGGATGGCAACTGCTCTACTGCAGAAAAAAATGGCAACATACTGCCGGAAAAAATCTGCCTCGTCAGTCATATATCAAAAGATACTTGTTCGCCTAAGCGTGTATCACATAACTAGCCTTCTGTTTGATAAAGCTAAGTTTTCTGCTTTTCTAGATGGCTGAGATAGGTAAATATATATATAGCCAGGAATCAATTTACGAATTTCTGATAAATGCAGACAAATGTAAAAGTGTTTCATCGGCGACACATTAACAATTCCTCGGAGTTCAGTCAGTCATGTCCCGACCCTAGATGAAGTACTATCCGATGTCTGTCCGTTATCAGGCAAGCTACGGTAGATCTTTTACTCCCATATACTCTGGAATCTAAAGAACGTGATTGGACACATTGGCTATGCATTGGATCCATCCTAAATTGAATAATGATGAGATTTTAACCAGAAATATATTCTTACTATTTCAAACAATACTAAGAAACCGCTTTTGGTCACTGTAGAGAATCACCGTCGGCCATTGACCTGTCCACAATGAGCGTAAATATATTCCATTAGTTATCCCAGGTACAGACATGTCACTAATGTCAAATGTCCACATTATTTCAATAACATAGGGTGCGATCTGTCTAACACACACTAATTTATACTCCGATAAATCACACTGCCTTGTCATGAGAAGTTAGTTCACACTGACTCACCAGATGTCAGAGTACAACTGTGTAGCTTTGGGTACTATTCCAGTGTTTATCGAATTCTCAAGAAAGCTTCCGGTAACTTTATTCTGTTTCATATAATTTCAAAAGTTGCAGTTTCTACTTCTTTGTAGCCAGAGACGATTTCAGTATCGAAAATATTACCGAAATAATGAAATTGTAGGATATCCTACTTTGCAAAAACACATGCTAGTGAGGCCCTCTTTAAGCCTATAAATAGGTAATTATATTCTCACTGACCCCCGTTTTGCATTTTCTTTTAGCTCTGGCTTTCAGATGTAGTTGCACTTCAATATAAACGTTGCCGACAAGCCGCATTCGCCACTTTGGACCACCCGTGGCTTATGAACCTTTTCACATACATATGTTTATCACACACTCTTGCCTCTTGACATTCATAGCGCTCTCCTAAAAGAGAGATCGAAATCTTCACTTCATACTTCCTCCATTTACGTTCATATCACATAAAACTATCAATAAGTATCTACCACGGGTGGCTTTTAGACATAATATTAGGAGAAGCTTATCAAAGTAATAATTTATCCAACATTTTCAGAAAGGCTATCCTTATTATCGGTCAGTTGATGCGTATGTCCTCTTGGGTTTTACATCGTGGTTAGGCTTGTGTGCATCTTTATGCTTAGATGTTTGTCTGTGTGTGCATGGGTGTGCTTAGATGTTTGTGTTTCTGTCTGTGTGTGTGTGTGTGCTGATTTTTTTGGGGGGGGACAATTTTTTTCAAATTGCATCAAATCATACATAAATACGGCAAAATTGAGAAGTAACAGCAGAGGTGACAACAGAGATTGCCAAACCGCCGGGTTTTCGAACACACTACTTGTTGACCTCTCTACCTTTGGACGGAGAGGAACCCAGATGTATGTATGCTGAAGATCGTACGGGATCTACAGGGAAATTTTGCCCGTGCATACGAAACCTCCCACGTAAAAATAAAAACGGCCTTGTGCCACATCCCTCCTTGTGAGGGAGGACTTGGGTAAATATCGAGAAGGCAACAGCCCTGAATAGTGAAAGAATTACTGCAATGCGCTCACGAAACTTCGAAGTCGACATGACTGAACCATTACAACTCGATTAAGTGATAAGTTTCTCCATTTATTCTATTAACGCTTTATCTTTGCATTTTGATATCGACCAATTTATGAGAAATAAAACTGCCTGCTAAAAATGCTTTCCCACAAGTAAACTATAGATAAGAGAACAAGCAATTTTTGCAGCAAAATATCTTAAAACTTTTTATATATATATATATATATATATATATATATATATATATATATATATATATATATATATATATTAGCATGGCCCGTTGCCCGGGCTTGATTCAAAATCGTACGGCTCATACAGCAATCGTTATCACTTGATTTAAAATATTTTTGCCCTTTCTTGCCTTTAAAGGAGTGCCCTTTGCCGTGCTGATGTTGCTACATGCCTTACTTCTTGCCTATCTCACACTGCGATTTTTTTCTAAGCTCTATACTAAACATTAAATCTGTTATGAAAAAAGAACTAAACAAAATGAACACATAACGATCAGCTTTAAAAAAAACACTCGTAACTGGAAAAACCGAATGAAAAAAGAATTTTAACAACAAATATTTTTTCACATCCAACCCAGTTCTGCGGAATCAGTATCAACGTTGAGTTTAAGCAAGCGAATGAGCCAATTGGAGTAAAGTGCCATGCAGATTTAAAACCAAGAACTTGATGGCCTCTTACTGGCATGTCAGGACCCGGGAATCGCTATATGTTAATTTTCTGCAGACATCCCCACTATTTGTGTAGATAGTTCCATATGGCCAGCATCCTTCACGTTAAGACTTCCAACTTTCTTTGTTAGTGCATGAAACACAGACAACCAAGTCAACTGGGAACCTGTAGGTTATTTTGTCAATTTTTAAAATATGTTTGCATCTCTCTTAACATTTGACTATAATTAGGACCCATTCAATAGCGAATATTCCCCAACTTAGCCTATTTGGAGGAATAAATCTATATCTTTACGAGGAAAATTACTAAACCTATATGTCATATCTGTAATCAGAACACCGTTCGCCGATTATATTTTTGCTTACGCCATCTGCACATCTGTTTAGTATTCACAATACTTTTAATTCATATTTGTTCATAGAAAAGTTTGATTTAAATTTAGGTCTTTTCTGATTATCTGGTTATTTTATTAATTTAGATTATATGTAAATCCGATTTATTCATATCGTCACCTGTTCCGTTATTAGATAAGGACAAGATTAAGCAAGTTTGTTCCGAAGTTCCTGAAAGTATATGATCAAATAAGCATGATTACGATCAAATAGTGATGTTCATCAATATCCGGTAAAAAAATTAAATAGAGAAGAAAAGTTATCGGAAATGGCAATAACATTTTTTTAATCATTTCACCACAAGAAAGGCGGGAATGCCACTAGTACGCAGAGGATTACAGAAAGTGAAAGTAAAAGAAAATACTGGGTATAGCGAGCATTGAAGAAAGGGTAAAAGATGAATACGATTCAAGAAGAGAATGAAGATGGCGGCTGACGTTGCATTTACATTTATGAGAATTGTAGTTTTCAAGGAAGTAACAAACAGAATGGAGTTCCACAGTCAAGAGGCAGGAAGTGCGAGAAAATAAACTTCTAGAAACCTAGATAACATTCTAGTAACCCAATTAAATTCATCTCGTCCGCGCACCAGGAAAAAATCACGGCAGAGCAGTTGCCATAAAAGTATTTGTAGAAAAAACAGAGGGAAGTCACGTCATATCGGTTAGAAAGTAACTGAATTCGATATGTTAAGACGGAATCAATTACATTAGAAGTCCTTTGGACAAGAACATCGAGATGAATAGCAGGAGCCCGAGACCTGAAATGGCAACATTATTCAATGCACAGACAAATGGTAGATTTGTAAATGTGCAAGATGGACTCTGTCGAGAAAAAACTTTCTGGTACCACACAGTGACCACCATTTCCTTGCAGTTGATACAGCTATTGATTCGACGTAGTCAGTTGAAAATATGAGGTCAGGAAGAAGCAGTGTGTTCCTCTGATAGAGTCTAGCATCAGCTATGGTGATGGCGGATGGGGAAGATTCTCTGAGGTTATCAAATGACAGCAGTTTCGTTTTGGAAGTATTAAAATTTACATGTCATTTCCTGCCCCAGTCATGCAATGATCGAAGTCCTTTTCAAGAGCGGCAGCCAGGTTAACGTTGTCAGCTCTGTCGAGTTTTCTATAGGGACAGGTGGAAATGTTAGTGTCATCTGCATAGATGCCAACTTGGGAACTGATACCATCAAAAAGATCATTGATGAAGATCAGAAATAGCGAAGGACGCAGAATAGAGACTGGTGGGAGGCTCCCTGCAATCGTGTGAAAGGAGATGAAAGCGAGTCCGTTCAAAACGACCTTCATTTCACAATCTGATAGGAACGCTTAGATTAAATCAAATAATCGCTTTGTAATGCCTAGAGCTAACGTAGAAGACCAGCGTGCCCTAACTCTATCAAAAGCCCTCCAGATATCTAGAACCAAATCTCAAGCTTAGCCGTTATTATCAATAGCTTGATATAAACACTCAGTGATGGCCGTTTGCACATCAGCAGTTGCCCTGGAAAAACGGAAGCTATATTGCCTGACCTGCTGTATAAAGGCTTAAGCTCTCGCATAAGTTCTTGGTCTTTTCGAGTTTATTACTTTCAGTTTTTACAGCCCAATTAGGCTGAACTAATAAAACTGAAAGAATGGAGGGATCTTTTATTTTGAATCGTACATACTTTTTTCATATTTATTCTTTAAAAATAAAGTATAATCAAATATTACGCAATTATATATCCACCGTTATTTACAATTAAATATTTACTCTGATCTGGTAACTCTCCAACATATTATAAGAAATAAACCCGCGGGTATGATGTAAAAGATTTTACGACGGAATACACAATCTAACCTTCATAGAGATAATTTTACATTCCTCAAAACATTTTGAAGATATCGAAAAGGGTATTTGTTATGGAATCTTACCCATAATAATAATAATGGACTATTCCATACTTAATAAATACTGCGCCTCAGGAGTTGAGTCAGTAGTTCAAGTCAGTAGTCAAGAGTCGAGTCAGAGTCAGTCCGAAACAGAGTCGCATTCAGACAATTACTACAAGACATTGGAATAGTGATACTGATCGAGACTACATTGTTCTCCCTACTAAACCTGATTGTTCGTACTAACACTTTCTACTTTTCTGTATATAATCCCGTTTGTAATATATCTGTGTTATTCCATACGTGTGTTCGAGTTCATCTTTATTGGTTCTACCTTGGACTATCACCGTGGTACAAGGAACCGGACAATAACAGTATTAACGGTTGAAGAAATGTCAGGTGAATATGGCGAAGGAAGTAGAGTAGAACAACCGAGATCCATTATTTTTTCTCTGTTATTGTTATATAGTTATAGGAGAGAACTATAATATTTTTATCCACTGTGTACACTGCCACGGCCATACAAATTCTAAGCTATATTACTGTGCTTCAAATTCATTTTAATTGTCACCTATGTTTAGTTACGAATGTATATTAGTCATTACAATTGGTTTATCGAAAATATAAATTAACTATGTCTCAAGCTAATAAATTTGAAATAACAAAACGATGCAAGCAAAATATGTACGAGAATAAAGTAAAATACTTTAGAAATTTGGAAGTTATATTAAAAAAAATAGGTATCACTCGTCTCCTTTAACATTAAATTAAACCTGTGTTCAATATGAAACGAAAAATTCAAAACAAATTAGCAGCGTTAAAACGTAACATATGCAATAGTGGTACTATAAAATCCTCTTGATTTTATTTTTCAAACAGATCACATTCAAGAGTATGAAAGAATCCCATGTAAGACAAGGAGAGATTTTTTTCATATTTTAATTTCCATGTATCGATCAGCTGAGGAATACGTTTGGTATGAAGAAGAAAGATATTTTCTTGCATAAAAACATATTTATTGGATCTTTGTTGGAACTCGAGCGAATGCATTTTACGAGAAAATTGTCAAGCAAGCTGCTGCTGTTACAAAAAGAAAGAAAAGAAAAACACATAGTAAACCTCAGCCTGACTGCATGAATAAGCGAATTCAACTAACATCTAATAACATTGCTAAACAGCTGTGCACGAAAATGCTCTTCACAGTGATATATTTTGTATAGAAGTTTATTTTTTAAATGAACGTAAAAGTGCACATTGTTTATTTTGCTTAGATTTATTATAAAAATTGAATTATTTTCCTTATCCTGCAGCTATCACATGTCTCTTCGTGCGGCTCCAGGAATAATAATAATAAAAAAAAGAAGGTTCTTTTAACAGCTAAACCGTTCCTCAATCAGATAAAATGCAGCTCTTTTCTGAATAATGTCGAGCAATTCCCGGTGTTTTTCACGTCTGTTATATCTCTCGGCTTACGACCATATCAGTTTGAAAAAATAAAAAAAAAAATTCTCGTAAGCGCACGAAAGTTAAGCAATGTCGATCTTGGTCAGTACCTAGATGGGTGAATGCATCGGAATACCAAGTATTTTAATATTGGATGTGCGCGCGGAGCAATAGATAACGGCTCATATTTGGGAATCGGAG
Source organism: Acanthosepion pharaonis (assembly GCA_903632075.3). Lineage (NCBI taxonomy): Eukaryota > Metazoa > Mollusca > Cephalopoda > Sepiida > Sepiidae > Acanthosepion > Acanthosepion pharaonis. The sequence goes on along the minus strand of CAHIKZ030005620.1, from coordinate 540,520 downwards.
AGGTACACGGCATCAAATGATGCCACTTCACTTCGTATACCCTTGAAGAGGCGTTGTCCGCCTCGGCAGCTTCTTCCATAGATCTGTCAGAATATGGAAAAGAACCAGAGGAGGATGACTCCCCAACTACAAGAATTTCAAATCTCCAAATCTAGAGTCAACCGATATCTATCCTATATATCTTCACACAAATACCCACTTCTTCCTCCATTACCCACGATCAAAGAGGATCTTTGATCTTTTACCATGAACAATATATATATATATATATATATATATATATATATATATATATATATATATATATATATATATGAGATTTGATTATGGTGGTGAATGTTTTGTGCAGAATCATCCACACTTTTTAAAGGGCTGAATACAGAGACCTGGTGCCACCTACGTGCCACAAGGTCCACAAACGACCCTCCGCAGGTTTTGAATTCAGAGTTGTCCTTCTCCTAGACCAGTTGCCATCCAAGGCTATAGAACTCAGTCTATTTACCCATAGCTGGAGAGAAAAGAAGAGGATTCATACCTTTCCCAAGGGTATCAGCACGTAAGTGAATGTAACGGATTCGACATCAAATGGAACTCTGCTCCACTATCTCCGTGTCAATATATATATATATATATATATATATATATTGGAGGCACGTATTTATAGATTTTGACAAATTTCCCGTCGACATTCGGTCGTCAATATCTGCCTGAAATTGGTTGATTCAGAGCAGTTCATGTTGGAAGAAACAATCATCCGAATTTTCAAATAGAACATTCAGCAGAATGGTAATTGCAATGGTAAAAATAAAATTTTCTAGGCAAGAATCATTCAGCAAACATTGACACAAACTTGTGGAGATTTACAAAACAGTTTTAAAACGTGGGTGGACTGAAAAAAATTATATGCTGCCTATGAAAGAGTGATGCTCGATCTATAAATACTGGCAGGCATACAATGAACCAACATTCCTGAAAACAGACCTTGCAACTGACACTTTGTTCACTTTTCTGTTTACAGAGGCTCTGTACCTGATATTGAGCACTTTCATCGATAAATGTAACATAGTATATATATATATAACAAATCAAACCGGTTAGATTAAAAAAAATAATTCAAAAAATTTCAGTATCCTTCGTTCGTGCTCATGGCTAGTCGCATCGATGTAACAAATTTAGTCAGATGAAGTCCTAAAGGAAAATATTTTCCCTTTTGTCCTACAATATTTTTCTTGATATATATATAAAAATATATAGTTATCTCATATATATATATATATATATATATATATATATATATATGTGTGTGTGTGTGTGTGTGTGTGTGTGTGTGTGTGTGTATGTAATTTTTCCATTTATATATTAAAAATATGTAAAAAATATATATAAAATGCCGCTGGGTGTTGACCTTAATGTTCAGTTTTATATTTAAACACGCACTATCCTTGATATTGAGCTCATTTATCCATAAATATGGCATATCATAAATTATATGGTTATCATATATAAATATAAATATATATGTGCGTTGGTCTTTGTGTCTGTGTGTGCGTATGTGTGTATATGTGTGTGTTCTAAACTATAGTGGCTACAAACACCCTGACATCAACTATATAAAAAATAATAGTACAACCCAGAAGAAAAAAAGAAACAAAAATCATTTAGTACACACCTTCCGTTCAAAAAATGGTTAATAATAAGTTAGGACAAAAATTCCTAGCCTAAATAGGAAAACATTTTCCTAATAATAGTAAACGTAGCAAGGTTTTTAATAAAAAAACACCCTAAAATTAAGTTATAGCTGTACTGAAATTTTAGAAAGGATAAGAAAAAAACATTATAATAAAATCTTGAAAAGTACGCATGGCAACATCAAATAAATAAAGATCCGAAAATGAAATCAGACAATAATAATGATAAAAGGTTGTAATTGTAGAAACCCTGAAAGATTGCCCTTTGAATAAAAAAAACGCCGCATAGAATCCATAATATACCAATACACAATCTCATCCATTGACAATACAGATATTGAAAAGATATATATAGGATTCACAAGACATGAATTTAGAATGAGGTGGAGATAACGCCAAACTTACTTCAATAAAATTAGAAACCGAAAACAAATATCCGTAACTAAATATTTTTGACATTAAAAGAAACAAATAAACGCCAACAGTAATCTGGAAAATAATAAATAGAACAAGAACTTGTAGTACATGAGATGACCCATGTCCTTTATGCCTACATGAAAAACTACACATTATCAAGTTTCTAAATGTAAAAAATTTGTTAAATCAAAGAAAGGAAATCTCTATATCTGGCACCACGAAATATAAGCCTTAAAAATTAGGAATTTATAAATTGAAAGAAAAAATTACAATATAAATTAAATCCGAAAATATATTTTAAAAAATCCACAATGCCATATAAAAATAATTAAACAATACCATATAAAATCGATTAGCAAATTCAATTAATTTCAGACACGTATAAAAATATAGGATTATAAAGACAACTCAATCCTATCTAAGCACCCCTTTAAGAAACCATCAACAAAAAAAGCAAATAAACACCAAAAAAACTGTAACTAAGACATCAATCAGTGATAGTTTTAACAGATAGTATTAAAAAAACAGAGCCTGATAGTAAAGCCCATTGCAGCCAGACAAAAATCTCTTTACCAAACCATACACGACTCCAAAAATTTGACATATAATGAACATTTGTAGTTTCATTAAAGCAGAAGCCTCTTTATAATGGAAGAGAAACCCCAGATTGCACCTCATTTTCCAACCTATGTATGATTAAAACATTCTTTCGGTTAGTTATTCTAAACATCGCTTGAAAATGTAACTGTGCTCTAAATTTTAAGGTTTAGGATGTTAATAAAATCATTTTACAGATAAATACAATAAGAATTACGCCAAAGAAATCAATTAACAATCCAGAAATAAATTATTAAAATGATTCTGGTTAATAGTTATTAATAAAAATAAGGCGCTATGGTAAAATTGTAAACTAATGCCGATACTGTTCTAACTGCAAATCATTTGCTACAATGCTTTGCTTTTTTATTATAACTGTGTATTGATTTTATTACCACCATGTGTATTCACTAATATATACTTAATATCTCTGTTGCATTACATAACACTGAACACTGTATTTATAGCACCATATATATATATATATATATATATATATATATATATATATATATATATCATATTCATTTTGTTTCTGAAAAAATTCTTCTTTCTTCCAATGACATTTCTTGGGTATTTTTCAATGGATCGTGTCGACAAAGTTTCACTACAATTGTAGCCTCGGTTGATACATGCATAGTAGAACACCCTCTCTGAATTCAAACGTGTAGATTCTCTTTTGGAGATATTATGGTGCAATATCAACGGTAATTCTCTGTATCCGGCTGTTCAGAAAAATCGCAAGATGCGTGCGTTCTTCAGCCGTTTAATCAAAATTTTATGTGTAGTTAGTCGGCTTTGTGGTGGCCTATCTCTAAAGAATGTATGTCGGAATCTTCTGCCTACTATAAGATTAGTAGGAGAGAAGGCCTTAAGGTACAGTCGAATAGATTAAACGCTGAGTCAACTGACACACACTCATTAGTCGTGTAAAACTCTTCTGTTCTACTTAATGTTTAATATATGGTATATCTGCACGACTTGTTTTGTTATTTCTTTAACCATTTACTTGGTCAGAACATCTTGACTGTTCCCCCAAGGACTTCTCTCCTATTAATCTTATAGTAGGCGAAAGAGTCCAACATAGACTCTTTATAAGGGAGGAAGCCACTAACAGTCTGGTTGCTCAGTTCTAAGAAATGAGCTACTGTCCACACACACACACACACACACACACACACACACACACACACACACACAAAAGAACATCTTGATTGTTCCCCAAGGCCTTCTCTCCTACTAATGTTATAGTAGGCGGAAGAGTCCAACATAGACTCTTTATAAGGGAGGAAACCACTAATAGTGTGGTTGCTCAGTTCTATGAAATGAGCTACTGTCCACACACACACACACACACGCGCACACACACACGCGTGTGTGTGTGTGTGTGTGTTTGGGTGGATGCAATTGATTTTTTATCAACATATATCGATATCAGTAATTGGAGTTTAAGAACTTATGACCATTTATATGGAAATAGTGTTCGCGTGGTTTTTCCATGCCATGAATCTGTCTTTAATTGGAAAGTAAATCTTAGCAGACGCCAGAATTTCATCGATTAAAAAACCTTGAGGAGTCATCGCAAGAAATAACAAGTAAAATTGACCGAACTCTGCACTGGGTTTATTCTCATCTTGATTTTATAGCCAGACACTAACCGGAAGCATAGACACATGACTCTTATTTAACACTTATAAGCCTACCACACGGCAGAACGCCAAAGATGTCCGTCAGTACAACTAAGCCACGAAACGAAGCATATAATCGACGGAGATATAACTTAGAAATGTGAAAATTATACTGATTTTCCACTTGACGTAAACGGGAAGAAAGATTCGATGAGGGAATGAAGCGGAGGTGTACGGTTCAAAGGGACAACATGAACAACTGGACGCTTAGCTCTCATCAGCGACAACAGTCGGTGATTCACGATCGGCTACCTCAACAGATGTCCAAGTATTGATCGGTGGAGAACTTCCTCCCGCCACTGCAATAAAAGAACACTTACCAGTGGCATAAAATGACCCTCGGACAACGTCTCCAAATTGTTTGAATTGTAAAAACAACCACACTAGTGCGCACGTATATACGCGCATGCGCAAACACACAAGCGCACACAATGGCAGAATAACTAACAACAACGTTTAATACAAAGGAATGATGTAGAAATACGCATTGATTTTTCTGTATAAGCATCCAAATTCAAAAAGGAATACACATATATTTATGCGAATATATGTATATAAGAATTGTATATGCATTTTCTTATGTCTATAAGAGTTCCCTATTTTAAATACATTTACAATTATAATTTAATACATATATAAGTATATGTTTTATCCTTTCAATAATTAATAGTCCATTTTACGCAATGTGAATTTAAAAATGGGCGTTTATTATATATTTATAGAAAATTTCTAAATATTATATATTTCGGAATATCAAATTATTAATTATTGATGTCTTTACTTCAAAAATATTATTTAACTTTATATTCAATTATTTTAAGTAATTATTTTACTGTTTCGATTACAGGCCAATTTTTATATTGAATTGTGATTTTGTAAAAGAAACGGTAAACATTATTAAAATGTATTTATCATAATATAAACGTAGTGGTTATTTAGTTTAATTATTTAAATTATTTGTTACTTTGCTTTGTTAGAATTACTGTTATATATATATATATATATATATATATATATATATATATATATAGAGAGAGAGAGAGAGAGAGATAGATAGATAGATAGATAGATAGATAGATAGATAGATAGATAGGGAGAGAGAGAAAAGAGAAAGTTTAAAAATCCATTTCGGCTATAATTTATTTCGTGAATATTGTTATATTCATTTCTGAAAATTTCGTGTTTACGAACTTTAGGTCTAAATAGATGAATACAATACTATTCATGAAATAGATGATACGCGAATTGGATAATTGTTTTTTTTATATAGATATATCATTATTATAATGCTATGTCATCTACATTAAGCACTCTTCGGATAAATATGTGTGAAATTATCCCTACCAGACACAAATTGCTATTATATATATATATATATATATATATATATATATATATATATATATATATATATATATTATATAATATTTCCATTATTCCAATAATTTCTTAAGTTTAGTGACGATATTATTAAAGATGTAATATATATATATATATATATATATATATATATATATATATATATATATATATGTTTTTTTGAAGCTCTGAAGCAGAGACGCCATCAAAATCCTGCTTTAACAAGTTTCATCTGTCAGTGTGGCTTTGCCGCCCACAGCAAGACTGGGCCAGCATCACACTTAAGTAAACACATAAGAAATATTTCCATTACCTGATTTTCTCCACAATAGCCCCTGCTACAATGCATGTACAAGTGTAAAACGGGAGACACTATCCCGTTTTGGCCCTCATTAATCTTAATGTAAGTTTAGAGGGGCATGTGTCTCTGTGTATGAGCATATAACGAAAAAACAAACCAAAGTAATGGTAACACCAACCTAAGTCTTCAAAGTGTATAAAAACAAAAATGGAAACAGAAAATAAGAACATAAAATCATGGAATGTGTTTAAATGGAGATGACAAAGCAAATATGCTGCTAATAATACTGATAAGAAAGAGACAAATATCAGATACCTATGTATATATATATATATATGTATATTTTTTTTTCTTGAATATTACTTGTTTTCTTTTACCATACATTGAATTATTGCACTTCGTGTCTTCCATATGCTTTGACTAATCTTTCAACCACCTGATGATCATTCATGAGGATTCTTAAATTCTCATGGCATTGATAAGCCAATGACATCCTCGCTTCTGTATATAAACACGTGCAACAAAATAAATCCGAGTTTGCTTTGATAAAGTCACTCAGAGAGTGAAACACGTTTCCCTCTTGTCTCTTTTTATTCATTTCGTTGCCTTATATATATATATATATATATATATATATATATATATATATATATATATATATATACATAAATGCATATACATTTAAGCAGTAGTCGCTCTTTGGTAAAAGTTTCAATAGAGACGACTGACAAGGTACTCCGATGAAGCTTTTTATTAAATTTTTTCTTGTGTTTTTATAAGAGTTCTTGAATTAGTTCTTTTACGTAAGAGGTAACTAATTCGCACACATATATAAAAAAAAACTTTTAACAAATAAGCAACATTAACATAAGTCAAGAACTTCAAAATTTATATATGACTAAGTGAAAAGAAAGATTACATTCTGGAGGCTGTTGTAATAATGGAGAAGCAGCCAACATTAAATAAGATATGTTTCTTTACAGGGGATATTATATTGAAGTTTGTTTTTAAAAAGTATACATAATAGTTGGAATTTGACAGTTTCAATGACGTCTCATAGCGTAACTTGAAATTATTTCCCCGAAACCTTGGCCGGCAGAAATTAACGAAAACCAGTTATGTAAATATACGCAAATTACAATCCTTGAAAACAAGTGTACAACGTTCGAAAATTCTCGTGGGGAAATTACATAAAAATAAATATTAATATTGGCCAATTTGTCGATTACATAAAAGAAATAATTCGAAAATTTGTAATCGTTAATAAAAAGTGGATAGAGATAACTTTTCAGTATTATTCAACCAAACATGTTTGAAAAGAAATATTGCTGTTGAAATACACCTGAATATATATATATATATATATATATATATATATATATATATATAATAGTTAAATATACATATATCTCAGCTTTCAGATAAAATTCATTTACACGAAACGTGATTTTTGACTTCATCTTCCAGAGTGTCACCATCAAAATTCTAATAAAAAACATGGCGATTTGTAGCCGATCGTTCAAAAACAAATTAAGCTGCTGCAAAAAGTAAGTTGAAAAGAACTCGCAAGATCGTGTATTCAACAGACAGATTATTGTCAGGAGCTATTAAATCGAAAAAAAAATGAAAAGTTTACAGTTGCTTATTCGAAAATCTAATCTGCAAGATACATAAAACCCATTTTTACGGGTGGTTGAGAGTTTTCTCCATGCAACTTTAAGTCATTTATCAATCCATTCTTATTTTGTCTTTAGTCCACATTTGTAGAAGCCATCTTAAGTGTGGTTCTATAACATTCCTCAGTTGCCATTTTACAGTTATTCGCATGGGCTGTCACCACCTATATTATATCACATAACTCTAAAAACCTTTTTTTTCTTTTGGTTGTAGCAGATATTTATTATAATAAGCCTAAGAATCTGCCATTATATTCGAGAATATCATCAAAATTTACCCAGGCTTGTAACATCACCCGATTTTTTTGTTTCCCTTGTACCCATAAATTAGGTAGTGTTGTCAAGAAAGTTTATATGCTTGCCAAAAGATGTTCTTTACCCTAATCCTTTTTCGAAGACAACTTCATTGATGTCTAAGATTTAAGTTGTATAGGAAGCATATAGCATTGTATATCTTACATTACTTTTTTTTAATGTTTACCTTTTTTAAAAATATTTTCTGTATGACATTGGACATTCCTCTCTTGCGTTATTTTCATTAAATTGTGTAGTAAATATCTTTCTTGATACAGTTTAATCTTTTTCCATTAAAACATATTAAAAAAATGTGTTATATGAATAGTTTAATCAGAAAATATATGAAGCAATTTAAAACTTCTGTCCTTTTTATCATTCCTATCACGCCATGCACTCTAATTAAATGTCCACGTTGTGATTAATATTTTTTTCATTTTCGAAGTAGGAATGTAATTCTTTTTCTCATGAGATTAAACCGGAAGAGGTATCCTCAAAAGTTCTTATTTGGCAGCATATAATACAGATTAATCTTTTAGAAAATGGCAATGAAAAATCATCCTGCGTCTTTAATGTTGAGTTTGGGCCATTCGTAGTTTAATGCTATGCCCATACACAATTCCATGGGCTCTAATATTACTTCAGGCCTTGTCTTTTCTCTAGATCGACTCCATCATAGTAATATTTTCTGAAACGACATTATTATTATTATTATTATTATTATTATTATTATTTTATTACCTTTGATTTCTAGCGTGTACTCATTTCTTTTGGGGTCTCGCCAATGACCTAAGGTAAGAAATGTCATCATAACATTTTCAACTGACCAATTAAAAAAAAAAAATAATCACGTATTTTATATAGTTAAAGCCATTCTTAAGTCGTGTGCTGTACTAGTGAGAGCATTTTTGCATTTCTTTTATTATTATTATTATTATTATTATTATTTGTATATTTTATGTTTCCTTTTTTGAATCCTGTGAAGCCGGGTCCAAACTAAGGCCCTATAGAAGAAATGTCATTTTTTTAGTATATAGGATGTTCCTACTTGGGCGAAAATCTGGGTAAATTGTATATCGATATTAACTGTGATACTGTTAGCAAAATAGTCCATTCCTTTTCTCACGTGGCCCAGTAATCCGATTATTATCAGACTTCATTTACCACATCGTGTTAATATTGATCTCAAGCTTAATTTGGATAATTTCTCGATAGTTTTCATGGTGTTCTTTCTCATTGATGATACTGTTATGTCAATACGCATGCGCTTCCTGAATTTCTTGTCTTTTATGATAATATCTGGTCTGTTGGCATTTATTTCCCTGTCAGTTTCAATTGACATGTCAAAGAGGATAGTTACATCGTTATTTTCGGTAACTGTCTGGTTGGTGCTCATACCATCTTGCAGGGATTCCGATTTTGTACTTCTTGCACATCTTCCCTTGAACATATGTCGCGACCTTGTTATGCCTGTGGGTATATACATTTTTTGCTAGATCTGGACGTCTTGAGATAATATTGTCGACAGTTTCATCATATTTTCCGTAGATTCCGTATTTTGGTTTTGCGTGAATGGTATGCAACTTATCTAACATGATGAGAATTTACTTACTTTGTATTGTTCCTTTAGATGATTAGAACTTAATAACAATTAATAAAAGAGTTTACTATAAATTTCATAGAATCCTCCTGTTATTTTGTTCGTTCCTCCATATTGGGACGTTAGTAGTTTGCATATGTAATTTATCTTTATGTTCTAAGAGTTGAAATGCCAGTGGATTTTGAATATTTTTCAACATGAGCACCATAAGATTTTCCTTGAAATGATAGCCGATCGTGAAAAAACTTCTGATGCCTTTTACATTATTTTTTGTTTTGTTTTGTCTAATATTTTTATTGTGCAGCACACCTAAATCAATTCATGTTGGCTACACTGGGAAGCGTATATGAAGTGGAAATCAGTAGAGTTGTAACCATTTGAAGAAATTGTAAGTTTTCTCTTTGAATTCACTGATGCATAATCCTTTCTTGGACTGTTTTCTGAAGTAGAGCGATCGGAAAACCTCGTTTAAACACAAACCACAAGGATTTAATATTTTATACCTGTAGAACTCATCTCACCATATTGTTATTTCTTAGATTAATGAATCAACACAATATCGTAAATGAAATATGTTTCAGTTTGTACATATTATAAGATTGCAGTCCGTGATAAAATTAAATAAATAAATATCAATCAGTGCATAGATAACTACAATTCTTAGTAACTTCAGTAACGTGCTGTCTTTATTGGGGTGGACATTCTTTCAGTAATTTCTCAGTAGCGTTCTCTGTTCTTTATACATGTAACATTGATTTTCTTCTTATAGAAGCCTAATACGCCGTGAGTATTGCCATCTTCAGAGCTGGCTTAAACATGCCATTGTGTGCATAAATTTCATTTTTAATAAACAGCTGTAGTCAAGTGGATTCGCGTGACATAAATCAGGAATATTCTTAATGGTTTCCTTTTCTTTATCACGGAGGATGTCCGCCGTACTGTTTATATGCGTAATCGCTGACGATTAGTGACCGTTCACCGGCCAGACGCGAGTACGAATATTTTTGTTTATCTTAAAGGATCAACAAGTTGAACTCTGTTTTTGTTCTCATATTTACATCTGTTTTCTCTAACTTCCTGTCTTTTCTCATCTGCTCGAGATTCATCATATAGTTATATATGAACAAACCGTAATAGATAAATAGAGAGATAGCACGCGCTTGATGAAAACGTCTGCTTTCCGACGATGAAACCCGGATTCGATTCTCAACATGGTCGATTTATAAGAAATCAATAAAACTATACTGCGGGTTGAAAACCCAAGCTTCGCGAGTTGGCAGAATTTCTCGGAATTCGTCGATGGTTGTGTTCAGACGAAGTCACAATATATCTATCAATCTATCAAAGTCTCTTCCTATCTATCTATCTATCTATCTATCTATCTATCTATCTATCTATCTATCTATCTATCTATCTCAATCTGTTCGTATCTATCGCAGTGTGTTCCTATTTTTGTCTATCTCAGTCTGTTCGTATCCGTCGCAATTTATTCGTATCTGTTATCTCTCACTGTTCCTGTCTATAAATTTTCCTATCACTTACTCACTCTCTGTCTATGTGTCATTGTCTGTTCTTATCTATCTATCTATCTATCTATCTATCTATCTATCTATCTATCTATCCGTCTATCTATCTATTCGTATCCGTCACCGTTTGTTTGAATATTTCAGTATTTGTTTGAATTTTTCATCTATCTATCTATCTATCTATCTATCTATCTATCTATCTATATATATATATATATATATATATATATATATATATCTGTCACATTCTCTTCGTAACTATCTCTGTCTATTAGCATTTTTCAGTATCTATCTATCTAGTTAGTTAGTTCTATTTATCCATCTATCTATCTATCAATATGGAACGATATACAGCAAATCAGGGTGTAGATAGATAGATAGATAGATAGATAGATAGATAGATAGATAGCGATGATCTATTTCACTACTCAGTCGTAATTGTTCTAATGAGACAAGCTAGGTAAACATTGCACCGCGTTGAGCGACCCGGGGTATTTCTTTTATGGTCAGATGTTCTATGTAGCTGTAAGTCCATGAGAAGCATATTTAAAAAAAAAATCATTCTTTTCACAAATAATAATTGAAATATATTAATTTGAGTACTGTTGTATTTTGATCTTTCCATCAAGTAATTAATTAATTGCATTTCTGTAATAAGATGTCTTCTTCGTCGTAATAGTAAGTGTTTTGTCTACGTTCTGCCATCAACTTGTTTAAGCCCGCCAGGTATGTCAGCCGTTGCTTTACTTTGTCTCCTTTTCCCTCTATTCGACATGTGAGTATCAGATTCTCCAGGCCCTTTTTTCTCATTACGTGTCCCAGAAACTTTATCTGCGTCTTCTCTATGTTAAATATAAGATTCCTCCTTATTTGCATCCTCTTCAAGAACTCATTGTTTCTCTCACTTTCGTTCCATGATACTCTTAACAACCTTCTGTAGAACCAATCCCTGCTGCCTCAAGTCTCTTCTTCATCTTCGAGGAGACCGTCCAACACTGGCTGCCGTATTGGACGGCAGATGTCATGTAGCAGGTCAGTGTACTTTTCTTTGTCCCCAAAGAGATCCTCCTCTCTTGCAGTACACCTGCCAGCTTTTGGAATGTGTCCTTGGCCATCCCAATACGTCTTCGGTTGTAAGCGTCGCACCTACCTTCCTCTGTCAAAACACTTCCCAGATATTTAAACTTCCGCACCTGCTTGATTTTAGTGTCTCCTTTTACTGAAGATCCAGCATTCTGTTTTCTTGTAGTTTATGCCTTGTGTCTTCATCTCGCTCTCCCTGGCTACCTTCTGTAGGAGGTTTAGTAGTCTCTTTTCCGTGTCTGCACTTTGCGAACCGAATTATGTTTATATGATGCCAATCTGATTTCGAAAATAGAAGATATCGTTGAAGAGCAGAGGGACTCTTTTGATTGTACACGTACTGAATGTGCCAGTCACAAAGACATCGCGATAAAAAAACAACGTACGCTCATTTGTGATTCTCAAAAGAAAAGATACGTTTCTAAATGCTGTTATTATTCGAACAAATGATTTTTTAAATCTGCAATGATTTAGAAAGGAGTCAGATAAACGGAAATGTCAAGTGAAATTTATGAAGATTATGAGAAGTATCCAGACGTAAGTTTCAAAATGCTCTTAGACTTTTAATGATAGCAGAGGGTTGTTAGCTAAACCACTGTCTGAGAGAAGCTTTCAAACACTTAAGTCTAAACAATGATTTTCAGAGAACCCTCTTACCGTCTATTCATTCTCTGTTTTGAACTAATTAATCTTCTCACCTCAATCAAGGTGACAATGTCACTAGGACGCATTGCAGGTAGTGAGAGAAAATGCGAAATCTGTAGTGAGGGGAATTGAGAAAAAGACAATAAAGGAACGGGATTCATCAAGACAAGAAATGGTGATTGATGCTGTAAAAAAATAATAAAAATAATAGGTAACAGCGAAGTAGGAAATAAAAAAAAAGACTTCAACGGGTTAGAAGTGCGAGAAACGAAACATTTACAATAGAAGAGTCAGTTGCATCTAGTAAAAGAATGAGATTTGGTTACTAATCTAATAGCACTCTTAAATTCATGTAGTCGAGGCAGCAGAAGAAAATAAGCTTATCAGAACAGTTGTCATGCAAATATTTGTAGAAACGTTTGTAATTATTTACCGGTTGACCTACGCAGCGTAATGTGGGACAAAGGCCGAGTTTAAAGTGGGGTATCCGAGCCCGTAGGCTCGGGCGAAAATTCCCTATGAAAAGAAAAAAAAAAACGGAGTCAGTTTCCCGAGATGAAACTCTGCTTTTCGCCAGAGCCTTGTCTGGGAGATACCGTCTGTCATATGACAGGTAACGTTTCTAACCTAGAAAGTGTTACTGAATGTGGAATTACCAAGACAGAGGTTTGAAATGAAATGGTATTCTTATAACAACAACAAGATACAACACTGGCAAGTGGCGTGAAATTGGTAAACCACTGCTAGTAGTGGACTACTTAGCATATTACCCACCATTTACACTAGTGTGTTACATATTTACGAGGATTGGGACATGCACATTAGTGTTCATAGGTACGGTATACAAAAAAAAGAACAGAGGAAAACCACATCACATCGGTGAGAAATTGATTGATGTCGAGATGCCTGGTCATGACCGTTTAGGTTAGGGACTCTTATCTAAACTTTTTTTTTTATTACCTTCTAGATATACGGTAGGATCACCAGACCAGATATGGGAACAGTGTTCATTACACAGATGAATGGTAGATATGTGCAAGAAAGTATCTGACGAGACACGATACAGTGAACCGACTTTGCACTTATTTCTGTATAATCTATCCACTGCATGTCAGTAGAAAACATGAGACCAAAATAGCGTATTGTGTTGCTCTCCTAGAATTTAGCCTCAACCATACTGAGAGAGACTACAAAAGGTTCGCAGTAGTGATTAAATGATAGCAGTTTGGTTTTGAACGCGTTAAAATAAGCAGACCATGTTCTTGACCCGCTTAACCACTGTTTGGTTCTCCTTTCCGAGAGCAGTTACCATGTTTAATTTGTCGGCTATGTCAAACTTACAACTAATATACATAAATGCTAGTGTCGTCTGCATAAATTTTAAAGAGAGATTTTTCGTTAAGTAAAATTTTGTTAATAACGAACAGTAAGGTGAGATATCAATATACATGTACAAAATAGAATCAACATATACAAATTATCCATGACAATGAAATTATTTTAACCCTGAAGATGACCAGAAAAGGTCTTAGTCGAAATTATTTTTTCTATAATAAAGAAATCTAAAAGATACTTCAAATAAACTAAGTCAAAATATATTAAAAAAATCCTCCTCACCAAAATCAATGAAAAAAATACATTAATGTTATAAGCCTTCATCTTATGTACATCAAATTTATTTGAGCTGCTCAGACAGCTTTTCACGACTCCTGCCATAATTTTGTCTGTGGTCTGAATCGTCAAAATCTTGTGGAGAGAGAAAAAAAGTTAACTCTTTGTGTCAGTGAATGCAGATAAGAGGAGAAATAGATATTAAGCAAAACTTCTAGCCATCATAAAACTTGTAGGTTTTTTATTTATGCATTTCTTCTGAAATTCATCCAGAAATTTAATTTCAATGAACAACAGACTTGCCTATAGTAATGGTTCATTAAATCCATTCAAACAATTTCTCTTGCTCCCTTATCCTAACATTGCATCCACATTGTACAATATTCTCGAAAATTGAACTGCCTCGTCCCGCTCACTGTTATAAATATACTTTATTTAGATTTTAGCTTTGAAAATGTCATAATTTCCGGAATGCTTAAGTTGAAAAATAGATTGTAGGGGAGTTGAAACTGTGTTCTCCTTTGGAAAAAAAAAATTAGAAACGGACAGTCATATGCATATATCTATATTCTTAACGGATAGATTATATATTCGAACAAAATACTAGAAAATTTTCATGGAGGTGAAATGGTATGTGATAAAAAAAAGGAAGAAGAAAAATTAAAGCGTTTCTTTTAGAAAAAAAAGAAACTCATTCGAAAATAATTATGTGTGTTTTTTAATGTTTTTTTTACAGTATTATTGTTTGGTTCCTAACATTTCTTTCACTTGTATTCCGAAAAACACACAAAAAACAAGTCCAGCGTCTCACAACGTTGAAAATATTGCACCAATTCCGGCATAGGCTTCTCCTTTGCGAACTAATCCTCTGAGGAATTGATTATTTCTTATTAATAGCTAAATAGGCTGAAAGGAAAGTTGGTTCTCTTTGACTAAGATTTGTTCTTGCATTGAATACTGTTGGCATATAAAGTTTGGCGCCCTCGGTGAATATCCCGAGGTTCTCCACATAATTCAAAGACGGATATGCAATTTTGATGTTACCCCCGATATATATATATATATCGGGGGTAACATCAAAATTGTCCAAATCATGTAATACCAAAATTGTCGAATTGTTAGATTAAATTTTGAACCGTTGCATTTTAGAAATGATTAAAGATATTTTACTGGAATTCTCTGAGGTTTGCGTAACACTATTGGACTCTACTTTGAGCAATAAGCATGTATAATTACTCTCCACGTTTATCACAAGAATCGTAATGAAATCGCTCATAAACGGAAACGGTCCTTACCTGCCATTACGACTCCAGTCACTTTCTCAACGACGTGATGTGGCTTCCTTCTGTCTTTTCTACAAATATTATCATGGCACCTGCTTTGACGAGCTATTCTCACTGGTGGACCATCTGGATGAATTTAAGTGTGCTACTTATTTAGCATCTCGATCCCACCCTTTAACTGCCCAAACAGTTAAATATAACCACTTCTTCTACTCAAACAGCTTCTTCACTCGCACTTCTCAACAATGGAAATTCATTCCACTTACTTGCTTCTGATATCTACATCTTTAAAATTTTAAATGTAATGTCAATCGACATCTTCTTGATC
Organism: Acanthosepion pharaonis; assembly: GCA_903632075.3. Classification (NCBI taxonomy): domain Eukaryota; kingdom Metazoa; phylum Mollusca; class Cephalopoda; order Sepiida; family Sepiidae; genus Acanthosepion; species Acanthosepion pharaonis. The sequence goes on along the minus strand of CAHIKZ030005620.1, from coordinate 524,424 downwards.
TTTATCCCCGTCTTTCTCTTTATCCTTTCTTCAAACACGCCTTTTCTCTTACTTTCACTCAATGTAAAAACCTTGCGTGTTAGTGGCATTCTCGCCTTGCTCTGTGTGAAATGGTTAAACAATGTAATCTGGAGTGATGGCATTAGGATTCTCGGACATAAGAATATTGTTTGTAAAAATATGAGGATCACGCAGAATGATCTTCCTGTCTACTTTCGCTTCACGTAATAGTTTGCTATATCTCTGGTAATCCACCATCAAAAATAGCAAACGCTCTAAATGTAGCAACCTGTAATCCTAACAAGATTCTGATCATCTTGAAATCAACAAAAGAAACAAATGTTATAAGAATAAGCACAGTATCTCATGGTAGAAAAATATAACTGCTGCCGTTGTATATAGACTGAACGTATGAAATACTGACTAGATATTTAGCGTACGGACTATTAATACTTCATAATATCGACCTGGTTAGACGATTTCAGCATTTCTATCTATAAAAGGCAGTGTGTGTGTGTGTGTGTGTGTGTGTGTGTGTGTGTGTGTGTGTGTGTGTGTGTGTGTGTGTGTGTAATGAATGCACGGCCGCAATTTTTGACGGATTTGCACCAAAATTTACATGCACATGCTCCAAGTTAGCGGGAAGGCCAAATTAAATGAATAAAACACGTGAAACCATCTATTATAAATAATGTCATCTGTATTTGTCATCTTGGCAATATTTCTGAAACTTTCCAGGGGCACATTCTAAGTTGTTCTATGTCGCGTCTCCAAGGGAAATAACTTGTTAATAATTTCTAATAAGCAGTTTAAAATACGTAGTTAGTTATTTTAGGCTGCCCCACAATAAATCTGCCTAAAATATTTAGAAGTAGTTCTAGTCTAATATAAGACTAAAATTTCCTTTTGCCAATCGGGTCATTGATTTTATGAACTTCCACCTTTTAAAGAGAGAACTGAATTACGTAATAACATTCTCATTCACATTGGGACTACATTTAACACTACTCATTTGTGGAGGGTCAACTTTTGATAGAGTTTATTCCTCAATTTAAATGCATAGCTTTTTTCTGTCTCTACACATATTCTGTACTCTCGCCCTTCTGCCTCTCTATCTCTCCATCTCTATCTATCTATCTATCTATCTATCTATCTATCTATATATATATATATATATATATATATATATATATATATATATATCATTATTTATTTAAAAATATGATTCCATCGCTTCATAAGAGTTTTCATGTTTCAAAACAAGAGCCGAAAACTTCAATATAATTATTTGAATTAAATTGAATTAAAGTACTAAGCTCTGTTCCATTTTCAAGCGAAATATATATATATATATATATATATATATATATATTTTTTTGGAATAACTAATTCTTGAAATTTACGCATATTTTATAAGCATATTCATTATTAAAATTAAAATTACTATGGTAACGTCTAGAGCAATTATTTAATAAAAGGGGCGTAAGGGTTAATAATTTGTATCAATATCTCAGTTACATTCAAAGAGGTCAAGTCAGGGTAAGGTTGGGGTGTCTAAATTCAAAGCGGAAGATGACATCGTCTAGTCTGGTTAAGTGTCTATGGAGATTTATTTATTTTTTATTTTATTTTATTTTTTTTTCCTGGAAGGGTTTTGTGTATATAAAAAACAACTGCCATAATTCGCTAATATTTGTTTTTTTGACGACTTCATAAAGGATTTATCATTATTATTATTATTATTATTATTATTATTATTATTATTATTGGTAGGGCTTTTAAACTTTTTATTTAGACTATGGAGTTTAAAATTTTAATTTATGCTATATATTAACCCCGATATATATATATATATATATATATATATATATATATATATATATATATATATATATATATATATCGTGGGTAACATCAAAATTGTCCAAATCATGTAATACCAAAATTGTCTAATTGTTAGATTAAATTTTGAACCGTTGCATTTTAGAAATGATTAAAGATATCTTACTGGAATTCTCTGAGGTTTGCGTAACACTATTGGACTCTACTTTGAGCAATAAGAATGTATAATTACTCTCCAAGCTTATCACAAGAATCGTAATGAAATCGCTCATAAACGGAAAATGACATGCACATCATAAATTAATCAGAGCTAATGATCAGAAGCTTATGGACTATTGAAATATAGTTGAAATATATATATATATATATATATATATATATTATAAATTAATTGATTTAAAATATGGTTATTTTCGCTACACAGTTCCAACCATGTTTCAAAAATAGAAGCTAAAAACCCCTAATTTTATTTTTGCAAATAAATTAAAAGCATTAGTTCCATTTCATCTTCAAGCGAATTTTGGAGTAACTTTTAAAATTTACCGGGTTTTAAATACACAGCTAAAATCACGTTTCCATGGTTACAGAATATTCTACTCAAATTGAACACGGGGTGTCTAGATTTTCCTTATGACAGTATCATTGTATCAGTTATTAGCTACATTTTGGTATATATATATGTGTGTGTGTGTGTGTGTGTGTGTGTGTGTGTGTGTGTGTGTTCCCGGGATCATTTTCCAGCTTATTCAAGATGATCTTCGCCCTCACTAAACTTCTTTCTGTACTGGACTAACAGGGTGCCACACAGTTTTCCCCGTACAATTGCATGTTCAAGTCTTTTTTTTAACTTCTCTTTTCACTGTCATAACTGAAACTATTCTCACACGTGCCAAATGTATCATGAATTGAGATGGATCTTTTCTAATTGATCTCTTTAATTCTAAGTTGAAACCATGATCACACTTGCTGTCGTAATCTCCTGATCTAGTTTTCCATTCTACTGTTTCCTCTTTGTTAAACTTATTCACCATTCTCTTTGTGGGTTTTGAATGGCCTTCAAGATGGAAGCCAGACTATGAATTTTAGTGCCATTGCTGAAGACATGAATGATATTTTTCCTCTTACAATTGCTCATTTGGGAAGACATAGTGCTGCTAACACAAAACAATTTTTCCTGTTCTCTCTTTAGCTGAATAACACAATGATTTTTTTTCAGTAATTCTTATATCAAATGGTGTCAAAATGTCTAAACGTCTTATCTGAAAAACAGGAAAAAAGAAACTCAATTAGCTTCTAACCATTAATAAAGCCCTGAAATATAATTTCTTTCTCACCATTCATTCGTTGGTAAGACATGGGCTTTGACACAAAACAATTTTAATCCGGTCTCTTTCGAGCTGAATATCTCAGATATTTTTTCAGTGATTTTTTTCGAAAAATAGTGTAACGATAGCTAAACATCTTATCTGAAAATGGAGAAAAACTAACAACTATTAGTCTAGGGGTTTATTAGATATTAAACATTTTTCCGGATGGAGATTTATACTGTTATACGCTTTGAACACTTTTGGTCTGACATATATATATATACATATATATATATATATATATATATATATATATATATATATATATATATATATATATATATATATATATGTGTGTGTGTGTGTGTGTGTGTATTTGCAGTGTTTTCCATTTTCTTCTGTTTTGCTCAAGTCTTGGGATATTCGAAATTACTTGAGAAAAAAAAAAAGACACATAACCTATGAACTTTTATTCATATTTTCAAACATAAATATATATTATTCGAAAATTGGTAAGATATAATAAGAAAGTAATTTGACATTTATTGTCGCTTGAATGTTAAAAAACGTTATATATATATATATATATATATATATAGATATATATATATATATATATATATATATATAGATATAGATAGATAGATAGATAGATAGATAGATAGATAGATGAGACAAGGAAATCTTAAAAATCCATCTCGATTATAATTTATTTCATGAATATATTTAAATATTTATCTCTTCAGACTGAACGTTTATATATATATATATATATATATATATAAAAGTGAACATAGAAGTCAACACTTAGAGGCAACAGTCTGTTTCATTCTATATGCAATCGTCAGGCCACATATGCTATTATTTTTCGAGAAAAAACATATATATTATATATATATATATATATATATATATATATATATATATATATATATATATATATATATATATATATATATATATATATATAAAGAAATATAGTCTTAAGGTGTGCTATATATTCATGGAATAAAGTGCACAATATCAGAGATAGAGCGTGTGTAAATATAAAGTGAACATGAAAAACACTTATATGCGTTAGTCTGTTTCGAAAAATAACAGCAATCGTGGCCTGACGATTGCTACAGAATAAAACAGACTTTCTCGCCTCTAAGTGTTGATATCTATGTTCACTTTTAATATATATATATATATATATATATATATATATATATATATATATATATATATATATATATATATATATATATATATATATATATATATATATATATATATATATATATATATATATATATATATATATATATATATATATATATATATATATATATATATATATATATATATATATATATATCTGTCGGTCCTAGGAACAGAGCTGTTGACGATTATATGTCGAATACGACGGAAGAGTCCACTACTACCTAATATAAAGTAATATTATTTCATGTTTCAACTTGATTCTTTTTATATAATCCTTTTATTCTGAAAAAATGTGGCGGGAAATAGAGTCTACCCAAACTAAATGATGTAATCTTCTCCGCCCAAAACAAATCGTAAAACAACTTTCTAAAACAAAAAAAAACATGAGGCATATAGCCACATTACATTGAAACAACGGTTCCTGTACGAACACTGAAGTTAAGCAATGTCGAACCTGGTCAGTACCACTTGGGTATACACATTTTTGTAAGCTTGCGTGTGCGCAGGTCTAATGAAATGAGTTAAACCGAAGTTCCAAATCCAGTTTGGTTCGTTATATTCAGTTACGAGTAAATACAATTGGGAACAGCGTGAATCAACCTCCCCTCCATCACCTGTTGGTTAATTAGGAAAAAGTGCATCACTAAACTATTATTGTCTAAAAAAAGAAGCTTTTTTTACAATCTAAAAATATTTTCTGGCTTTAAATAACCTACAAATGTTTGATAAACCATAACAGAATGAATCTAGCAATCAAATAAAATGAGATGTGGTTTCCACTCCGTGTATTGTATTAACCAAAAGATCGATTTTTTTCTTGTTTTCTGTCAGTCGTTCTCGTGCTATCAGTTCATATCATTCCAATTAATCTTCCCAATCTCGACTTGTAATTTTTCACTATCATATGTATTACATTTGAAATTATTTCCCTGGGGTACATTTGTCTCTTGATAAGTTATCTATTTTATATCACGATGCAATTCATCAGACCTACAAATTGAAAAAGAATCGAAAAATATAACTCCGGGTATTAAAAAAAAGTTTATACCCGGAGTTATATTTTCCGATTTCTTTTTCTGAAAGGTCTGATGAATTGGATTCGTGATTACGATTCGAATGTAATAAATTATTACCATTGAATAATAGTGTTTCAGCCTTTTATATTATATTCTTGGTCTGTCATGAACATTGAGCTCTACCTGGATTCTATCCTCTTGAAATGCATATATATATATATATATATATATATATATATATATATATATATATATATATATATATAGCCCTCGATTCCCAGTTCGCGAATTAAGATGTACTCGAGCTACGACCGTCGTGCAATGACTAATTGTATACATACATATAAACACACAAAATGACACATAGAGACAGAAAATATGCACACACACACACACACACACACACACACACACACACACACACACACACACACACACACACACACACACACACACATAAGACATTTTTATGTTTATACGTTCTTTTTTATGTATGTTTCACTAGATCACTGTAATGAACGTGAGTTCAAACAGACGTGCAACACATGCGACCTCATTGTTAGTACAACCACTCAGAGTTGGAAAAAATTCATATAGTTTTTTGTGATGATGTAATGTTTTTGGTGATATTGGAGCTTACAATCTACTTTTGGCGATAATGTATGCTGCAATATAATTTTAGTGATATTGTATATTAGAGTATAGATTTGGAAATATTGTATCTTGCAATCTAGTTTTGGAGATATTGTATCTTTCAAGCTAATTTTTCCCCCTTGACCGAAGTCAAACTAGAGATAAGCTGCCAGTCACTGAACATTTAGATTTTGAGAATTGCACCCATAAACTGTTGGGTCATTTTAATAGATACTTACTAATGACTAGAGAATGTTTCTGGGTAGAATGTTAATAATAAAACAAAAAGAAGATAGGAACGACGAGCTTTGATATTCGCCTGCCTGGATTTCATGGGTTTTGGTGGGCTGGCCTTTAACGACGACCTTGTTGGACGTACTAGATTTGAAAGACAATAATTGCGAAGATGCTCTAACCCACACAGCTTAAACTCGCCATACCACGTTTACTGAAGAAAACCTCCCTCATTCTCGTCGTAGACCATTAGTGAGATGTAAGTTCGACTCGATAAGCTTCTTTTAACGGGTCGCTATTTTGCGTCACCGATTCCCAGGCGGATGTTTCCCTATAATCACTACAATCTTAACTTGTTCATGTCTTGACGTAACAGTTATTTCCCCACATAACTGAATAAAATGTTCCTCTTATTCTGTAACCCTCTTCTACTTGCGCTTTGAGAAGTGTGAGCATCATTGCAAAAAATCTAAAATATTTGTATCTCTGTTTCTAGAAATACAAAGATTTTTGTAGCAATAACCTATGCCAGATATTGGTAAAGTTATCCAAAATGTCTAAGGCCTGAATATTTTATAAACGGGATTAATTTATAAACAAATACTTCAGATTCTCTGATAAATGAATGATACGACATAAACAGTAGACCTAGAGAAGGCAAAGTTATATTGTCGGTTGCGCAAGAAGTTGTTTTACTTGAGTTGATCAACAACGTTCTTTGACTTTCGTAAACGTTTATTCAATTAGATTATATTGCTTAAAACTGTTCTTTATTTTCTTTCCCTTTATGCAATGATATATTGTTTTGACATCATGTCTTCATTGCAATCAAAACAAACAGATATTTCACATTGCGTTTTTTTTTATCGAAATCTTTGCCGTTTTGGGCGATCCTAGCTCTTGTCAAATTCGTGTCTTTTGTTGCTTTAAGCAATTTCAAGCGTTCCCCCCCAGTTCACAGTTTGTCTTCAATCGATATTCTACAATCTATTCGAAAAGACAGGTTATACCTGAAACTCGAAGTTATGACATCGCTGTTTCATTTTAATATTCTTTTAAAAAAGAAAAGACCCGCGTTCCTCATAATATGTACCAATGCTTCTCTCTTTTGTTTGCTAGTTTAAGTTTTCTTATTTTTATTTTCTTTATACTTACTCATTGTTAACAGACAATGACCCCGGTAATATTCTGAGCATTCACCGCTAGTACAACACCACGGTGTTTATTACGAATATATTCCATTGCTATTCAGATTCTCTGACAGTCAGTAACAAAGACAATTAGATGTTTTGGCGCTGATATTAAACGACACTATTATATCTACTAAAATGTCTCTGCAATATGTATTTGATTTACTTCAAACCGAGTTACGGCGACTTGATCAGAATGTGACTTCGCTATAACTAAGAGACATGATGTATAGTAATAATTGGAGACTGATGGATGCATTGTTTTCCAGAAGGTGACTGCACACACACACATAAACACACACATGCACACACATATGTACACAAAGTGAGAGAGAGGGAGAGAGGGATGGAGAGGGAGAGGGAGAGTTGTAAAATTAACTATCTTTTCAATTTATACGCTTTTTGGAAGAAAAATAAGTTGCAGTATTTTAAGAAAATCTATGAGCATTGTCACATCAAAATATTAATAAATGTTATGATTAACAGACTATTTCGTATATTCAAAATGCGCTGCTTCATTCTATCAGCAAAAGATTTACAAAGCATTTAAATCATTTCTGCAACAGCTTGTGGAAATTTCTCATAAATTTCTTATTTTAAATCAGAAACTGTTTTCCGTTTGAGCCTATACACAAATACACCGCCCTATCGACATCATCTCGAAAAGGGGCTATATATATATATATATATATGTGTGTGTGTGTGTGTGTGTGTGTGTGTGTCTGTGTGTGTGTGTGTGTGTGTGTGTCTGTGTGTGTGTGTGTGTGTGTGTGTGTGTGTATACATAATATCCAACGTTGATAACACAGTAGGATGTTTCATGCAGTTACTGCAATCTTCAGGTGTGGAGATTCTGACCGTTATCTATCGTGTCCTCGTGATGATTCAAAATTATCTATACAAACTTGTCAATTTGAAATGTAGAATTAACTATTAATAATTAATATCGCTCAAATTCGTAAGATCGAAAGTCGAAGAAGTAAAAAAATAATAAATAAAAAAAATAATTCAAATTTGAAATAGATTCAAAAGTATACAATATATCAAGGCTTACTGGTTGAATCCCCGACTGACGCCAATTCAGTCGAATTTCGATGCTAGCTAGAGGCAACCGGACGTATATATCTGATACAGCGAAACATTCTGTCTGGATTACAATATATATATATATATATATATATATATATATATATATATATATATATATATATATATATATAAACAGACACTTAAAAACCATACGTGATATTTTATTTCTTTGAAGCTGATAAAACATGGCTTCAAATCCTCAGAAAGGTAAACCAAATAAAGCTGAAAAGATTATAAGAATATTGATTTCATATAGAGAATAGGAGAAAGAAAGATATTAATTTATGATGTAATGGAATAACCTGTTACCTCCATGAGTTACTACACTATAGGTAGTAATTAACTATAAGTATCCGTAAGGCAAAGGACTACAGGAATCTAGCTGGGATTGGTTGAGTACGACCCAGACTTACACGAGAACTACCGACGTTTAATAGTAGCACTCACTACTGGATTGACTTGCGAAGATCTTGCGCATGTTACTTTATTTCTTATTGTACGTTTTTTACAATAAACCATTACCTATTTTATCCACCATGTTTTTCAAGTATATATTCCTCTTTGCTTGGAATATAACAATAACTTTCACCAATCATATGTCGGAGGGCAGAGTCTGGTCTCGTGAAAAAGCCACCCGACCCCGATTTATACGGGGTGAACGGGGAATTTTTGGCTCGGATATCCCGCATTAAACTCGGCCTTGTGCCACATCCTACCTCGTGGAGAGGTTGTTAAATATCGTCTAGCTGGGATCTGTTACTCAGCACTTAGCTATTGTCGAACTCTCTGTCTTCGTGCAGAGAGGATCCAGGACGAGGCATTGCCGAAGGGTAGAGTCTCGTCTGAGGAGGTAGACAGACCCGAACACGTTTATGCGGGGTTACGGGGAATTTTTTGGCTGAGCCTACGGGCTTGGATTACCCCACATTAAACTCGGCTTTGTGTCACATCCTACCTCGTGGGGAGGTTGGTAAATATTGTCTAGCTGGGATCTGTTGAGTACGACTCAGATTTACACGAGAACTACCAACCTTCCAATAGTAGCATTCACTACTGGATTGACTTGCGACGATCGTGCGTATAACTGTTACTTTATTTCTTATTGTACCGTTTTTTACAATAAACCTTTACTTATTTTATCCACCATGTTTGTCAAGTGTATATTCCTATTAGCACGGAACATAACAAGTTATCATCGTGTAGGAAGTGGGGAATTATATATGTATGTGTGCGCGCGAGTGTGTGTGAGTGTGTTTAAAGGAATGAATTTCATAAAAAGACAAGAGGAAAAACTATTCTTAATCGACATGTTTTGCCCCTCTAAGGAACTTTATCAAGGCAAATATATGATTTATTTTAATTGTTATTTTGTTTCTTCTCTCACATTTACCACCTGTAGATATTCTTTACTTTTCCATGCTTCCCTAATAACTACAATCTTAAAAAAAATCAAATGCCAATCAATCGCCATCTTCTATGTTCTTGAATCACGTTCAGCTTTTATCCTTTCCTCCGTCCCCCTATACCCATACTTTTCTCTCAGCATCATTTTCTGTAACCCCCTGCGTACTACTGGCATTACCGCCTTGCCTGTGATGCAATGATAAAAAAAAATATCCAGGCTAGGCTGATGCGTTTATTTTCCCACAAATATCCTTGCAGATGGTTTGAATCTGTTTCTAGTTCTGACCAACTATATGTCATATCTGAGGATAGACTGACCTTCTTCGCTTTGGATTGCAGGCGGTCTAAGAGAATGAAAACAATTGAGAAAACAACGGGGAGTCACTACACAAACATTTTCAAGAAATGCTTTGCAATTCAAAAAGTCAGGAAGAAACTTCTATAGATCGTCTTTTTCACAGACGTCCTGAAGGGACATGAAATAAAAAAAAAACAATGAAAAAGGGAAAAGAAAAAAAAGAAGAAAGAAAACGATTCTTTTTCTTCTTTTCTTATTTGTAAATTTCTTCCTATACCGAATCCTTCTTATTCATTCTTCACGCCTACTAAAATATCAACATCATCATCATCAACAACAACATCATTACCATGATCATTGCCATTTAATTTAGTCATTTTGCTTGTTTTTATTAATTGTACCAAATAGGGTTAATATTCCTTTTATACGAAAATCATCATCTTCATCGTCAAAAAACAACAACAGCAACATCTTCCTATATCCACACGTCTTTCTTCTTTTTCCCCTCCATATAATTCTTTTCTATTCACATTCCAATAACACTAAAAGGAATTCACCACCACCACCACCATCATCATCATCATCATTTTCATCATCGTTTCTCTCTTATTTTTCTTTCTTCTTTTCCTTCCATCTAATTCGTCTCTATTCACTCTTCACAACCACCAAAAGCATCAGCATCATCATCATCATCATATCATTATTTACTCATTTTGTTTGTTGGTAATTGTACCAAATTTGCTACATTCTCCTTTGATACCGAAATTAGTTCCCAGCATCATGAGGAATGTCTCTCTCTCTATCTCTCTCTTTCTCTCTCTCTCTCTCTCTCTCTCTCTATCTATCTATCTATCTATCTATCTCTCCCTTAAATTCGTCGATTCCAAATTTGTCTCGCAAAGTGCAATGGAATACCATTTACTGAGCGCTTCATTGTTGCATAATGAAGTGACGAGAGATGGGAAGGCGTAATGGAAAATGGCGAAGGAAAGCGATGCAACTTGGGGCATAATTACGTCGCCATTGTAAGTTATGCAACCATGCTAGTGCGTCATTCGACACATGTTAAATGTTCATACTGACATTTCAATTGCAAACAAAATCACTTTCCTTGAATAGAGATTGCATTGCCACTAAACTTTGACTTTCGTTTCGTTGTCAAAATTTCTGACGTCAAGATGGAGGTCACTTCGAAACAGAATTCGGGTGAAAGCCGTTATTAAATTTCGGATGCAAGGTTAAACATATTCTATGTTCCGTGTCCCTACAGGGCGTCAGTAATCATTGCTCTCCACAACTTTCAGTCCTTTAAATTTCTTAGTGTGTTTTGTATTTTTACTATCTGTGCTAATCCCTGTTCTGTCAACCATTTTCACCAGTTCTTTAAGTAGATTATTCGCTGTTTTCAACTGTCCCTATTGCCATCATCATGTCCTGTTCGTTATTAAGCGGTCTTGAAAGTTCAATTGTATTCTTAACATCCATCAGTAGAACGACATTTGAGTTTCTTACCATCAAGTGGTTAGTAGGTTAATGCATCTTTAAAATTTCGTTAGCGAAGTGAATTCGCCATTTTATATCATTAACTTTACTCATTTACTTTTTGTATGAATGATTCATTGTAATATATATATATATATATATATATATATATATAATATAAAATATATATGAAAATTTCTCCGATTTAAAAAGTAGAGAAGACAATATTTATGAATCAAAATGACAATAGGGAAACTGGTAATTGCTGACGCGATTCGTTCAATGACTTTTTTTCGTATTTTACTTTGATAAAGTCCACATTGGACGAAACGCGTCAGCAATTACCAATTCTCCTATTGTCATTTTATTCATATATATATATATATATATATATATATATATATATATATATATATATATATATATATATATATACCATGTATGTATGAATATATTTCAAAAAGTTCAACCTTAGCGTTGCAACTGCACGCCCACAAGTTTGTATTCGTTATCAATAACACATTTAATAAAACATATTACGGTTCGCATTATATTCTTTTCATCTCGAATGCTACCTGAATTTTACCAAAAACAAAATAATTTCCATGCGTGAAAATTCGTGGAGGTACAATCCAAACTACTTGCGTATTTAAGAAAGAACTAATACTATTTATAATATTAAAAAAAAGATCCTAATATTCATCGAGTGATTTCAAATTTCGTTAGCAAAGTTAATTAGCCATTATATATAATTAACTTTACTATTTTACTTTTTCATCAGTGATGCAATCACTTAAAGAACATCTAAATTGATAGACAATGTTGTCCTTTTACAATATTCCTGTTGACGTAGAAGAATTTTTTGACAACTAAATTGGTTGCATTAAATTTAGTACAGTATACAACCAACCTCTCTTTTTTACTTGGACCAGTAGCGGATATATTAGTGTTTATAAAACTTTTCTTACATTTTTTTTTCTGCTGGTTATAGTTAGAATGTTTTTGCTCACGGTATATTAATTTCATATTTTTAGTATTATTTGACTACGCATTGTCGTCATTTTTATTTGTTTATATTCCTAATAGCTTGTCTAATTTACTAAATAACGACGTAATTAGGAACGTCATTATTAATTAGGAAAGTCATTATTAATTAGGATTTGTTTAACATTTTTTTAATTCAGTCTAGAAAATCCTTTTACCTGAAGATTTTGATTTCGCACGGTTTAAGTTTCGCATAATAGCAATTTCGTAATAATTAGGACATTCATTTTTATTGTTAAGAGTGCATGTATTAGTTATTTTTCTATGGGGATTTAGTAAATGTATTATTATTATTATTGTTGTTGTTGTTATTATTATTATTATTATTATTATTATTACTGCCTATGACTACATCAAGAAACGGGATTTTGTCCTTGTTAATATGTACATATATATATATATATATATATATATATATATATATATATATATATATATATATATATATATATGTATATTTATTTGTGTGAGTGGAGAGACAAAGTTAATAACGTTACCCTTTTAGAACAAACAGATTCTGAAACATACAACTCTTAAACTGTCAACTTTATCTTCGATGGCTTTCTCCCGTGAATCGAATGAATGACGGCCACAAGCCCCAAAACATCATGTGCGGTGAGCTAACCACGTAAGACTGACTGGCAGTTCTCCCTGTACTAAGTTCGAAGGACGTCAGCATGAAGTAGCTTAAATGTAACAGCAGGCAAGAAGTTAGTTCAGAACAGCCATCAGTCTATCAGATGGCGCCACTCTGTTCATGAATGAGCCATGAAGGGTCAGAATGAGTAAAACTAACAACTGTAGGTCAAGGAGCAACGCAGAAATCAATCTAAGAACTTTGTTCCAGATTCCAGTTTCGTCTGTCAACGAAAGAATGTGAAAAGATTGAACTATTCAACAGCTACAGACGTTGATCACAAAAGAGTCGAATTTAAGCACACATGGTGCTATCATTACAGTGCGAGATAAATGGATTTCTATGGGTAGAATATATAGTTTTGATTTTGAATTTGTGTGACCGCACTGTTTATTTACATACGCTCTTTCACCGTATAAATATGCTATACATTATTATATAATTTAAGCTAAAATATATTTAAAATATATCCATATATAAAATATGAGAGAATATATATATATATATATATATATATATATATATATATATATATATATATATATATATATATAGATAAAAATATCCGTATCTAAGTAATCCAAGTAGATCCTATTAATATAAAAAATAAGACTGATGCACAGTAGAGAGCTCAGTATAATTTTTATAATAGCGAATAGAAGTAAATTACAATTAATGAGATTCAAACGATTTATTTCATACAGATTATCATTTCGTCCATGGGAAAATATTAATGCAAATACATTTACTAAAATGAAAAAGAAATTCCTTCACAGGAAATTTGAAAGGCAAAATAGACACATAGAGGTAATCTATTCCTTTGCCTTTCAGATTTCCTGTGAAGATTTTTTTTTTTCATTTATCAAATGTATTTGCAGAGAATGACTACTTTCACAAGGACAAAATGATCATCCGTATGAAGTAAATCGCTTGGATCTCATTAATTGTAATTCTCCGCGCTGCACACACACACACACACACACACACACACACACACACACACACACATATATATATATATATAATTAAATATATAAAATTAGTTTAACCCAACATACAACAAAACCATCAAAACAAACATAAGAAGGACATTCCTAAACTTAATAGAAAAGCGCTTCCCTGAAACAAGCCTATTAGGGAAAATATTCAACAAAAATAACGTTAAAATCATTTCCAGCTGCACAAAAAATATAAAACAAATGATAAAAAGCCACAAAAAAGTAATAATCTGCAATAATGCAACCAAGCAATCTCAATGCAACTGCTGAAATAACCCAACATGTTCACTCCAATGAAAGTGCCAACAAACGAATATAATTTACAAAGTCATGGTAAGTGCAAGCAACTGCACAATGTACTACATCGGTTCCACTGAGGGACCGTTCAAGAAAAGAAAAAATCAACCACAACATTTCATTTTCCAACAGAAAATACTCAAACAGCACTACACTATCCACATACATATGGCATCTAAAAGACAGAAATACTACACCAAGGATAAACTGAAAAATATTGAAAAAGCTACAAGAACATTACAAAGAAATGCCTAATTTGCCTACATGAAATATACCAATAATTTCTCATACCCAAGAAAAGAATTTACTAATCATAAGATCAGAAATAATTTCAAAATGCTGACATGAAAACAAATACCTATTATCACAATTTATGCCAAACGGATAAAATATAGCATCCAATACTACTACATAAACCACTATTGACCATATAAACATGAAAAGAGAGAACACTGACAGCATAACACCATCAGGTATTTTCTAGTTCAAACTACCATCATAATAATTATAATTATTAATATCATTACACCACCATTACTACGATCACTTCTACCACTTTACAATAACTATTTGCTGCTACAATTGTTATTAGCATCAAGCACTCCCCCAACCATTACTAACACATCACAATTAACATTGCTGCATTAGTCCACAATTACTACGGCACCACAATACCATTACCGTATCAGTCCACAATTATACTTACTTCCCCTCCCCCAGTAAAATTAATACTACTGTATAAATACTAATAAGTATTACAAATTGAGGTTGCTATCATTTACATATGGGCAATCGCCAAAAACAAGAAAATAGCCGAATTTAAAATAATAACAAAACAGCCTTAAAAAATTAAAAAATAATATCAATTTTTTCTCACCATAGTCTTACACTGACCCCATCATGCGTGTATATGTGAGTGCGAGAAAACATTCTGCAAACAAAATAGAAGAACGGTCTGCGTGGTTTTCTCATCTTCCTCTACATAGAAGCATCCAATTTTTATCCCTACAATCATTTCTATAGTCCTATGATATCCTTTAAAAGGACGAAGTACGTTCCATAATTATTTATTCTCATTCTACGACACCTAATTTATAAAGAAACACACCCACCCCCATATACAAATAAAAGGAATGCTAAATAGTTAGGGAGGTAATTTAGCATAGTGTTTTCAAGTTATATGTACGGTCAGCTACTTCCATAAAATTTTGTAGTTGATAAATATATGACTCTTTTAAGAAAATCAAGAATAACTTAACCGAATATATATATATATATATATATATATATATATATATATATATATATGTATATATATATATATATATATATATATATATATATATATATATATATATATATATATATATATATACATATATATATATATATATATATATATATATATATATATATATATATATATATATGTATATATACATATATATATACATATGTATATATATATATATATATACATATATATATATATATATATATATATATATATATATATATATATATATATATATATATATATATATATATATATATATATATATATATATCAGTATCAGCTGATAAGCGTAACCTGCCACACACACACACACACACACATTTATATCGAGGAGCGTAATAGCCATGAAAATATAGTTTTATTTTTATGTAATTCATTCCTTATATGCTCTGTAATCAATACATTGAGATCTCTTTTGAGTATCAGTTTCGATATTTTATATTAACTTGATTCACTTAGATTACGTATCCACAGATATTTGTTTTCCTTACTGGAGGAGAGGACATATTCTGATAATTCCACCAGTTTTAACATGATGATATGACTTCTATGACTTCCGAACAGTTTCCTTCACAAAATTTTCACTTAAGCGGCTTGGGTCAAACAGTAGTGTGTTTTTTAGACGCTTTCCAAATTTGACTAATCGACCATGCTGGAATTCAAACCCGGGTCGGAAAGCCAAAGTTCTAACTTCTTGGTCACGTGATCACGCTATATAAAATTCAATAAATGAGAACCTTACTTTAATCTGATGATATCCTTTTAAAGGACGATATGTGTTAGATAACTTTTGTACTATTTGGTCATTCTCTTAACCAATAATTTATTTCAAGAGTACTTGATTTATGGGTACGATTATCCAGTAGAGGAATAACAGCGCTTACAGCAATCGATGTTGTGGTCATTGGGTTCAGCACTCTTAATTTCACGCTCTAATGCAAACTTTAGATTTTGTGTCTATATCTATGTGCATTTTTGCGTGTATGTCTTTTTTATTTATTTTCTATAGATTTTCATTACAGTAGACTATAGTCTGAAAATTCTTGTCGACATTAAGTAGCCCACAAAATGTTGGTAAGGCATAAAAATATCAATTCGAATCAAATCAAACAAATATTCGAGACTGATTTTCTTTTAATACTGTTACAAGTGAATAGATCACTTTTTTTGTTTTAAAAAAAAAAGAGAAATATTTTCATCTGTTATTCAAGATATCGGTTTGATTGAATATTGTTTTGAAATGTATTTATAATTACATAGCGATTAAATAGCTTACTAACCGCTTATATGAAAACTCTTTAGGTGTATAACAAATTTTTAAAATTAAGTACTTTAAAATATTTATAAAAGAGATGTACTTATACATTTATGCTATTACATATAAGATTATTTTGTATGCAGTTATGTCTGAAATAAAAATGCATGTAGTGTTCAAAAAGTCTAATTTACGTTTATTTTAGTAACATAAAAAAATTACTGGAAATTAATTTTTATTTCTATTTTTCTATGAGCATTATATATGCTATTTATGTAGCTTGTGGTATAATCTGTTCGGAATGAGAACTTGGAGAGCCGAATTCGAATTCCTGTCGAGTTCGTTATATTTAATTACGCACAAAAACCCTTGGTATCTTTTCTCCCACAGCTATGGGTTAAATACCAGGACAGATCATTTTCTTTAGTCTTGGTTAGAAACCGGTCTGCCGCAGAAAGAAATGGCTACCTATTGCGGGAATAATCTTCTGCCTCTTCAGACATGTATTGAAGCGTGTACAAAAAGTGGCACTTAACTGACTGATATATGTTATAAAGTCCATGTTGTGCTCGAAGTTCTGCTTAATAATACTGTAAAGGAAAACTGGAACAAATGAACTGTAAAATGTTGACTTCAAAATATATTTAATAGAATTCTTCATAAAATATCTATGCATTACAATTATATATCCATTATTTTATTAATATTAATGTTACATATAATATATATTTATTTTCCTTGATTTTTTTTAATTTAATAGTAACCTGTTTTATTGCCATTCAAAATAAAATTATTGTATTTTGTGTCCAAAATAATATATATATATATATATATGTGTGTGTGTGTGTGTTTTAATCACATTAGAGGCCCCATTAAGATAGTTCTCAAGTATATAAATATATATATAATATTTTTTTAAAATATCTTGAAATTCTTTGAAATTAACCTTTTGTTAAATATAACTTTTTGATTAATTCACCCTATCTTAAATGTATATACCCAAACGGATGTCTAATAGTGATGCGTCTTCATGGTCTCAATTCATCTAGATATGAATAAATAATAGACTTACCCCTAACTTCTGACCAAATTTCTCACATTTCTGCTTTAGCCTTGACCCGTCTTTTGGTTGGTTAACGTAGACATACAAAAATTTGAAAATCTTGTTCCTTGTTAACTCTTAAACAAGCAACCTTATTTTTTTTTATTTCACAAGCAAATCATTTTCAACACAAGTTACCTAACATCGCCTGATTTTGAAACAATTTTAAATTCCGAAACAAATGTTTATGTAGCGATGTAAAATATTTCTTAAAAAAAATATCATTATAATATTTTGCTCTACGTTGTATTGAGAACTTAAAAAAATTAAATGCTAAAAACGGTGAATTTTTAATCCCCCTCTTATTTCTCTTTATTTGTGTGTGCGTATATATATATATATATATATATATATATATATATATATATATATATATATATATATATATATATAGAGAGAGAGAGAGAGAGAGAGAAAAGAAAGAGACATATATAGCATAATGAGAAGCCACGTATACTTTCTTAATATATATATATATATATAGATAGAAAAAGTTGCAAATTAAAAAAATAATGATGTTTTTAATGAAAGTATTTATTTATTTATATATATATTTGATATTTCAGATTGACCTCAATCTTTCTTCAGAAATAACTGTTTGTTGTCAGTAGCGAGACGTGGACGTCACGTGATATGGAACGCCACTGTGTTCGAATATTCCTAACATAAATCTAAATGTAATAATATTTTAGATGTTGTTTAAAAAAAATAACTATATTTAAAAGAATGTTTAACTATTGAAATATTTATAAAGATTTAAAATACCCAAGTCTTTATTTAACCCTAGTTCATATGTATTTAATTTTAAAATCCTGTATTTAAAATCAGTATATATATATATATATATATATATATATATATATATATATATATATATATATATATATATATGAATAAAAATGACAATAGGAAAACTAGTAATTGATGACGCGTTTCTCGTCCAATGTGGTTTTACGAAAAGCAAAATCCGAAAATTTCGTATTTTGCTTTGATAATTCCACATTGGACGAAACGCGTCAGCAATTACTAGTTTTCCTATTCTCATTTTTAATCAAAATATTGTCTCCTCTACTGGTTAAATCGGAGAAAATTTCATATATATATATATATATATATATATATATATATATATATATATATATGCATGACAGGGGACATGGATTGATATAAAGCTAACTTTCTCGTAATATTCTTTGTGAGATTCGTAATGACGATTAAATTATATACCCGTTGAATTTTCAATCCTAACATCATAAGATATCCAGCTGAAACAATGTCGATAGCAGACACAGGAAGGAAATTATGACAAATCCTGCAAGCAAGAAAAAAGGAATAAACATCAATCGCAAGAAGGCAGAATATGTTGTTTTTACCATGCAAATTAATTTAATTTCATTGATATATATAGGAAGTGATTTAACAGTGAAAGGAAAGTGCCACAGCGAAAACTGAATGCTCATTGGGGTAGCGAAAGATGTTTTCCAATACCTAAGTAAAGTATTAAGAATCAAGACAATTTATTCAAAGATAGCACAAAGAATAGGAGTCAAACATACAGTAAATGACTGTGATTTTATGAAATAACAGTTCCCTTATATAGCAATGAATGTTTGATAATCTCTTCACACATGAAGGATTGACTTGATGCAAAAGCAACTATTCCTTAGAATCAAGGAATAGTGCTGAGAATACTATGCACTGAACATGTAAATAAAATTTTAGGGAAAATGGAAACAAAATGGCACTTATTAAGAAGCCGGAAGAGGCAGTTGAATGTTCTAGGCCACGTAATGAGGATAGAGGGTTTAGAAATATTAACACTTACAGGACATACAGATAACAAGAGAGAGAGAGAGGAAAACAGTAAGACTTAACGCGCTTGTCTTATAGGTTGGCAGAACAGGGTTTAGCAGACAAATTTACTAATGTCTACAAAGGACAAGGAATTGTAGAGAGCCATTATAGGCTCCGTCGATAAAGGGCCATGATAAAGAAGAATGGGAATCCAATAAACAGAGCCAGATATTTTTGTCTGTGAAATTACTACGTACTTTGGCAATATTCCTTCATTGCATTTTAATAAATCGTCTCAGATGTACGAAAATTAGCGTACACAATATTATCTTCCTGTTTGTTTTTAACTATACTACGTTTAGGGATTTAATAAAAAGAATGCACGAATTTTTGGCAACACATTTTTTTGTGCAATGAGTATTTGGAGCTTCTATAAGAAGCCGAGTGTAAAAGAAAAAAAAATGGAATTCTAAGTTTTGCGAACACTGATGAATTTTGATCAGTTCAAACAAACTTCCTTGCATTCTGTTAGAAACTTGACGACATTCGTCTTCCAAACGGTGATTGAATTAGATTACATTACTTAAAGCTGTTTCGCGTTGAATTTAAAGGAAAGCTGTCCATGGAAATTTTATCCTTTAGCTAGATATCCGGTATATGTAAATGCCACGCCCAATAAGGGTTTCAAGTATATATCTTGAAATAATTGTTTCCAGGTAATAGTCTCTCTAAAGTCTCCAGAGAAAAAGTTATAATATTTTATAGAACAGTCTTTCTAAGACAATACAATTCTTTCATTTCCCGAGAACGTTCGAGCGAGAGATATAGACAAATATATATATGTTTAGTAAAGTTAAATAAAAGTAAGTTATAATTTAATTATTTTCAATAGTTGTTCTCATTTTTGGCAATTATAAATGCTATGTGAGACGCAGCTACTGGCTATCATCAATTTTGCAAGGTTTTGAATCCCCCAATACATAGGTCTTAATGTTGTCTCGCATTTTGCCGACAAACATGTATTCTATCTTGTTATAGTTAATTTATTAACATTTCGTTTTCCGAATATTGGCTATAAACTTCCAATTATTTAAATTCGGATTAATATTCTCAACTCTATTGTTATTACAATGTTTTCAGCTTTATTTTTATTGTGAGACCGTAATATAACTACAACATGGACTCTTCCAGGACTATATAAAGTATGCGACATAACACTCTAGAGAGAAGAGAAGAACAAGAATAGGAGGAGAGAGAGAGAGTATTCTAATACCGTAGTATCAGCGGCGTACGACTACCAATATTGGACACTAGCACATCGTAAGCTCCGCTTACACTTACACTATCTTTGTAACTTTTTTGTTTAATATATCTTTCTTACCTCTAATCTGTGTTCCGTATTTTCCTTCCGTGGTGCCAACTTTGGGTCCACATCAATTTTATCCCTGTTATACCAGTTAGTTTTCATTCCACAGAATCCCGGGATTCAAGTCTTGACCACTAGATGAGAGCAAGCGACGTTGTCAGAAATCGTATATCCACTGAGCCACCATCTAGAAGGATATCAATAGACTATCTTTGTAGTGTTTTATATTAAATGTCAAAGCATTATACCCTTTTTCATTCGAAACAGTGTGTTGCAAAGAGTTCTTCTGAATTTGAAGCGTGACTAGATATTCCTGAAAACACGTTGTTATGATAGCCTTTGCTCTCCCTTAATGGTGTGTTGTGGATGCGTTGATTAAATTGTAGCCAATTGTATTATTGATTTCACGCATGCGCGTTGTTCTTTTTTTTATTTTGTCCACTGCACATCATAGCAGCCTCAGTCAACAATGTCTGTGAGAAAAAGAGCACCATGACGCAATTCTCTCCGCTAGAAATTTGGAAACGGCATGCAGTTCTGCTTGACATTTGCGTCGGAAACTCCAATACGAACATTTCCAGGGGTATCACAAAATTTTCCAAATCGTGTAACAGCAAAATTGTCTAATTGTTAGAGTACACTTTGAACGTTGCATCTGACAAATTATTAAAGATATCTTACTGGAAGTCTCCGCGATTTTTATAATACTACTGGACGCTTGATTGAACAATAAGGATGTATATGGCTCTGGGTTGAAATGATGATCCCTTTGCTGTTGTGACATTCTGATCGAGATTTTTCCTCTAGTGATCCCTCTTTTCCCTCATGATAGTTCATCAAAGGACTTTGAAGATGGAAGCCAGATTATTAATGCTGTTACTATTACATAAGTCCTGAATGATGTTTTTCGTCTCAACATAGGAAAACATAGTGCGTTTAAAAATAATTTTAACCTGTTCTATTTCTAATAATAATAATAGTAATAATAATAAAACCCGACATGGCAGAGTGGGCCAATATCTGCACTGGAAAATCTGCAACTTCTACGGGAAGGAAACTGAAAGAAACTGGTATGAACACCACCCAGACCCGGTTACGGAGATAGGACCTGGTACAATTCTATGGGACTACACAATACACACTGACAGAACAATCAAAGCCAACCGCTCAGACATTGATATTAGAAACCACAAACAAAAACGTGCTTCCTTATTTATATGGCAGTCCCTGCAGACTGCAGTGTATCTTTGAAGATTTTCAAAAAACTGTCAACATACAAGGACCTTGAAATAGAAATCTCCAAAATGTGGCATATGGGAACATAAACAATCTCTGTTGTAGTTGGAGCCCTAGGACTGGTTGGAAAAGATTGCAGTAAACTAATTGAAGGGATTCCTGGAAGTCTATGCCTCAAGGAGATACAAAAAATTGTTTTGACAAGTACAGCCCACACTTTACGAAGGGCTTTATCTATGTAATTTTTTTTTTTTTTTGTCAGTGGAAAGTGTCATGATGCCATTTCTAACCTTAGGTCCCGTGGGCGGGACCCGGAAAGAAATGTGTAAACGCCAGAAATCAAAGAAAATAATAATAATAATAATAATAATAATAATAATAATAATAATGGTTTTTCATTGAAATAGTGTCAAAATGGCTAAACATCTTACCTGGAAAAAGAAACTCAATTAGTTTACTGTTTCCTTTAGATATTAAACATTTTGTGGGATGGACAATTATCCTATGCAGTCATATATATATATATATATATATATATATATATATATATATATATACACACATATATATATATATACACACACATATATATATATATAATTTTAGGATATTAAATCAAAAACATTAAAAATCACTACACAATTGCGATCGTGTTCCTTGCATAACAAAGCGACTCCGCAAGCGATTGTAAATTACTGGCGAGTCAACGATTAATTTAATTTCAAAAGCAAAATACCTCGTCATTTTTGCGAGAAAACATATATAAATCTGAGTGCTTTACATTGATTAAGTAATCGAAAATGACCTACGTTCAATTCCAATTAAGCGATGAAGAAAAAATAATTAGAAATGGTTCATAAAAGTTGTCAGCGAACATATTGCAGACATTAGATTAAATCGATACAGATGGTTATTCTAATTCGTAAAATCTATACAGAAAAGACAATCAACTTTCCCAAGAAATAAAGTGAAGGGAGTAGGGATTTAATTTAACATTATGCTCTGTGAGTTTGCTACATAAACCTTTTGTAGTTGATTAATAAGAGGCTTTTTAAAAAAATAATAAATAATTAAACGTACGGTATAATTTGGCAAATTAATATGCAACTGTTAATTAAAGAGCATCCATATATGATGTTAATAATACCAACCAATCACTGCAAATACTAGATACCAGTACATCCACATAAGATGTTAATAATACCAACAGGAGATTAATACAAACTATATTAAGTCTAAATTAAAGAAAAATTAATCTTACCTATAAAAAAATAAGTCATATCAGGTGCATCACCGTCCGTTTAATAAAAATATAAAAAGAATTATCAAATTCCAAAGTTTTACTAAATTACAAGGTAAAATATAGACTATGTCTACAATTTAATGCTGATTCAAATCTTTAATTTAATAAGGTTGTTTTATGAGAAAAAAGATAGTTTCCAATTCTTCATGTAAACACAGAAAACAGGGTTCATATAAGGATCTATTTTAAAACATTTTCCATTTCAGCTTAGGAGTTATATTAGCATCTTTTAAACTGCAAATATTTAGAAAGGGATGTATTATTTCCATAAGTGCTATTGTTGAAGGGCAAGATATGTTGATACCAACTAGTTTTAAAATAATTCTTAGTACTATCAATATAGAATTTTTCAACATTAGGATTCTCAGTCGTAGAAATAGTACTTAGATAAAGAAGAGATTTAGTAAACTGGATATATATATATATATATATATATATATATATATATATATATATATATATGCTCTCTCTATACTTGATAGATAGATAGATATGTAAAAAGAAAGTAAGGATTAAATAATTATGTATATCATGCCATAATATTGTTTGCGTGAGCAGTCTTGTCATCTTCCCTTTTTCGAACACCTACGAAATAAATGATTTAAATGAGTCAAAACTATTAAACGATTACATAACCTGATTAAATATTTTTGTCATGCTCAATTGCTGAAATAATTAGGTGTTAGAAATTGATTCGAATTATGTTATTAATTAGTTTTTATATATCGCTTAATTTACTGTGAACGTCTGAGAACAGCAACCTGAAGAGTGAAATATTTTCGTGGTTCGACGGATATTTGGAACAGCAGAAAAAGGTTATTGAAGGTGTGTAATACGAAGAATTCGACGTGGGAACTGTTGATAATATCGATTCAACAACATTTTCTTCTATGACGAGGTGTGATATTTATTTAGCTTTGAACGGTATCAAGTTGATTTCGAATATTCTAGCATCATCAATTTCAAGAAATTTCTCACTTACATCAGGCGCCCATACAACCACACCTAAATTATTTCCGTGTACAACAGAATAAAGTTTCGTTAGCTTGTTTGGTGTTACATTGTAGGAATACTTCCAATCAAGTTTTTCTTAAATTTCAAAATTCGGAGTGTCGGGATTCGATACGGCAACATAAAGTATTGTTTTGAAACTGATCGTAATTAAGCCATTTAAAATAATCACACGATTTTCCTTGAAAGAATAAAATCCAGTAGAAAAATGCAAATTAGTATCAATAAATAAAAATTAATTTAATATAACGACAACAATAAGAAGTTGGTTATAGATTTGAAAGTAATGTCATTTTGTTTTGGTTAATAAATTTCTGGAATAGAATATAAATTGTAGTTGCGTACGTATGTGAGAAACAGTGACATGTTGTTATATGTGTGTGAAAGAGTCAGTAAGTGTGTGCGTGCTTAGTAGTAACGGGAATACAGGTGGTAGTTTGAATTTAATTCTATGATATATATATATATATATATATAGTAAAGTCAAATAAAAGTACGTTATAATTTAATTATTTCCAATTGTTGTTCGCATTTTGGCTATTATAAATGCTATTAGAGACACAGATACTGGCTAACATTTTGCGGACAAACATGTATTCTATCTTGGTATAGATAATTATTTTCATCTCATTTTCTGAATGCTGATTATAAACTTCCAATTATTTACATTTTAATATCCTCATCTCTGCTGTTTTTATCACAATGTTTCAGTTGTTGAGTTCTACCTCCCTTTGAGTAAACATACGGAATTTATTTAATCTTCAGTACTAGATTTTTTTCTAATGTCCGCACATGTCAAGGGATACCTCATCTTCTTTTTTTTTATCATTATTTTTCTACTGCCCCTGCCAAGGAATACAATTCTCAGTTATCATTATATTACGCCGAAAAAAGCTACTGGATTAGACTGTTGTAATAATAGCAAGATTGTTGAAATTTAATGCTAATTTCAATAATGTGAACAATAACTTGTTATCACAGATATTCAGAAATATACTATTTTCCATTAGTTTGGTTTATTGTCCATATTTTCTACACGGATTTTAAGGAGGTTTCTTTCTTTCTCAAAGGTTATCACTTGAGCCCCTTCCACAAAAAAAAAAACAACATTTTTCATAGGTAGATATATGTCTAATAAAAACACATTTATATGTAGATATATGTCTAATAAAATTTATTTTCTACAGGGATTTTAAGGTGTTTTTTTTTCTTTCTCAGAGAGTGTCCCTGGAGAGCCTTTCATAAAAACATGTTTATAGGTAGATATATTTAGAGAAGCGAAACCGGAAATATAAATTTTGCAAAGAAAAGCTATTTCCGTTCGGAAAATGATTGTTACTTGTATTTGCTTTCCTGTCGGTGTCTTGGACAAGAGTAAAATTAGTAAGACACGCAACAGTCTGAGGATGCATCTTTTCAAGTTGAGTTCGAACACACACACACATGCATACATACATACATACATATATATATATATATATATATATATATATATATATATATATATATGCATTTCGTTGTTTGTGCGCATTTTCGATTTACAGTTGAGTTGATAGACAGCTAGACAGATTTGATGGAAATTTCAGCTAGCACAAATGAACGAATCCAGGGCTCTAACGTCAGTGTCCGCCGAAGGAAAATCTGATCTACCCTGAAATTCATCCTTCTAATTCTATTTTTATCTTGACTCGAACACACGTCGTTGCTGTCGAGAGAAATAGTTTTCCGCTTTTTGCACAAAGGAAATATAGATAAAGAAATTGAAATCTAGACAGTGAGCTAGATTCAAGTACAAGGATATATATATATAAAAAAGAGAGACGCAGAATAGAATATATCGAGTGTGTATATTAGTCGTGCAGAGTCATGATAGCCCCCATCCTGAAAGGAGTTGACACATAAAAGGATATATTAAGGCAAATAGAAATATATAGTGATTACGTCTATAATGAAGAACTAAAAAGAGACATTTGTAATAATACGGTTATGAAGTGATACGAACTGATAGATAAAATATAGTATTATATTGATATAAGATTGAAAAGTAAACACAGAGACGTTGTGCTATACCTGATAGATAGATAGATAGATAGATAGATAGATAGATGAAGAGATTGATGTTGTTGAAGGCTTCATCAAAATCTTTTAAGTCTTACTGGCATGTGTTTTGCGATAAAATATAAAAGGATTTAAAGAAATACAGAATGTCACAGAAATACAGGGTAACCCCAAAAAACGGGTACTTTTTAACAATCCAATAGAACCAAGAGTGATGGGAGAAAAATATTGTATTCATAGTATTTGAAACCTTATAACATGCCGTTTAAGAAACAATGATGGAATTTTCATTTTTTAAAAATTACGTACTTTAGATGGCGCCCTCGTTTACGAATGCATTCTTGAAATCTGCTGTTGAGATTCCTCATTGACTACTGCAACATTTCAGCTGGGATACTCTAAATTTCATCTTGAATTCGAAATGTTTACTTGCACAAGGTCACTGTCTCGCAGTGTTGCCACTTGCTCATGTCTGGCAATACGCACTTCAAAAATTCCCGTTTTTTGGTGTCACCCTGTACCTCCTAGAAATACATCTCACATAATGATATTACTGCCAATGGTGCCTTCATCGAGCTAACGTCGTGTCTTTATGTGGGCGTTATTTCTGGGCGGTGTATGTTGGAGTTATTTCTCTTCTACTCTATATTTATAACGATGACAATACTTCTGAAAAGAAATTCGATGGCTTTTGCGCTAGTTTTAGAAAAAAAAATCATTATATTAATTTTTATAACGGATTTTTCATGAGACTGGAGACACGCCATTATTAATAAAATCTACGCGTAGACAAGCCTATATATATATATATATATATATATATATATATATATATATAGATAGATAGATAGATAGATGATTATTTATTTTCCCAAGTACTTTCAATCTCAGATGAGACCATTTTTAGGGAGAGTGTATGTTTTATAAAAATATATATAAAAACAATTATAAATAAAGAATAAAATGAAAAAGATACCTCCCTTATAGTTTTAAAAAAGAACTCAAAACAAATGAATTTTGAATTTGAATCTAAAATGCAGCATAACCAGTAAAACGGACAGTTAAAATGTTTGAATTTACAGAAATACGTATACACATACACAGACAATTTAACCCTCTGAAGATTGTCTTAGTTGAGACTGAAATCACTTGCGAAAACAAAAAACAAATATTTGAAAGAACATTGTGGCATTTTTTTAAATCAATTTTCTAAGGCTATCAAAAAATTAATGTGTCAACTTGAAAGGATCACAACCAAAATAAATCGATATATTTTAAATTATTTAACCAAACCTGTTTGAATAAAAATATGCTGCCTAAACACACACACACACAGATACACTATATATATATATATATATATATATATATATATATATATATATATATATATATATATATATATATATATATATATATGAAAATTTTTACAAATTTTAAAGTGCAAACAAAAGTGGAATGATTCGCCTGCCTTCGGTCTGACACGCAATCTGATAAAGTTGTGCAGACCCGTGCACATTATCATTCACGCGGCCGTATGTAAAAGGCATATCTGCTTACACACGCTATGAATATCTTGCCATTGTCAGACGAAACACATCTCAGTTAACTGACTACTACACAGGTTAAATATTGAAACAGACTAGCCACAAATGTACACGAATTACAAATGTAACCTAGTCTACGTTGCAACACAGCGTCATCTACCAAAAACTTTGTTTAAATTTAAGAATTCAAAAATGAATGTTTTGTGGACATAAGTTTATATGGACCTTTGTCTTTTTGGGGGTGTGTGAAGAAACCACCTCCAAAATTTGTAAAAATATTTTTGATACACCACACCATCTCTCTCTCTCTCTCTCTCTCTCTATATATATATATATATATATATATATATATATATATATATATATATATATATATGTATGTATATATAAAGTGTATCAAAAAATGAGTATACCCCTCACATTTCTTCAAATATTTAAGTATATCTCTTCATGGGACAACACTGACAAAATGACACTTTGACACAAGGAAAAGTAGCCTGTCTGCAGCATATATAACAGAGTTTATTTTTCCCTCAAAATAACTCAAAATATAGCCATCAAAAGCTAAATCCCTGGCAGCAAATGTGAGTACACCCCTTAGGAAAAGTTGTCAATATTAACATACAATATGTCAACTGTCAATATTCTGTGTGACCACCATCATTATCAAAAACTGCCGTTACTCTCCTGGGCATTGAGTTTACCAGAACTTCACAGGTAGTCACTGGAATGCTCTTCCACTCCTCAATGACGACGTCGCGGAGCTGGTGGATATTTGAGACTCTGCACGCCTCCACCTTCTGCTTGAGGATGACCCAAAGATGTTCTATTGGGTTCAAGTCTGGAGACATGCTTGGTCCATCACCTTTACCCCCAGCCTCTTCAGTAAAGCAGTGGTTGTCTTGGATGTGTGTTTGGGGTCATTGTCATGCTGGAACACTGCTCTGCGACCCAGTTTCTGGAGGGAGGGGATCATGCTCTGCTGCAGTATTTCACAGTACATGTTGGAGTTCATGTTTCTCTCAATGAAATATAACTCTCCAATACCTGCAGCACTCATGCAGCCCCAGACCATGACATTCCCACCACCATGCTTGACTGTAGGCATGACACACTTATCTTTGTACTCCTCACCTGGTCGCCGCCACACTTAAGGCCATCAGAACAAAACAAATTAAATTTCGTCCTATCAGATCATAGGACATGGTTCCAGTAATCTATGGGCTTTGTTGACATGTCTTCAGCAAACTGGTTGCCGGCTTTCTTGTGTATTGCCTTCAGATCAGATGTAGTGTGCGGCGTATGGTCTGAACACTAACAGGCTGAATCCCAATCTCTTTAATCTCTGCAGCAATGCTAATAGCACTCCTACGCCGATCTTTCAAAGAAAGCATTTGGATGTGACGCTCAGCACGTGCGCTCAGCTTCTTTGAACGACCTACCCGAGGCCTGTTCTGAGTGGACCCTGCTCTTTTAAAATGCTGGATGATCAGTAGCAGCTCAGTTTCAGGGTGTTGGCAATCTTCTTGTAGCCTTGGCCATCTTTATGTAGTGCAACAATACGTTTTTTAAGATCCTCAGAGAGTTCTTTGCCATGTGGTGCCATGATGGAACTTTCAGTGACCGGTAAGAGAGAGTGTTAGAGCTGCACTACAAATTTGAATACACCTGCTCCCCATGAACACATGGGCATAGTTACACTAATGTGTCACATGACATTTTGGAGGGAAAATGAAAAGCAGTACTCAATAAAGACATTTGGGGGTGTAGTTTCTTAGGGGTGTACTCACTTTTGTTGCCAGGGATTTAGCTTTTAATGGCTATATTTTGAGTTATTTTGAGGGAAAAAGAAATTAACACTGTTATATATGCTGCAGACAGACTACTTTTCATTGTGTCAAAAGGTAATTTTTTCAGTGCTGTCCCATCAAGAGATATGCTTAAATATTTGAAGAAATGTGAGGATATATATATTTGAGAAATATATATATATAAAGTTTTAACCTCTGTTTGTTATGGTACTCCTTCTAGGTTTTAGAGATAGACCCACGGATCCATGTATATTCTGAAACTACATTACACATGGTAGTTGAATAAGTATATTTTATTTTGATCAAAGGTGGTCCTTGAGAATGGGAAAGCAAAAAAAAATCAATTAGTTTTTTCCCTTTGATATAAATTAAATTTAATTTGAAGAAGGGAATGACTCCGAGTATACTTTGATAAGTATATTTCGTTTTGATGAAAGGAAGTGGGGTTCACAAACCCCTCTACTGATAATTTTTTCCTTTTGATTTAAATTAAATTTAAATTCAAGCAAGAGAATGACTCCTATTCAAAATATAGGAGAAAGCCAGAAAATGGAGACAGCATCGTCAAGATAATTTTGATCAACAGGGTCCCGGGGTCACAAACACCGCACTAAAATTGTTTTCCCTTCGATTTAAATTAAATTTAAGTTTGAACAAAATAATGATTCCTATCCAAAATATAGAAGGGGAAGACCAGAAGTTAGAGATAACATCGGCAATATTATTTAGGAATATTAGAATGTATCATTTTTCTCCACAAATTAAAACAAGGATTTAGAATCAGTCATCATTTTCAAACAAAAAGTAAGTGTGACACTTGTACTTTGGCTAATATATGATAAATATCATACCAATGAATATAGATAGAATTAGACATAATGTAAATGTTATAATCGAAAATTAATATAAGTAAAATAGGTTTCCACGAATAAATCTAAGGAACTTTTTTCCATAGTCGATGATCACAATTGTCTGGTAGTTGGCAGTTTGTGTTCACTTGAAACCTTGGTTAATTCTATTTTACTTTTAGGAATCTTAGTTGGCCCAGCTGTTTTCTGTTTCTATTTTCGAAATTCGCACTGTTGGTGAATTCGAACACTGACCGCTGACGTCAAAACCATTGTCGGAAATAATGACACTGACGATGCGCAAGTTGTTTTCCAAAGTTTCCCGTGGAGATAGATCGATAGACATTCACACTAATGTAATTGGAATGCACTCGGTGGAAGTGACTCGCCTTGTAAATAGCGTTGGGTGAAAATGAAAAAGAATAGTTTTCATTACACAGCGGCCAGATAGGATTCCTTTAATAAAGGAGAGGGTCGTTCGATTTTAAAGAAAAATTAGAAAATATTTACTTCGTCATATTATCACGTATATCGTTAACATGCAAAAGTGGCTAGCAGACCAGGAGATTTCAACATATATTCTTGGAGGGCCACTTAAAAAGACTGATTATAACTACTTGTATAGATGCATTTTCACATTTTTAGTAAATAAACAAGCATGAAAATACATAATTTTATTAAGGTGACACTTGATGATTTTTGTCTTCGCAAAATTTTATAATGTCAGCTTTTATAAATGTAGTGGTAACATGTAGATAACTCGTCAAATTATCACCAGTAAGCTAAATTCGGCATTTGGATTTTGTATACTAGAAAACTGTTCACAGGAGTATGTGCTTCCGAAAAGAGCGATCATTGTAATGGCACGTTGTGTCAAATTTGTATATTTCCCAGCTATATCAATCATGCGTGATACATGACTGACGAGGCAATGTTTTTGCCATTTAGGTTACCGTTTCTTTCTGCGGTAGAGAACCCGATCTCTCCTTTCTATTTACCCATAGCTGGCCGGAGAAGAAGAGGATTCATGGCTTTCCTAAGGATGTTATCTCGCAAGTTAATGTAATAAATTCAACTAGAATTCGAACTCGATTCCTCAATCCTAGCCGCTATCTATTACTCCATCGTACCTCCCTCAACCTTTATATTTTGAATATACTTTGAATAAAATGTCGCCAAATCATTTTCACCCTATTCTCTCTTCAAGTCCATATGTGAATGCAAATCAATAAGTTCCGTTTGGTAGCAGTCAGCACTGTATTCAGCTGCCGTTTCAAATGGTTGAGCAAATATATATATATATAAATCCTTTTCATATATTCTGAAATCCACAAGCCTATAGGCGAATTCTTCTGTCAGCTTTTGTTTTACAACATATTTTCTACAAGTGAAATCAAGGATCAATTTTTTTCTTGCTTCCAGAAATGGCGGGTTACACTGACAGGCTTCACACAATCTAGAGTCTAGTTTGTTTTACGGTTTATCAAACTTTAGATACGATACCTCTAGAATAAAACGTTATTTTGGCAATACCCATCTTCTGTATAATTGAGATGCGAAAACACAAAGCTGTCTGTCATATTTATAAATTTGTTATTCGTCCATGCTTTTAATAATGCTGCCACATATGGTCCGGGGTTCCTGCTATATATTTACAGATTCTTAATAGAATCTAACGAAGAATACACAATATTGTTGGTCTTCACCTTGTATTTCGGATTAAATCACTTTCCCACCGTCTTCAATTAGCTTCCCTGTGCCTTTTTATCTATAATTTCATAGCAATTGTTCTGATGAACATTCCGCTATGGTATCCAGAATTTATGAGTATCAGCGCAGTACGAGATTGACAAAAAGGCCACAATTTACATTTGAACTGACTAGATGCAGCCGTAAGTTCTATGTAAACATTTTCTTCTCTCAAACCTATTGCGTCTTCCAACTCCAGACTTTCCAACCAACTTTGATCTTCACAAATTTTAAGACAAAGTCTTTCGTTATCGACTGTCTTCCTGATTACTCTTCTTTATTGTTCTCGCTCCTTAATAATGTATATTTTTCTCTTATCCTTTCGCAATCAGTAACCCCTTGTGTCTTAGTGGTTTGTGCTGTCTTGATTGAGGTGGAATAATTTAAAAAAATACTATTTACTTGCTACAACAGCTATATCCGTTATCAGAAACCTTTTTCGGCCTTGGAATCATTGGTATTAATCCTTATATTACTATATAAACATATATATTTCATGTAATCCTCGCCTAATTGTAGATATTAAACCATTCGGTTAGTGCTAATGTCGGTTGAAATTTATATAAAAAAAAATCTTAAGACATCTACAATAAAATATAATTCTCAAATCCACTGAAGGTTATAGTTTTTTTCTTGCACGAATGGACCTTTCCTCTCAAAACTTTTGATTCATTTTCTACGGGTTATCAACCCATTGCAGGTTATTTAAAGCCAGATTATATTTTTCGATTGTATGAATATATTTTAATATAATAATGGGTTAATTATGCAATTCTTACTAATCATCAGATAAATGTTGGGGAGGGAGAGTTACATTTATAGATTTCCCAAGGATAATTGCGCGTGAGTCAATATAACGAAACCAACATGAATTGAAACTCGGTTCTCTACGATTAATAATTCCGAACCATTATCCTACTTGTGCGTCCAAGATTACAGCACCTGATATTCCCAAGTGGTCACCCATCTACTTACTAACCAGTGTTGACGTTGCTTAACTTCTGTGATCGTACGAGAACCAGTTTTTCAACGTGATGTCACCGTAAGCGTCATTATATTATTTTACATTTGGCCTATTACGCATTATAATCGTTTTTATGATTACTACCTTTCAAATTGTACAAGTAATGCATTTTTTCTTTATTTGCTGAAGTTCTTCAGTGGGGCTTTTCTGGCACCAGTCTGTAGGGTTTGATGAAGTACCGCCTTCTTCATATTCATATATTCAGCTGAACAATTTGGAAATCGGGTTCTACAGAAGGAGGCTGAGTATACCATGTGAGCAACAATGAAGTTTTAGAGAAAATGAAACAAAAAAAGAAAACTGTAAACCAGGAAGGCTCAGTGGAAATTTCTAGCGCGCATATTGAGGAAAAAGGGCTTGGAAAATATAATATTCACACGACATCTTGAAGGCAAAAGAGATAGGCGAAGACAAACCATAACATATTTAGTAAGCTTGAACAAATGGATGATGGAACAGGGTTTAGGAGAAATAACAAAATGACAAAAATTATCAGAAGTTAAAAAGAAGGGAAATTGTGGAGAGCCATGAGGAAACAAGGCACACAGACTAATAACCGGGAGAAATAATCTAAAAGACTAACCCGACAGCGAGTGTATTCACGCTATTAACCTAGATTTCTAGAATATGGATCGCTTCCGATGGATTCTCAGCCAAATTTGAAACGTCTATACATTAATCATTCCCGAAAACCTTATTAAACAATAAGATCTTTACAAGGATGAATACCCAGGATATAACTAAGAAATAATACTTCTCTGTAAATGTGATAATCAGACAATCGAAACATTATTTTTATGCTGTCTCACCATTTCGAGAGGCCAAGAAGGAAATTCATCAAAGTGAAGTAAAGCACTATTTCTAAACTTCCGCTTCCTTACGCTCATATGCAAAACACGGAAAAGGCTACGGAAGGAAATCCAGACAGAAATCCCGGAGTGAAGCGCCGAAGGCGGTATGCTGTCAAAACTGACAACTTTCCAGCAACTCGGTCAGTCCCGAAGGCGGCTGGCTGTCAACACCGACACCTTTCGGCAACTAGTGCAGCCAGGAACTGTCCCAACTGTAATGACCTGTATTCCTTTCGATCTTGTCTGTAAGACCGAGAAGAGAGGCCATGTAGTCTGGGCATCGCACGGCCTCCAGGTACCATCACCCGTCTCGGAGAAGGATATCTCTAAATTCAAATCACTTTCTACCTTGTAGGTATTGTCTCTTTAACTTCTGAGGGTAACATCAACATCCCCCTTTTAAAAGAACCGGCGAGCTTTTGCCTTATTCTGCCTTGAATGTCATCATGAAAGACAATTGTGGGATGGAGAGTGAGTACTGATCACAGTGGAACAAAATGAATAAATAAATGACACTGCAAACTGTTAACTCCAGAAAGGAAAATCTTCTTGAGCCTGTGCCGTATTATTATCACTGTCTTGTGGCAAGAACGTGTAAATTGTATTTAATATATTTAAAAACGGTTTCCGGAACGAACTTACTTGTGTATATAATCTCGTATGCATGTAAAATTGCGTAAATGCATATATCTACATAGCATTTCTATTCTTATTGACATTATCTACGTTTGGACAAGTTTTATCTCTGTTGTTGTTGTTGCTTTTGTTATCAAATCGTTGTAATCCCTGTTCATCACGTATATATCGATTTGCATATGCTAGAGGTAATTCCGAACTAAACGATTTCATTAATCTACGGGGGTAGACAGTTCTCGTTCCACTGCCAATGTCTTGGGGGATATCGTCTAGATTTTATTGTTAGTAATGCAACGTTATTGTTCACACTGTTTTCGTATCATAATTATCCGTTCAATACCTGAACCGAGTATTGCGTACTTGGGCTCAATGAAAATGTTGTGAGAACGTAACATACCTACAACATGGACTCTTCCAGGACTATATAAAGTATGCGATATAACACCCTAAAAAGAAAGAGAGAGAGATTGTGAGAGAGAGAGAGAAAGAGAGATTGTGTGTGTGAGAGAGAGAGAGAGAGAGAGAGAGAGAGAGAGAGAGAGAGAGAGAGAGAGAGAGAGTATTCTAATACCGTAGTATCCGCCGCGGCGTACGACTACCAATATTGGACACTAGCACATAGTTATCTCCGCTTACACTTACACTGTCTTTGTAACCTTTTTCTTTAATTTTTCTTTCTGACCTCTAATCCTGTTCCGTGTTTTCGTTCCGTGGTCCCAACTTTGGGCCCACATCAGAAAACAACAGCGTGCAATAATTAGTCCGAATATAAATAATGTAAATAGCGATAAGGAAATCCCAGAATTACAGACAACTTTTCATTCTTCTTGTTTTTTGCTTTTTATTTTTCTTAATTTCTTGTTTTTATTCATTTTTATATTTTCTTTCTTTCTACTCTTAATTACTTCTTCATATTTCTTCTTCTTCATTTTTCTTTCTTTTTATTATTTTTAATATCTTCTTGATTCTATTCTTCTTAATTTATTTTTCCATTTTTTATTTTTCGTAATTTCTTCTTCCAAAAAGGAATTTTTAATTTCTTATTTCTTTTTATTCTTCTTAATTCTTCTTTTAATTCTTCTTAATATATTCTTCCTTTTATTCTTCTTAATTATTTCTCCCTTTTTTATTATTTTTAATATCTTCTTAATTTCTATTCTTCCTAATTTCTTCTTCGTTTTAATTCTTTTTAATTTCTTCTTCGGTTTTATTCTTCTTAATTTCTTCTTCCTTTTTATTCTTTTTTTAATTTATTTTTCCTTTTTATTCTTCTTAATTATTTCTCCCTTTTTTATTATTTTTAATATCTTCTTAATTTCTATTCTTCTTCATTTCTTCTTCGTTTTTATTCTTCTTAATTTCTTCTTCCTTTTTATTCTTTTTAATTTCTTCTTCCTTTTTCTTCTTAATTTCTTTTTCTTTTTTTTCTTCTTAATTTCTTCTTCCTTTTTATTCTGCTTAATTTATTCTTCCTTTTTCTTCTTCTTAATTTCTCCTTTTTTATTCTGCTTAATTTCTTCTTCCTTTTTCTTCTTCTCAATTTCTTTTTCCATTTTATTCTTCCTAATTTATTCTTCGTTTTTATTTTTCTTAATTTTTTCTTCCTTTTTATTCTTCTTATTTTTTCTTTTTATTCTTCTTATTTCATTTTTATATTCTTCTTAATTTTTCTTCCTTTTGTTCTTCTAAATTTCATCTTCCCTTTTCTTCTTAAATTCTTCTTCCTTTTATTCTTCTTCATTTATTCTTGACTTCTATTCTTCTTAATTCATTTTCCTTTTTATTCTTCTTTCCTATTAAACCTCGTTAATCTAACATGTTTTCTTGTTTTTCATTTTCACTCCTCCTTCATCTTACACCTTTCTTTCATTTATCTTTTTTTGTTGTTCTTCTTCTATAATTCTTTTCATTTCCTTCTTTACTCTTCGTCTTTTCTTTTCTTTTCTTTTTTTTTTTGTTTAGGTCTCCTTGCTCCGATTTTTTTTCCCCACCTACTCTTAAAAATATCGTCTAAACATTTCGATAAAATGCAACTTTTACTTGTACAGTTACAAAATATAATCAAACATATTGTCGATCAATCAATTAATCGATTCAATTACACGATACCTGCAAAGGGATACTGATGGTTTCTAACGCTGAATCTCCTTGCTACGTCAAAAGATGGACACCAATTTTCGATCCTATACTATCGATTGGTTGTTCAATGTTCGTAACATTACGAACATGTTCAAGCAGAAATAAATTGATTAGTTCTTTGAACGATGTCCGTTGTTATTTAATAAACTAATCTTAGTTGGGCATAAGGCTATTGATATAGGGAAAACAGTGAATATAGAACTTGTTTTGCAGTAGTAATCTGTTAGGTAATATCAGTCATCCTATAAAGCAGTAAATGCTGGACAATCACCTCTCTATGAATAAAAAAAAACGCTTGAAGAAACTATAATATGATTCTACAGAATGATGGTTACAATAACATATGAGCAGCGACGAATTTTTAGAAACAAAAAGGAAAACTATACATAAGAAAAAAGGCCGTTAAAATTTTTAGGGTACATTATGAGGAACGAGGGACTGGAAAATTTGATACCCACAGGAGTGATTGAAGGCATGTGGCAAAGAGGATAACCATACATAACATACATAACAAGAAGGTGTAAATGAATAGCAGAACGCCATTTAGAATAGACTAGCAGCATGGCCCGGCGTTGCCCGTGCTTGATTCAAAAATCGTACGACTCGGACAGCAATCGCTATCACTTGACTTAAAATATTTTTTCCCTTCCTTGCCTTTAAAGGAGTGTCCTATGCCGTGCTGATGTTGCTACATGCCTTACTTCTTGCCTATCTCACACTGCGAATTTTTTCTAAGCTCTATACTAAACATTAAATCTGTTACGAAAAAAGAACTAAACAAAATGAACACAAAACGATCAGCTTTAAAAAAAAAAAGGACTCCTAACAAACACTTTTTCAAACCGAAACCAGTTCTGCGGAATCAGAATCAACGTTGAGTTTAAGCAAGCGAATGAGCCAATTGGAGTAAAGTGCCATGCAGATTTAAATTTTTCCCACTTGTGACGAATGCAGTTATCGATTTTTTTTGCATGCTAGCATGCTAGGTAACATTCGTATCAGTCAGCTGTTGGTTCTCACGCTGGCCAATAGAATCGTCCTGCTTATTCGTGGCAGCCAGCTATAGGCTCTCACTCTGGCCAGTAGAAAATGGCAGCAAGCTACATGAAAACTGCCGTAAAAGCATGATTATTTCCACTATCGATGGTAGCTGGGAAATGCAAAGTCGGTTCTGGCTAACTTGGAGCATGTGCATGTAAATTTTGGTGCAAATCCGTCGAAAATTGCGGCCGAGCATTCATTACACACACACACACACACACACACACACACACACACACACACACACACACACACACATCCTGCCTTTTATAGATAGAGATAATAAAAAGACAAAATATATTAAGACTTACAAAGCACAAAACAAAAACGCTCGCTAACGTCCTAAAAAGAAGAAGAAGAAGAAGAAGAAGAAGAAGAAGAAGAAAATGGATAACGAAGCTATCATATATTACGAGACACAAGGTGCTACTCTATGTGTTCCACACTTCCCGTTCCTCTCGGAATAATTACGTATCATCCATTGTCCAGTACGGGGGATCTTTTGTATGGCACCAATTCTCTACAAATCATCTTCCTTAGATTCTGCCCTTTACCATATCCAACTTCTCGCTTTCTATGTCTTTACCGTTTCCATGTCAGGAGTAGATTCTGGCTATCAAAGATAACACGTTATTTGGTCCAGGGAGATATACGGATTTGAATTCAGAGATTTCTTTCTCCTAGACTGATTTCCAAGCACTGACCGGATATACATCACATAGCTATAAATAAATAAATAAATAAATAAATAAGCACCTTATTATAATTGTGATTGTCCCTTTTTTCTTTATTTTGCACGAACGTTAAGCCTGGCCAGTAGCTCATAAATAAATTTTGATCGCGTGGAAAGTCAACAGAATTCTCAGAGACCCTACTTGTTTTCAGTGAAAAGTAGAAAGATAGAAGTGTTTAAAGTATCTTTATAATACCTCATAAATAACGAACTATTCAGTTTGGAATGCGTGAAAAGACAAAAGAATATCAAAGACGCTACTTGGTTTCAGTGAAATAAAATGAAAAAAAAGAAGAGAATGTAGATGTATTTAAAGTCTGTCCCAGTGAAATGGAAAAAATTGCTAATTTCATATATTTTCCTTTTTATAGCTTTACTTGTTCAAAGAACAACCAGAATTCATATATATCATTGCTATTACAATATTTAAAGTTATTCCGCTCAAATATTTAACGATTTCATAAAAGAGTTTCTACGGATATTTTATTGTCGTAGAACTCGTCAGGATCTTATTCAAACAATAGCTGAAGAATTGAGGTATATCAGAAATTTAAAATATGAAAACCGTTAAATTTTCCCTGGTTAACACTAGTACAACAGAAAACCTTCCTCAAATAATAATAAATGTTCCATTTGATTCAATGGTTAATTTGGTAAACACCCTCCATATACAACTTGAATGCTTCCCCTAGAAGACAAGTAGCCTGACAGCAGTAGCTAAAGTTATGAATTGTTTTTAGTTTACGTAGTCTCTTTCATTTTTGGCCTTTTATATTACAATATGATATATTAACATTTCTCTGCAATGCAGTGGCTTTCATACACGTTTCGAATATAAATACCAGAGTAAAGAACATCATCACTAGGTGCCTTAAACATCGGTAATTTCGCCTTACTAATCAAACCAAAGTAAATATCTAGCATTGCAAATAATTTGTGTGTTTATCTCAGCTGATTTCTTCCATGCCCTCTGCCTGATTAACCCCCGCATAGTAGGCACCAACTATAGTGCCGGGGTGTTAAGGAAATCAATTCTGCCTTATTCGGCATCATAATTACAGCTTGTGATCTTAATGCTTTCACGTACAAATTTGGTCTTATCAGAGATCAGAAGAATGATTGATGATAGGCTTATTCACCTGGATTCAATCAAACGGAGGAGTGGGGGGATGAACGTTGTACTGAAAATCAAGTGAACATGGCGGACTAATGTCTTTTTTGTAAAGACTCTGGGGAATTCCTAACACGAAATGAAAGAAATAAAAACCACTATATTGCGATTTTCTTTGATTTTTTTTCATCTTCACGTAGAAGGATATAATTCAAGTTTTATCGATTTTAGGGATCTGGAGTTTTCTTTTTCTTCTTGGAATCGGGAAAAACAAGAATCTGAGAAGTCAAATCTTTACTCGAAGATAATTCCGGGTGTGAATTAAGATATCGAGATGGAAAGGAAATCAAATGATTTAAGTCTTTTTCATGAATGCCAATATTTTGCATTGTTAGATCGATATAGCCTTAGCAGAAATGCGTTTTTTAAAACGTTATATATCGGCTTTTTACGATGTATTAATTCATACAAGATGTTTATTAAATCTTTGCCGAACATGATTAAATTTATTATTATATATATATATATATATATATATATATATATATATATATATATTATCAATTTACCCCAAACATGGCGATAACGACACTAAGACGTAAGAGCCAACTGGAGGAGAAAGAGAAGGAAAAGACTTTAGTGTAAAAAAAAAATAAATTAAAATAAATAAATAACCGTAATAGTATAAAATGCCAGAGTTTATGCGGATTCGTTGGAAGTAAAGAGAAAATTAAATTGAGAAGTAAGCGGAAACCATATCTTAAACAGGAAACAAGAAGTAAACCTCTACTTCTGTTCAAAAGACCGGGGAGCAAAGTTAACTGGAAGATAAGTGAACCTGTCTTCCTCTATATAAAGGACTCATGTATACGCACTCAATAATATATGTTTCTTGTTTAATCAAATTTGTGTTAATATATATATATATATATACACACACATACACACAACACACACATACAGACACATATATATACATTAATCAAATTTGTATTAATATATATGTGTGTGTGTGTGTGTATGTATATATATACACACACATACACACAACACACACACATACAGACACATATATATACATTAAACAAATTTGTATTAATATATATATATATGTGTGTGTGTGTGTGTATACACACATACACACACACACACACATACAGACACACATATATATATATATATATATATATATATATATATATATATATATGATACAACTAATGTTGATTGATGTTACCTGAAGAATTTTAACACCGGAGTTTTATAGACGGACACTTCCGGAATCACTCCGTCCACTCGTCAAGTTAATAAGCAACTGGACGCTTATACTTACCGATTTTTCTTTGATGTGCACTTTTCACCGGTGCAATAGTTTTTTTTTTCAGAGAGTATGTGACCGTTCGTGCATATATGTAGCTTCGCTCGCGGGCGTCCATGTACCCTTCTGCGAGT
The DNA here is from genome assembly GCA_903632075.3 of Acanthosepion pharaonis. Lineage (NCBI taxonomy): Eukaryota > Metazoa > Mollusca > Cephalopoda > Sepiida > Sepiidae > Acanthosepion > Acanthosepion pharaonis. The sequence continues at coordinate 482,383 of CAHIKZ030005620.1, read as the reverse complement.
ATGGGCGTACGTGTAGTATGTTGTGGTTATTTGACCTTTTCTCTGTTTTCAATGTGTCGCTGTGCTCTCACTTCTTAACATTTACTCTCCTTTTCTCTTTATCCAATTTACTTTCAATTGTAGCCATTTCCATTTCCGGTTTACGAGACATAAACTGCCGTTAATTCTTGAGCGTTCTAGAGTTTTCTTCTTTGAGGAAAATTGTATTTCATTTCTTTACATAAATCATTAATTCTAATATTTAAAAAATAAAGTAAATATTTATATATGTTTTCGTTTGGCCATAATGTCGTTGCTTATGTGATTGGGTCGTATCACAAATAGGATTAGGGTACTAATTGTATGTGGTTAGGTTTATAATTAAATTTTAATTTATTATCGTTTGAATTCGTATGCATATGTTTATATTCTTAAGATTACAAACACACACACTCATATATATATATATATATATATATATATATATATATATATATATATATATATATATATATATACATACACATATATTTAAGCAGACGCTAGCACACAGACACATACAGATCTGTCTCTCTTTCTCCCTCTCTCTATCTCTCTCTATCATTCTATCACTCTCTCACTCTCTCTCTCTCTCTCTCTATATATATATATATATATATATATATATATATATACTGATATTTTCTTTTATAAAATACATTTTCATAATCCATTACATGTCTATGTGCGTGTAAGTTTATGTGTGTTTCTGCTGAAAATGTTTATCCCCAGCTGAAAAAATTGAATGCTTAATCAATACAGACCTGACATCTTGACTCCAGGCACTTTCTGATCTCCAAGATGTAGCTACATCATAAATTTAGGCGTAAAATTATTGGCAACCAGTTAGCATTCTGTTTCTGTTGCGGGATGTAAAGTAAATTCTATTCTAATAGTTTATTTCATCACATTTCTTACCTATAGAATTTACTTCCGGTTTATTACTTTCCTGCCAACTACGATCTTAAATTATAAATGGTGTGTCCATCGCCATCGTCTCTTTGGATGAATCCTGTTCTTTAATGTCATCTCCCTGATAATATATTCACATTTACTACCTTCTGGTATTTTTATTTGTACTTGAGTGAAATGATATATATATATATATATATATATATATATATATATATATATATATATATATATATATATATATATATATATATATATGTACATATCAATTATGTGATGCAGTTCATTTTATATTACAATTCATACAAAAAAGTAGATGACTAAAGTTAATTATATAAAATGGCGAAATCCTTTCGGGAGCAAAATTTTAAAGTATCATTAACCTCTAAATCACACGATGAATGCTATGATCCTTGATTTTAATAATTATGGGCTGTACAAGGTCTTTTTGTTTAATATGCAAGCAATTTCAGCTGTACATTCATTCATCTTCACACATGAAACTTTTTTGGTTTTTAGTAAAATTCTAGTACCATCAGAAAGGAAAAGAATTAAATGCGAATCGAAATATATATTTTTCAAATATGCTATTTTTAACGGAAACAAACTTTTGGAGTGTGCAGTCGCAACGGTAAGGTTGATTTTTTTTACAAATTAAGAGAGTGATTTATCGGTTAATGAAACTTTAAAATTTTGTTCGCAAAGGGATTTCGCCATTTTATATCGTTAACTTTACTAATCTACTTTTTGTATGAATGATTCATTGTAACGTATATACATACGCACACACACACATGTATATATATATATATATATATATATATATATATATATATATATATATATATATATATATATATATATGTTTGTGTGTGTGTGTGTGATAAAAACAAGACTAAATCTCTTCGTCGCCGTCAAACGTAGAATTTTTTTTTGCATGTGTTTATATACAAGATCAAATTTCAACGACCTAATCAATATTGACTAACATGCTCAAGATTAAAAGCCTTTATACCTAATGACATGCTTTTATATATATAAACAAGAGCAACAAAATAAATCATACAAATGTCTTGCTAGAGTCACTCAGAGGACAAAACACGTTGGTTAAGAATAGTTTTTCCTCTTTTCTTTTCATTCATTTGTTTCCTTAACAGGTGAAATATATCTGAAAATAATTAGCAAAACCCACACACGCACCCCCACACAGACGGACACACATATATATATATATAAATAAATACATTTTCAAATAATAGGAAAGAACAGTCAACTTTATAATTTATAATCCTGTAGTGAAAGAGATAATCAGGTACCCCAGAAAAAAGTTCGTGTTTTGTGTGCGATCTGCCGAAGAAAAATTACCAAAAAGTAGTCAGCAAAATCTACATCAATGACTAGAAGCTATGCTAATGTTCTTCCCTCCCCTGAATGGCGTGACCAATCAGAAAATTCTCTCGGTGAACAGATGTCGTTGTTTTTCGCTTAAAAAAGGAGATGATTTTATTTTTCGAGCGAGGGGACAAACACGCATTGTTGTTGGCGAGAAATGAAAGTTGGATTTGTGACCCCATTTTGTCGTCTCTACGGTGTGTGTTGGACTGTTACGTCGGACTATCGTGTGGACTGCGATTTGGCTACAAGTGTTGCGGCCGAGAAACAAAAAAATCTATTGCTGTTGCTACGATCAGTTGACAGTTTTTTTTTCTTTACCTCAACAAATCCATAATTCTTTAGTATATTTTCTTTATTTCAAAAAAGTTCGATACCATGTGACGCGTAATATGTAATAGATATATGTGTGTGTGTGTATATATTTAGGCAGCAATTTTTCATTACTGCATGTTTCATTAAATAATATAGACAAGTTTTGTCTATTTATTTTAAGCAAATTCCATTCATATCGTCTGATAAGCTTAATAACATTATCATTGAAAGACGAAAGAAAATCGCCATATTGATACATGTTTTTTAATCCTTTCGGCTTATATAAACCATCATTAGAGATGACAAGTAGGTGTGGGAGAAATAATGCTTTTCTTTTAGCTCTGTTGGATGGGATGGTCTAGAGTAATTGATCATCCATCAGGGTTTCCGGACCTAACACCAAGCTACCATTTGTACTGAAAGATTTTTATTTATTTATAAGTTAAAGTCCTCGATATCAGTGATAAAGCATAGTTAAATATAACGCTGGACATTGAAGTCAATCGCCAGAGGTGTGTTTATTTCTAAACGCTTTATTCCTGTTATTGAGCACTATAACACATAACTTAAACACACACAGACAGATACACACACACACACACACACACACACACACACACACACACACACACAGATATATGTGCGTGTGTGTCTGTGTATGTGTCTGTGTGTGTGATTTTTCATTTATAGAAGTTCTGCTTCAAATTAATATTTTTTTTTAAATGTTGTTATTATGTCAATGGAAAAACCTTCCATATTTTTCCCAAGTTATAATTATTTCATAGATTATTTAGTTCTTTTGAATAATTATCGAAAATTCTTATGGATGTTTATGTTTGTTGTCACAATATTCCTGATTTTTTCTTGTTTCCGTTAAAATTTGAATATCAATTCCCGATGTTTGAGAATTTTGACTTTCGTAGATCGTGCGTAGTAGCAATATTGTCCAAATCGTGTCACAGCAAAATTGTCTTATTGTTAGTTTAAAATTTAAAATGTATCTTATAGATGATTAAAGATATTTTACTGGAATTCTGCGAGGTTTTTATAACACTGTTGGACTCAACCTGGAGCTGCGAGAATGTATAATTACTCCCCAGCCTTAAAAGAAATCGATCATAAACGAAAATGACATGTTCATCATTAATTAATCATTGCTGAGTATCGGAAGTTTATGAAGTATTGAAAAAAGTTCATATATTATTCCAGGATCATTTCCAACTTCTAAAGGATGATCTTCGTCCTCTTTAAACTTCTAACTTTCCGTCATAAAGTAAAAAGGTACCTCAAAAATATATTGATGGTAATAATTTTTTCAAAAATGTACTGCTGGTAATAATAAAACCTATTTGTACATATTCATACTTTTATAATTCCAGTCTGGGCGTTAACTATTTGCGCATGGCTGGGACCATAACAGATACTATCAGCCCCGGTCGGGTTGGACCTGAGAAAAACAACGATTAGTAGGTGGTTCCAAGCTCCTCAAAACCTCCTTATCAGAGGCCTTCCTACCGGATGTTGTTTATCATAATACCCAGAACACAGATTTAGTTTATCGTTATAGCCAGGACCCGTTTAAATATGTAAAATCTCATGAAACCTGTTATAATCTAATCGATTATAGTGTTTTCATATCTAGATATTTCAATATCTTAATCGGCATGTCTCCAAATGTTTCCATCTGGAAGGAGTTTTCTATATTATATTTCAAAGAAGACTGCCTTACACAAGCCTGTAGACATCAATAATCGAGTTAATATTGCATTCAATAGAGTAATAATGGTCTGCTGTGTTCGTTGAATAACGATTACTAGTGTTGGGAAAAATTTTGGATATCATTATATTAACCATACCCTTAGACATTTAACAGGAAAGGTAGCGTAGCAATTTTCATTGGGAAATTCTTTCTAATGAACTGAAAATAGTTCTCAGTAGATAAGGAAAAGTGATCAAATCTAGGCTTGCGCTTTAGTTGTACAATAATCGCTGCGACCAAACGATATTTTTTATTTCATTTATTTTTCATACTACGAGCCATTAAGCACTTCAGATCACGCATATCTTCCTACAGTCAAATGATGCTAAATGCGCCGGTTCTCGTTCGTTCAAGTTAAGCAGAGTCAATCCCGGTCAGTACATAGATGGTTGATCTCTTGGGAAAAATATGTACTGTAAGCACCCCACCCAATCCAAAACAGATTACGGCTATAGAGCGGGCTTCAGAAATAGGTATACAGTAAGTA
>CAHIKZ030005620.1:472500-475000 GCA_903632075.3 Acanthosepion pharaonis | reverse complement strand
TTCAGGCAATTTGATTAAAACACACACACACACACTATCTATCTATCTATCTATCTATCTATCTATATATATTTGTTTTCCATTTTTTCATTTATATATTTAACAGATACTTTAGAAAATATTTTGTAAGGAAAATATTTTCTTATGTAAACGTTTGGGTATTTGTAAATACAGGGATTCGTATATTGATGAGCTGATCTGACAGAAAATTCTGCGGCGAGAATTTCTACATATCTAATAAGCCACACAACTAAAGCTCGAATTATTTTTTGGCACATAGTTGCCTTTGTCCAGATCCGACAAATAACGAATCCTCTGCTAATCTTTTGAATTCTGATAGACGTCAGCGTCTTATCTGTCTTCACGTTCTACTCCATTTTGCTGTATTTCGATTCCTCTTTCCCGTGACTAAGATCTATGCAACATTATCAGCAGGGACATCAGCACCTGGTTTTTCAAATGGTTTTCCTCGATGTGACAAAACCCAATTTCTAACGTCGAGAAAAGAACAGCTACAAAATACAGAGAATCTATTATAACAAAACAAAAATAATAAAAAAAAAAACCTTGAAATAAGAAAGTTACCCTAATCTAATATCAGAGCTGACATTCGATGTTTTATTATCTCCCCTTTAACAAAGACACAAATCAAAGTTTGTATTTTTTCATCGGTCTTCGTTTTTTTCTTTCGTGCGTGTTAACGTTTTTTGTTGTCTTTTTTTCGTCTTCAATTCTTTTGTTCATAAATTTTTCACAAGTTATTTCTGTTCTGGTATGAAACATTTTCATTATGGATTTTTTGAATAGACATTTCTTCACCTTATGGTTGCGTTTTATCTCAATTTTCTGCGGCGACTGGCCTTCGATATTTACAACAAGAAACCTGAATAAGGAACAAAGAAACAGCTTCCGACGCATCAGAAAGTGCATTTGTTGTGCCCCTCTCAATTCAATGGGAAATTTCTGCCAGAGGGAACGACTCATCTGCGGGAAATGCTTCAATAATTATGCATAATATTTCTTTGAGATCTTTGGTGGACAGAAAATACCCGGCCACGTATCTGTTTAGGTGTGCCTAGCTACCGGGAAGATATTAAATCACATTCTATATTACAGGATTTCGTTTTTCAGTAGCAACCGACAGGTCAGCTACGGGAACTTCTGCCTAGAGAGAGTAGGAAAGTAGTCATATAAGCAATTACGATTTTCAGACTTGTACAAAATCTTTTATATTTAGAAACAACTTTTTTCTTCTGAATAATAACCGTTCAGCTAGAACGATAATCTTTGGAAAAGAAATGGTCAACAAGTTTCTTCGTAGAAATGCAAAGCTACCGCCTGAACATTAATTGGGCTTCCATATTTTGTCTTCTCGTTTTTTCAACAGCAATACTGTTTTTATATAAATAAATACACATCAAAAAAGGCGACAAACCCATGAAGAGGCAGAAATACTTATTGAGATGGAAGGAAACTGAGAAAACATTACTGAAGATAAAGAACAAAAATAAAAAGAACAGAATTCAAGATAGAAGACAAATATGAACACTGCATTTAATTTTTTGGAGATGCTGTTTGAGAGTAAAGCAGGAACCAAGATGAGAAATCCACAAGCAGTAAGTGCAAGAGAAAAGTAAAACTGTTAACATGGACCTTATGGCTATGCTTAGTAACTTTAATAATAAAATGATGAGACCTAACTGCCAATCCAGCCAATTTTAGTGAAGTCCGTGACTGAAGCTTGTCTAAAATTATACTGCCACCCCAAAATGAGATAAACTCGAAAATTAGACAGAATAATAAACCAAACTTAACACTCGATTGCGGAATGTATCAGCCAATTACCTTCCCAGAACATCACTGACGACGCCCTCTAGCGCTAAAAGAGCGTATATTCAAAGCAGTTGTCGGAAAACAAAACATAATATTTTCCATAAAATATTATTTCATTTACCTTACAGTTGTTTTTCATCCGCTGTGATGATTAGATATAAGATATAAGATTAGATAGATATAAGGTGTAAGATTAGATACATATAAGATATAATATTAGATAGATATAAGATATAAAATTAGATAGATATAAGATAAATGATTAGATAGGTATAAGGTATAAGATTAGATAGATATAAGGTATAAAATTAGATAGATATAAGGTATAAGATTAGATAGATGTAAGATATAAGATTAGATAGATATAAGATATAAGATTAGATAGATGTAAGATATAAGATTAGATAGATATAAGATATAAGATTAGATAGATATAAGATATAAGATTAGATAGATATAAGATATAAGATTAGATAGATATAAAGTATAAGATCAGATAGATATAAGGTATAATATTAGATAGATATAAGATATAACATTAGATAGATATAAGTTATAAAATTAGATACATATAAGGTATAAGATTAGATAGATATAAGATGTAAAATTAGATAGACATAAGGTATAAGATTAGATAGATATAGGATATAAGATTAGATAGATATAG
>CAHIKZ030005620.1:407500-467500 GCA_903632075.3 Acanthosepion pharaonis | reverse complement strand
ATCCTATAAGGAACCGTCATATAACCTAACGTGCCTTTAACCAATTTGGCTACAGAGGAGCGTTCGGTTTGCAAGGTCGATTTTACTGTCTTTAAATAAATCACGTCACACATTATTATTTCATAATGTGTGACAAAATCCGACAATTATTTTAAGACATTTTTATGTTTATACATTCTTTTTCGTCAGGCTATATGACGGTTCCGTATCGGATACAGGTTCGATTCCTGTCGGAGGACGAATATTTTCTATGAAAATTTCTCGGACATTCAGGCCGGCAAATGTTGTTTAATACTGTTTATTATAAACAGAGCGTTTATTTAAATATTTGTATCTATAAAAAGAATGTATAAAACATAAAAAAAAAATGTCTTAAAATAATTGTCGGACTTGTCCATTTAATAATATATATATATATATATATATATATATATATATATATATATATATATACGTATGTATGTATAAGGGCTTAACACAACGTTTACTATCTATAATCATGATTTCTTTTTCCATATATGTATATATGTATGCATATATATATATATATATATATATATATATATATATATATATATATATATATGTATGTATATAACAAAAATCAAAAGAAGAACTTAACGTAGGCACTTAAGATTCTCTTTTCACATTTTTTTTCTCCAGCTGAAGAATAGCGATTATCATAGACGGCAGTAGTTCCAGCTTTCATCGATAATAACTTTGAAATAAACAAACTCTTTTCTGTCATTCCACGTCCCTGATGCCCCGGGGAGATAACAAGGACAGAATGATAAGAAACGAGTTGTTAAGAAGCGAGCCGTCAGCGACTGCATTGTTTTTCTCAGTATGAATCCCGCCTTTTGGCCCTCGACACTCATAATCAGGATTGCGTTGTCAGTGCTAAGACTGAGACACACTCCATTTGGTCCAGTGTACTCAGTCTGATTAAAGCTGTCCGGTGCCATTTTAGATTGGATTGCGAATTCTTGTTTTCTATGAAGACAATGATTCGGAAGCACTCAGGTGATGATAAAAGTTACTTTTCCGTATACACAGGGGTATATATTTGCATGGACAAAGATATCCGGGTGGCGGTTATGGAATGTATTTCGCTAAGTGTCTGTCGAGGTACATTGAGACACAAGAGAAAAATAGGTGACTCTATAATTACTTTGATATCTTGGCATAACTATTTCGATAAAATTTATGAATTATAAATTAAAACTAAAGGATAACTCATCGTTCTATGAAAATCTAATGGCAAATCGTATATTGGATAGCCACATATATCCGAGAATGTCTATCTAACAGAGCGGCTAAAAAATCCCTGTTGCTGACACATGTTCAGGCATATTTGTGTTTGTCCAACACCCATGGAGCCCACCTGAGATTTATACTACAATTATACTCTACCGGACCTTAGTTCTGTCTACCCAATTTCACTCGCAACCTGTGGTATTGTTTTCAGGCACTTTCGAAATGTGCCGCACGCTGAGATCGCTTCTTGCAGACTGATAGATCAAGGTCACCTCCTTGACAAATCGCCTATGTGCAGAAAGCGAACATTCTAACCACTAGTGTCTATTATATATATATATATATATATATATATATATATATATATATATATATATATATATATATATAAAGAAAAGAACAGTAAGATATATAATCCGGTGTTCTTATAGGTATTTTTATTTTTACAAAATAGTGCTCGATGTAAATTTACAGAGCATTAATATTATAAATTAATTGATTTAAAATATGTTTTTTTTCCCACGCAGTTCTAACCATGTTTCATTTTTGATTAGTGGAAAATATACATACATATGCAATATATATATATATATATATATATATATATATATATATATATATATATATATATATATTTATTTATATACATATATATATATGCTCTCGAAATAATTCGATTGAGCTGTCGGAGAGGAAGGGTTAATTTTATAAACAGTGGCTGCAGCTGCTGTTAATGCAATGCCTTTCAGCTCGAATCGAGGTCTACTACACTTTAACATCTTTCGTATAGTAAAAAAAGTTAATATTACCCTTCTCTCTTCCATGAGATGATAGCTTGATGGTAGAAGCTCTGACTGATGCTAAATTACTCAGTGTTCGATTTCGGCTTGATTTAATCGGATATCTAGCCCCACTGATGTCCGTAGATAACTATATATATATATATATATATATATATATATATATATATATATATATAGTCATCTCCGAACATCAGTGTGGCTTGATATCCGATTAGATGAATATATACATATGTTTATATAAAATGAAATGGATTAAATCTGATAATTATTTAATAGATTTTCTGTTCATATGTTATTTTAATAGGACATTATTTAAGTAAATGTTTTTTTAATAAAAAACATATTGCCTGAATGACCGAGAAATTCCGTCGAAAATATTTCCAATCAGACTGGAATCGTAACCCCTACATGAACCATCATTTGATATGTTGTGCTGATTACCATTCAGCAACAAAAAAAGTCATGTTAGCAAGCCCGAATTACTGTTCATAAACGACAAACCTTTGACATTGGTGTTATAGCCTCAATTCCTGTCGCAGAACTCGTATTTTATATGAGATTTCTTGATTATTCAGGCCAGTAAATGTATTTTGTATCTATCTATCTTATCTATTCTATTCTATTCTATTACTCTAAAGCTAGCTAATCCATAACATTTAAGAACATAAAATAAAATGTTTGAAAAATTTTAAATAAAAATTTCATGCAAATAAAATTTATGAAAAATATTTTTCTTATAGAACATTTAAACGTTTCCTGAGTTCTATATTCTGATAAATTTGGGTCCCGTGGAAGTTAGAAAGAAATAGACGTTAAATAGGTACGCCATATTTAATGTAGAGAACCTATTGCATTCACCATGTTTTTTAGGAGAAAATGTGTGTAAAGGGCTGATTAAAACGAGTTTAAACCGTAAAACGTTTACTTATTTTCTTAAAGTCCACCTGAATGCTTAATATACCATTCGCATACATAAAAAAATTCTACAGGAATATTTTCCCTTTGATGTCGACTTGAGAAATTTGTGTCAGATAGAGGAAAAAGACTGAAACCAACTTAAGGAGTGGTTTGGTCAATCTACCGGTCATAAATTCTATGTCTGGTTTTTATTTCTAATGGTTGCCTAATTAAAAAAAAACCGTGTGCCATATTAAAAGAAAATGGAATTTATATTCTTACGATATGCTTTTTTATATTAGAAATTTTCCCTCTGGACTGATTCTGCTGTCACCGTGATTAAATAGGAGAATATTTTGGCCGGTATGCAAAAGAACCATCAAATATCAATTTTCATTTCTTTACATGTACTTACTACTCAGGCGAACAAGAATAGTTCCGCTATCCTTTTCAAGCACAAAACCAGTTTTCTTCGCAATATATTATTATATATTTTATTATTATTTATTATATAATTTTAGCTATTACGAAGTTGCATGGTGCTGACCATACATTATTTGTGAAGGTAGGGAACTCACACACTTTGGGTCCTGTCACTGGATCTAACCAACGCCTATATCCATAGTGCCATGTTCAATACCCGGTTAAGGCAGTGGAGAACACGTAGAGGGAAATTAACAGGAGATAACTGACAACTGACATCCATTAAACATGGCACGTCTACCCCAGTGAACGAAATAAAGGATTCAGTCCGACATTCCAACCACCTGAAGAAGGCCGGAGCGTACAACAGCAGAAACGTTGTTATAAATATGGCGACAATAATGAGGACAATAGCCAGAATAATGTAAATAGTGTACATAATACATCATCTCAGAAATATAGACAGATCCTGTACACTCCACTTGTAGAGTAGAGAATCTCACCCCGCTAGATACTACTGTGGTCGTCCTAACAATCTTGTTTTTATCGGATATGTTCCCTTCTCGAAGACACTCGTCCTTAGGCAAATTTGAAGAACCCAGTCTGTACTTTTATTAACCTATAGTTTGCATGATTATTTCTTCGAAACTAAGCATTATCGCTTCGGCTGTATGTTGAATTCGCGATAAAACGAAAAGAGTTACCGAGTGTGGGAGCATGTGAGGAACATGAAAGATTATTATGGAGAGAGAACAATAAAAGGACGGGAAGTAAGATGTCAAAGGATAATTATTCACATTGAATTTAAATTTTAAAGATTGTTGGTGACAGTGTAGCAAGGAATCGGTAAAGAGTTCGAAGGGCAAGCAGTGTAAGAAAATAAAGTATTAGCATGAAACTCACGGTTAGATTATTCTAATTCAATAATAAAAAGATGGGACCTATTTGCCAATCCAGTATCACGCTTAAAATTCATGCGGTTGGAGTACCATGGGGAAAAGCTCATTAGAACAACTGTCACGAAATATTTATAGGAAAGGTGTAGCTACGGCGGGAAAATGTCTGATCAATAAAATTGCTGATGCTTCTTTGTATTTTATCAATAATCTTAAAATAATTACAGAAACAGCAGGCCAGATATGGCAGCAATATTGAATATGACCATGAAAATATTTTAGCAATTGTACAGGGAAGTTTCGTTATGGCGTTGAAGAAGTGACTGAATTCAACGTTTATCGACATCATCTGTCTTCCTGAATCATGTTCGTTTATAGTCCTTTATTCTGACTAAAATATACTCATTATTTTTCACTCCCACGTCTTAGTGGCATTATCGCCTTACTTGTTGTAAAATGATTAAAAAGAAATTACATATTTAAAAAAGTTCTTTTCAATGTCTTTATAAAAATGTATTTCGTCTTTGAAAATTTGATCTCATTTACTCATTTTCATTATAAAGTGTATAAGTGATCAGATTTTTGCTCATATATGTCAAACATGGAGAGGTGACTCAAAGAGGGATAACTTATCATAAATCTGCTATTAATATAAAACATTGACATTAATAAGAGCAGAAGTCACTTTCTGTTTGGCTTGCTTGCTGAACATAAAACTTTTCCATTAGAATGCCATGTAGTTACAAGGGACCATTTAGTTTAGCTAAAATTTTATATCAATAGATGTTAGGAAATTAACGTTGTAGAAATCAATTGATAGATTGTTTTTTTGTTTTTATTTTAAATGTTTTGGGAGATTTACGTGCATGTATAGAAAAAGCAATAAATCATCAAAATATAATAAAAATTCCAAAATCCTTTTGTGAAAACAAAAATGCCATATTAAAAGTGTAATTGTTCTTCCATTGTTTAGTAAATTAGCACATCCGTTGTGCTCCGCCATTACCTTAGTAAATAACGGATCATTCTATTTTAATTTCGCGGAAAGACGGAAGAAAGAATATATCGAATTGATTCTTTGGATTCCGTGAAATAAATAAATAAATAAATACGATACTGTTATTGACTCTGGATTTAAAAAGAGACAAAGATTGTAGTTTCCAGGGAAGGATTCTCTCGGGAGGTTGTTTCTCAATATAACAGTTCTAGTAAAGTCGGTGTCTGAATGGAACTTGCTTTTTTACCAAAAAAACAAAGCAAATGAGGATGGTTTGCTACCTTAAACACGGGATGGTGAGTCCTACATGTAATGGTTCCAGTTGATGGCATATAGGAATAAAGATGTAGTACTAAAATGCTGGCAGCAAGGGTAGAGATTGATGTTTCACATACACGACTGTGTAAACACTTTTGAGCGCTATGAATGCTGGACAGTGAGGATTAGACAGCAATATTCTATTGTTATTCTGTTCCGACTCTTATACAGCGGGAGTTAGGTATTTTTATTGAACCGATTATTCTTTCAGTATTTTTGCAATGGCGCCCTTATTTCAATCCTCTAGATTGAGTGACCATTAAGCCTTACATTGGGTGAAATATCAGCAAATGAGAATAAAAATCTTTATAATTATTGTTACATTTTTTGAGTTATTAAACTTAGATATTACAAACACGTTCTAAGGAGGAACTTCCGCGCATTTTTTTTACGATCTTTGTAATCGCATATGTTTATTCAATTGTTAAATTAAAATTGAAATTCTTCAGAAACTGTAAATAACAAAATTTTCACGGTTACTGCTATTAAAATGTTATCATTTAATATATAGAAAAAAAGTATTCTTCCTTCTAAACAAAGAAATATTCCGCTGTTATAATAATCATAATATTAGTTGTTCCCTTGTAAGGTAACATTGCACCTTCATTGACCGATCGGTTTGTGATACTATCGGTTAAATGTAATTTATTTTCTTAAAAAAATTTCAAGGCGAATAGGTTTCCACAACCAGGTAGCTTTTATTTCATTTTTTACTATTAATTGGTTTTCATTTGTAACCTTTCATTTAAAAAAGATCTCAAAGTTTTATTATGTCTTTATTTTCTATTGTAGTTACCCGTGATATCCATTTTAGCTGTTGTTCAAAATCCACAAGTAATGAGGTTTGGTGCAGATCTTTTATTGATTATGTAAAGCCAATTCAAAAGGTTCGAAGACGTGTGGTCTTCAGTAAGATCCATAGGCTTCATTCGTGTAAGGTAATTTTTAAACATTGATGTTAGAAAACGGTTGCATGCAGCTGACAATTTAGATAGGTTTGGCGCCATGCATGAAAGACATAGGAAATTCTTGGATTGACACGGCTATTTAAGAATATGACTAGATTTTTCCTGTTTTTGTTTTGCTTATGTAGAATTTGGCGTTGTTAGGCGAAAATACTACTAGCGAATATTATTCAGGGTTCAATTTCCTTATCTATACAAAATTTGTTATAACTGACCCATACACACTGATATTTGAAATGTTTGTGGATTTAATAAATTCCACACCTAGGAATTTTATAATGAATTCAATTTAGGTGCCATTCTCTTCTTTCATTCCAATTCCTCATAGATTTTGATTGGGAAATGTTTATACATTTTCTATTTCTTGGGACATTTGGGAGAGAATGTTTAATTTCTGTTCAAGTTTATTCTTATCCCAACTATGAACATCTATATCATCAGCATATCCATTACTAAAATCCATACCATTTCTTTGATATTCGGTATATTTAATTTTTATGATTTAAAAACGAAATAACTTAAATAGATCCCAATATGACAGATTATTCATGCAGAAAATATAAACAATACATTTAAACATTCGGTAAAAATATATGACGCCTTCGGCGGAGGAGGAGCATATTCAACATTTGATAATTTTGCAGCAACACGCGCTTGAAGCTTTTAGGCTGTTTTGATCAACATTTCTTTTCATGGTTAAAAGTAAGAAATTGTAAATATACGACTACCTTATACTTACATATCTGATAACAATAATATTTATTAAGAATTTATTACAGGAAATATCAAGTTTTACGGAAATATTATTGAAAATCATGTTGCAAAACAAATAAAGAAAAATAATGCATGTAAAAAGGAATATTCTACATTAATATACGACCAAAAATAAAATGCTTTTGACAAAAAAGTCTTAATGATTTTACTCTATGTAACAATAATGTAATGCTATTCTGTACACAAATCTACGGTTTATGTTACGTCAACTCATTGCATGGTAATGAACTATAAACCTAAATTGAGCTTGAAATATTGTGTATTTTTCTTTTTTTTTTTTGTAAAATACTTGGATATGATGTGATGAATAATTTGCAGTGAAAAAAGCAATTTCCGGTTTTTGGTTGAATATACCTCTTTTCCCCCGAACGCGTAAGATATTCTCGCGATTTTCTGATTTTCTGATATTAGAAAAAATTGTAATATTTTGTTTAACCCGCAAACAATATTTGCAGTTATAAATCTTTACATTATGGCCAGCCGTTTTTGAATCGGTTTTTCGAATCAACTTTTGTCACACGTATCACTAGCTATATGCTTATAGGAGAAAGCTTCTACTGAACTAGTATATTTTTTAATTTTTTTCAAACTGCTTCAAATTCTGTGTCGGGCAATTTTGAGTACTCCATACATTCTCAGAGCAGGAGCTGTTGGGCAAAAGGGACCAATAAACATTTCGAATTATTTTATGATTGCGTTATGGTGTTGGCTCAGTCCTTTCTAAGATTCTATTAATATATTTGTCGCTTGCGGAAAACGACGTCTCGAGGAACAGGTAGGATCGGTAAGTCAGTGGTTTACAAACGGTGCATGGCGATTTATACGAGCAGCGGAATTAAGAACAATAGTAAAAGAGTCGTGTTTGAGGAAAGGATACAGAGAAGGACGGGAAACAAAGTCAGGATTTCAGATGTCGATTGACATTACACTTGAATATTTGAAGATTATTGTCTTTCTAGAAGCGGAGGGGAGTTCCAAAACTTGCGCAGGCGAGGGGGAATTATTGAAAGAAAATCAAGTGTTTCAAATCAGTTTTTAAAACTTCCTATTCCAAAAATAAATGATTTCAAAATCTAAAATATTATTATGCATTGTAATAGAATTCCCGAGTCCTAGTTTAAATAATTATTGACCGATGTTATCATTGTGATAGTTGTGCATTGTATAAAGTAATAAGAATATGACAACTAGGGTCCACAAATTGGAGGAGAGAATCATCAATAATAATGTTCGAACCTGGAATTCACCTTTATCTCCTCTAACCTTCAACCATGTTTTTATGTTTTCAATATACTTTTTATCACATGAAATTAGAAGTGCTAGCAAATTTTCATTCTGAAAATTTGGGAGCCGCTGGTTGAGATATACTAAGAAATAATTTGGGCGTCTCGACGTGGTGTAAAGGTTAAGCAAGCCTGTCTTGCTAGATCTGTTACTACTTAAAAGTGAGTTCGATCCTCACTGAATGCCCCATGCTTTCGGCTTTGTGCCACATCTAAGCTTCGTTTGGAAAATCTTTACTGAGAAATAATGTGTTTGTGTACGGTTTAAACTGAAGTAAAACATACGAAACATTGAGGTGAAAAGGATCAATATGACAGATCGATGAAAACAATTTCTATTCATATACCAAAAAAAGCAACATTAACGAAAATTAAGAAGATATGCTTTAATAATCATTTAGTATACCCTATAGACTGGCATTGTTTTACACGCGTAAAGAAGGTGGCTAACGATGTAATCAAGATGTTAGCTTTCCAAACTACAAAAAAAAAACATAAGGTTTGAAAGGAAATTTTCATGAATGCAAGAAAATTGTGTGATTAGTGGTAGCAGACTTCGGAATTTAAATTACTTGAAAAAGTATTTTGGAAAATAATTTTAGAAATCCCCACCCCCCAAAAAAAAAAATTGCTCAATGAATACTACATGTTTCCTGTATCTATCCAGATATTAACATTGCTATTCATGAAAAAAAAAATGTTCTTGGTGAAACGAAACTAAAAACATATTTCGTATTTTTGATTCCGCTTGTATTAACACATCTTCTATTTGTACGTGCATAACCAACCCAGATCAGAACCGTCTTTGAATTAAAATAGTAGGATTTCCTTTTCACGTCATAACAATGTCAGGTTCGTGTCATGCTTAAAGACATGCCTTTACATTCTGAGGGCGCACGGGAAAGAAACACAGCACATATATGTATCTTTTTTTTTAATTAAATTGTCTGTATTACTTACCCGAACTGTACTATCAGACAGAAAATTCTGAAGACTATCTTCATGTTGTGGACTCTGATCAGTCTCAGATTAAATTGCCACTGAGAGCATGGCAATGAACCCTAGATAATCTCCTCAAAGATTCTAGTCTACAATCGCTAACCCACAGACGTGTTGCGGCTTCTCTCTGCCTCGTCTAGAAATATTTTCACGGCAACTGTTCCGACGAAATACTTTCGCTGCTTTCCGGACTACATGAATTTCAACCTGCTACCAGCCTGCCATATCGGTCCCACACTTTCCCTGTCAACACGGTTAAATGTAACCGCCCCTTCTTCTCAAACAACTTATTCTCCCGCACTTCCGTCTGTGAAACTCCCCTCCCCTTCCAGGATGCCTATAATCTTCAAATATTCAAGTGTAATGTCAATCGGCATCTGACACCCTGAACTTGTTCCCCGTCCTTCTCTTTCCTCAAACACGCCTGTTTACTCTTGTTCTCAATCCTCTGTAACTACTTGTGTGCTAATGGCACTCCCGCCTGCTTGCGGGGAATTACCTTTAAAAAAAAAAAAAAAAAAAAAAGAAATGTGGATCTATAGAAGGATGCTTCGTATACTATGGACCGAACATGTGAGCAATGGCGAAATTCTAAAGAAAACTTAAAGCAAATTATAATTAATATCAGGAAGAGAAAGTTTAATTTTCTCGGAAAATAATGTGGAAAGAAGGCTTGGAAAATCTGATATTTCCCGAACAGACTGAACGTAAGCTAAACAGAGGCAAACAACGCATAACCTACTTAGTTAGCTTGAGTAAATGAACGTATGAACAAGGTTTATAAGAAATAATAAACCAAAAAAGAAATATTAGGACCTACGAAAGAAAGAAGAATGCGCAGAGTCAGGATCTCCAGCGTTCTGAATGGACACGGCACATAGATGATGATGATGATTATGATGATTATGATGATGATGATGAAGAATCATCATCATCGAGGTATGTATTTGAGCGTATATTACGAGATACCGGGCGCTACTTAGAGTGTTTCCGATGTATCCATCTAACTCCGTATAATTAGGTCCAATATGAAAGTTCTTTTGCATGACCCTAGTTCAATGTTAAAAGAGACACGGTACATAAAAAAAAGAACCTATTAGGAGGGTTAATACCAGCTTAAAGGACCAGGAGAAACCCAATTCCATGGACAAGGGTACCGATAGATATGAGACAAAGATTGTAACATGCATATATATATATATATATATATATATATATATATATATATATATATATATATATATATACCCAAGTATATAATTGGTGTATACGGAATGAATTCCAATAACCAAAAATTACTAATCTTAAAAGAGTGCTCATTAGAGAGTAGAGCAGATATAATTATTTATTTAAAAAAATTATAACATAAATATGTTATAATATCATTACAAAAATAGCCATTTTGTTTCAACACCTCCGGTGTCTTATCGAGTGATGATTTTGAATGTAGAATAAGCCCTTTATTCTACTTTCAATAGTTCATACCGCTATTAACGCATTGCTCTTCAACCGAATTGAAATGAGCTCTCCGGGTCACTGACGTATTTCGCGTATAAAACGTTAAAATTTCCCTCCCTCTCTGTCGTGCGACGATAGCCTCTGACTATTTTGATCCCAGCTTGAAGCAATCTGACGTCTAGCCACACTGAAGAGCCATGATACAGCGAAACAGTCTGTCTGCTGATGACACTATATAAATAACATATATATATATATATATATATATATATACACACACACACACACACACACACACATATATATATATATATATATATATATATATATATATATATATATATATATTAATAAATTTACATATACAAATACCTACAGTTAGGTGTGTTACTTAATTTTTGCCGGTTTATCCAGCTCATCGGGCAGAAAATAAATATATTTGCTCGGTGTCTTCACAATTAATTTTACACCTCTTGGCTAAATTTGTTGATTATATATTTGCTTGTCAGTGTATACACTCCAACATGCACGTATACGGTCGCGTCGCCTATATCTGGCCATTTGATTTACCTAACTATATATATATATATATATATATATATATATATATATATATATATATATATATATATATATATAAATAAACTATGATATGACGCTAAACTGCAGAGAGAAATGAACTTTTGCAACCTACGATGGCATAAATCATTACAAATCCAGTCACCTTCCAGGATTGGTTTCTATATCCATCCTTTATAATGACGATCTCTATTTCTCCGACACCGAGCACAATTAGCCATGAATATAGCACATTTGAAACTATAGGTTTCAAATTCAACAAATCCTCTTTTTCAGAGTACTTGTAGAATTTCACAACTATTGAGGCAGTGTTCCAGGAATTATAATTGTATCCTATATAAAAGTCTCATTTTCGTTAGCATTTTCTTAAAACATTCCCATTACTAACAAGTTCCGTTCATGTTTATCCCAGAATACTTCTGCTTCAAACTGCTCATCTGTAAGTATTTTTCATTCACTTCTATATCTTTAATTTAATAAAGAGCTGTCCAGAATTCACTGCAACGTTGAGCATTCTACTATTTTCAATAAAAATTATACTGTCTCTAAATATTTTGCTCATTTTTTGGGAAGTTATCTGTTACTATGCCAATGTCTTTTCCGATTTACAGATCTGTGCCTTTAAATATTTCGCTGATGTTTGTGTAAAGTTTGTAATTCATAAAATAGTTGCGTCTTCACACCATTCCATAAAGTTTACAAAACTGACATTATGTCCCATGTTTCAAAATAATAGTATGATCGATACATTTTTCAGGTTAAGAGTGATGAAAATTATTTACAAAACTGTAACCATTTTTGGAAGATAGGTGATGTGAGAAATGCAATGCAAGAAATATTGGAAGATCGGTAGATGTAAGCTAAAAAAGATATTAAATTATAAAAGAAGATAAATTTTATCCTCAAAAAGAAGCGAAGAAAATGTTTCCGTTATATTTTTTCTTTCTCTATACGATGTTCTACTTTGCTATATTGAATACTCTTATCAAGCTAGAATGTCTAACCTAATGGTCTTTCTTGTATTAAATTAGAGGTTTTACGGAATATACTATACGATGAAAATGTTATCTTTTGCAACTTATTTATAAAACTACCTTGGTTTAGCGAATGAAGGTGTCCTAAAGATCGCTTTCTACATAATTAGGTAAATTAAGCTCTTCGAGTTTCGTATGTATTTCGTGGACAGGAGACAGCGTCCATTTTTATGCAGATCACTTTCTTTGTTCTTTTTTACTGATAAGACAAAAACACGCCATCAAAATCCACTTTTAACCTAGGCCGAATCTAATCATCTTTTGTCATTCACCTACTTAAGAAGTTAGCGTTCTATGACCTCGGCTGTCGAATCCAAATATTATTATTGATTTGACATAGATACGGTTCGTTTGCTATCTCGTGCATCATTGCTGTTCGGTCCATTGATTGGCTGAATTTCCATCAGTCAGTTCAAGAAGCGAATCGAGACAAAATTTATGTTCATTGATACATGGTTCTTCTCAACTGGTGACTGGTGAAATGTCTGTATGGTATGCAAGGACTATTTATACGAGGTATATTTCATTGTGAATTTGATTTCACTCTGACGAAGATGACATAGTATAGTCGAAGCGTGATAAGAATTATAAGAAAAATTAAATTAATTTTATTTAATGTGATTCTCTTTTAATTTGAAATTAAAATGACTTAAGGAATCCCAACTCATGGTACTCTAGCGTGGATGTTCATGGTGGATGTTTCTAGAATCAACATCCCTGGTTCCATCAGACAAGACGTTCGACTCTAGAACGCGCCGTACCAGGTTCATTGAACCGATTCATCCACATTAACTTCATATTACATTTGTATGCAGAAGTACATTCAGATCGTTTCTTCTTCAGTAATGTTGTATTGTGGAAGAGTCTCCCGGGATGATACTTCCCGATCCCTATAATCTAAACCCCTTTAAGTTTGGTGTCAAACACTATCTCCCTATTTTTCTTTATAATGTGCACCTCTTGCTTCCACATTGTACGTCCTAAGAAAAATCCTGTTTAATAACACTCTGCCTTGACTGCCCTTGCAATGGCCAAAGAATATTAAAAATGTGTCCTTGAAATAGAAAATAACTTCACGTGAAAAATCTTTATAATCATACTCTACTTCACATTGATCAAAATTTAAGACATTTTGGTTTTCCCACTCGTTTGCCAAAGATCTTGTCCTGGGAATCACTAGATAACTTTACTAAACCAGTCTATACTAAAAGAACGCAAAGGTTGTTTTTTTTCTCTTACTGCTTACAGAAAGCATAGATTAGAAATAGGAATTATCTATGTGGTTGGCCCTGATCTGGCATCTCGTTTACAGTCGTTCTCTCACAGAATTGCCGTCGCCTGCCACTGTTTTTTCTACTAATAATTTCACGGTAACCTGTTCTGGCGAGATCCTTTTCCTCGTTCCCAAACTGCATGAATTTAAACGTGCTACTTGGTTGGCATCTCAGTCCCACCCTTTCACTGTCGAACCGGTTAAATGTGGCTGTCTCTTCTACTCTAATAGCTTCATGTCTCGCACTTCTCGTCTGTGGAACTCCCTTCCTCTCTCTTGCTTCCACGATAGCTATAATCTCCAACTATTCAAATGCAATGTCAATCGACATCTCCAGATGCCTTGACCTATTCACCGTCTTTCTCTTAATCCTTTCCTATCTCACGACTCTTTATTCTTGCTTCCACTCTCTGTAACCCTTTGCGTTCTAATGGCATTCCTGCATTGCTTAGGGTGAAAAGCTTAAATTAAAAACCTCAGTCCGATTTCAGGGAAGTTTTTTGTCTCAAGTCAAACTAAACTCATATTGCAAACAGTAGAGAACAATAAAGAAAGTACAAATATCCCAAACTTATTTGAATACACGCAAGATATATGTAATAATTCTATGAAACAAAGAGAAAATGAAATTTCCTCAGATATAAGTGCTTTAGGAATTCTTTATAGTTACTTAACACATGCGTACGTTCTATAAGAACATTTCTACATATACAACTTCATTGGCATTTTCGGATTGTTTTCCTTTAGCTTGCTCAGGAAAAAATGTTGTTATTATTTGCACCTTGTTGATTGTATATTCATTCTGACACTGCTCGAGGACACTACAACAAGTTTTTCTTCAACCCTTATCAGTACACGCTTAACGAATATAAGACCAAAAATTTGTTTCTTAAGACCCTTACAAAGTGTGTTCACAAAGCCATTAGGCAAATAGAAAAGAGATGGAAACAACGGAAAAAGGATACTATTTAAATTTATATGTAATCTGAAGTAAATGGTGATGTTTATATAGAATAATTAATAAACTTCTATATGGGCTCTATTTGCTGTACGAAGGAGATCGAAACGATATTCAATTCTTTAATTTTGGTAATTCTTTAACAGCGGTATGATACATTAAAAACGAAATCGATTGCGATCTGAAACATAAAAACAACATTAATTGTGGTTTGAAGCATAAAACCATAACATTAACAAATCTAGTAATACCATTAAATTATTTTAATAGCATTTAACAGCGGTCCGAAACATTAAAACAAAATCGATTGCGGTCTGAAATGTAAAAACAACGCTAATTTTGGTTTGAAACAAAAACATAAATTTAACTAATCTATTAATACCATTAACTAACTTTACGGATAATATATTAATATGCAACAAAAACTTTGTAGCCACCTCTTCTATGCTTTTCGCAATTATTTTTGAAATTTCCTAAAAGCTTTGTAAGCATCCTGTATTTTATGTAAATTTGATGTCTGATTTACATTAATTTTGATTAAAAATCCTGGTCACACATTTAGAAGTGGAATATTGTTGCAGAACGGGTATACATTTCAACAAAAAGTTTCAATACATAAAAGTAAATCAAATCAAGCAAAAAAATTAAAGAAACATATCAGAAAGGTTCATAATTACAAGGCTCCACACTTAGAATATTAAAAACAATTTATAAATATATTACATTATCAACAATAATATTAAACCCAGATTTAAGCAGAAAATATTCAACACCTTTTAACCTTGAACTAAAAATTAACTGAAATATTTTCTGTAAAAAATAGTGTTCGATAGAATAAGTAAATTTAATATTTAAAAATCCATTTTAATTAACATAGAGAGACGCATGCGCAATGCGAACCTAATCGAATTGAACAAATCTAATTTATTTACATAGAGAGGGATTATAACATCTGAAAGAATTGCAAATAAATCCAATATTCTCGATTCAGACAAACAGAAAGTGGAAATTCAGCTAAGTATTCCTATTTAGAAAGCATATAAAATCGGTCAAACTGATAACAATAACTGCTCTTTGAAAAACAGAATTTTAAGTTTGGATTGACCGAGAAAAATATCGATAATGGGAAAAAATGAAAATTTATCATTTATTTTATAGCCGTGACTAAAAATCAAGTATTGATTTTTAATGTTCACTTGGTTTAATCTTTAATATTTTACGTCCTCTGTCCTAAAATAATTGTTGTATTTAACATATTGAATGTTTGTAAAAATATATGAAAAATTATTGGAGAAAGAGAGCATTATATAAAAAAAAAATAATACATAGAATGGTAAAAGGCCAATAACCAAAGCATATTTTCCAGCAAAACATTTTTTAATCACTTTAAAAGCAATTCGGTAAAAGACACTAAAATACAAGGGGTTGCTGAGTGTGAAAGAAATAAAAAGGAAATAAAGTAACAGGATACAAAGTGATAAGGAGTTGACGACATACATTGTTTTAAATCGTTGAAAATCGTAGTTAACAGAAAAATGGACATTATTTACATTATTCGGACTATTGTCCTCATCTTTGTCGACAAAGGCACGGGCAGTCTATGTTACCTAGTTTAATTTCAGTATCTGTCTATATTTCTGAGATGAGGCATTGTGTACATTATTTACATTATTCGGACGATTGTCCTCATCTTTGTCGCCATATTTATTTACAACGTTTCGGCCGTTGTATGCTTCGGCCTTCTTCAGGTGGTTGGAATGTTGAACTGAACCCTTTATTTGGCTCACTGGGATAGACTGTTCTAGTCTCACGTGTCATGCTTAATGGATGTCAGTTATCTCTTGTTAATTTCCCTCTCCAATTTCTCCACTGCCTTAAACGGGTATTGAACTCACACTCTTTGGGTCCTGTGACTGGATCTAACTAACGCCTTTATCCACTGTGCCATGTGCCTTTAGTTTATCTAAATTCGCGTTTAAGAATCGGCATGATTTTTTAAAAGCGTTGTAGCAAAAGATCTATTTGAGCTACAAAGAAAATTCATTTTTTTTAAGATATTAAAATAAACCAGAATGGCACTAAAATCAAGGCGCCTTCGTACGGATCGAACATTAAATGAGTACACAAAAAAAATAGAAATACGTTTAAGACAAGGATGTGTTGTCTCAGGGGATTCATTCCACTTTCATAGCGAAGTTAAACAGAAATATCTAGAAATTTTATTATGATTTATTATCGTTGGGTGCAATCTTAACTACGTAAGACATGCATTTGACAGCGTTTTCTTAGCATCCACAGAAATGAAACTGCAGAAAATTTGAGAGAAAGTAATAAAGGAAATCAAGAAGCAAAGTTTAATCATCAATTATAAGAAAAAGAAACTTTGAGATTGTCATTAAATGTAACAGCCAAAAATGCGAGCTACGAATTGGAGATATCGGAATAAAGGAAGGATATACATTTATATATGTGGAAAATGTATAAATATATATGACAGAAAATATTACACCGAAATCTGAATGCACATTCGATTTTTTTTTTCCAAAATATAAACAAGACACGCAGAAGGATTTTTTTTTTCATTAGAAACAAATAAATGAAACACTGAAATATAAAATCCAATATGGCAGTAAATGTTGGACAATATTCTCACAGATGAAGAAAAAACATGAGTCAACATAGATCGTACTCTATAAAAGAAAGCTAAGAATACCATTTACGGAACGTGTAAGCATAACAAATAGGTTTAATGGTGTAGTGGATAGAGACTCGGAGCCGGGTTCGAATTCCAATCGAGTTCTTTATATTCACTTACGTGCTCATATGCTTGGGAAATGTGTGAATCTATCTCTTCTTGTGCTATGAGTAAATAGCAGGACAAGCTGGGTCTCACTGGGCTCCATCAGGCTATCTTGCATAGGAAATAGCCCAATACATGTGGCATTCCTACGATCGTAATGGGATACGTGGTTGTAAAGGATATCATGGATCGAGCGTGTGAGCAACGATGAGATCTTAGATAGGTTACAAACAAGGAGAAGGTTTATACTTAACGCCAAGAAGAGGAAGCTGAAGTTTCTGGGACATATAATGAGGAAGAAGGGCCTGGAGAATCTGATACTCACAGGTCGAATACAGCGGAGCAGAGACAAGGGAAAACAACGCATGATTTATCTAGCGGCCTTAAGCAATTAGAGGACAGAACGTGGTCTGAGGGAGGTGGCAGAGGGAAGGGCCTTGTTGAGAGCTACAAGGGATAGAGGGAGGTGGAGAGCCATGATCGCCTACGTCCTGAAAAGACACGACACAAAAGTTTTAAAGAAAATGCAATCTAAAAGAAAAATCGTATTTAAAATCAGCAAAAAAGACAGGTCACATAATGAGGAAAGAAGACATAAATTTAACACTCATAGGATATATTGATTGTAAGAAAAGCAGGGGGAAATAGCAAGTTGCTACTTAAAAGGCCTGTGTAAATGAACGACAGAACAGAATACGGAAGTGTCATTAGGAACAACAATCATTTCTTAGAACTACAGAGGAGAGAAAAGTGTGGAGAGCCATGATTGCCAACGTTCTTAAACGATACGGCACGTATTAGAATATTTACCCTTCCTCAAAATTAGTACTTACTCGTTGTAGTACAATTACCGTATATAGTCGCCTATCAAGCGACTTTTGAAGATAATTTTAAGAGGGTCGCCTCATACAGGAGATATAAAATTAGCATATGTACTGCTGGCACTGGCTACGCCGTTGGACAAAATATATATCCATTTACTGTAGTGAAATTAGATTCATAATTAGGTCTTCAAAGGTCGCATGATATGCGAATAATCTTTTTTTTTCCAGATTCAAAATATGCCCTTTAATAAATTTTGCATTTCTGACTTTAAAAATATATGGTAATAAAAAAATTATAAGGATATAAATCCTTGATTATATGTATTTTCAGAATTGATGAAGATTAACAAGATATCTCTTTATGAGAATAAGCATTGTGCAACAGACTCACCATACTAGTGGCTATTACCGTTTCCCTTCAGAGTACTTTTTGACGAGTTGTACCTGCTAGAAGGTCAACCAGCTGGTTTTAATCCAAAGTACGCCCTTCTCGAAATCAAGTCTAAAATGACAAGGATTTCCGCCTATTTAACACAAGAAGGAGAAGAGGTGAATTTATACGATTCCAGGCCATGTTTTGAAGAAAGTGAATGGAACGAAATCGGCAGGCTGATTTCAGCTTTCAAACAAATGCAAAAAAAAAAATGGATCACCGAAATAAACATTCCAAATCAGGTAGTTTTAAGATCAGTTTAAGAGGTTACTGTTTAATCTATGAGTTATATATTTATTTATGTACGGCTTTATATTTCTGAGATGTATGGGAACACAAAAGCCAAAAAAAACAACAAATAAACAAACAAACAAACCCCAAAGTAATAGCCATTAGAATGATAAGAACTAATACATTTGAAAAGTTTTGATATCATTTTATTGATTCATACATGAATACCCGTCTTTCTAAAATATTATCGTCGACTTCCCAAGGTTATCACTAAAAAATATAGTTAATAAAAATCGATATTCACTTGGGTATAGGACAGAGATTCACTAACGGACTTAGATCAGCTCGGAAGAAATAAATCTTGTGTTAGCTAGCGATGGTAGCTCATTTTAAAAAAGGAAGGTTCACTTTACAATGTTATGAGATGGCCCTGAGCCAAATGACTATATTATTGCTGGTCAAATATCCCAGGCTTGTTGCTATTGTAATAAAGATTAAATCATGACGAGATTGACTCCTTTCTGTCGCCAAAGAAAATGGGGAGTCACCACTGATGACCTTTAAATTCCAAAGGAAAACAAATGTCAAATGCTGGATGAGAAATCGGCATATTTAGATTGGGGATATTACTGAGTTTTTTAACAAATAAACAAACTAATGGACTTACATGGGTCGAGACATTTTTTTTTAGTCAGGCTGAATCATTTATCAGTATTATTTATGTATATATGCAAACGTACGCAGGCGCGGAACTCCATCTCCCTCTCTCTCTCTTTCTGCATATATATATATATATATATATATATATATATATATATATATATATATATATATATATATATAAGCAAATATATGGATATAAATCCGATAGTATGAAAAAAAATACAGAAAAAAAAAATTCTGAATATGCATTATTAATGTTAAAATAAAGTCGACGTCGGACGTTTCGGTCTATTTAAGTTATCTGTTTGAATTAGTTGGGATCTTATGTCCATCGTCTTTTGTGTTAAATTGTTATAAGTTATAATGTTAATTATGTTTAAATGAAAATGTCCATGAAGATGGTCTTAAATAGACCGAAACGTCCGACGTCGACTTTATTTTAACATTAATAATGCATATTCAGAATTTTGTTTTTTCTGTATTTTTCTTTCATATATATATATATATGTATGTATGTATGTATGTATAATATTATGCGAAAATATTGCTTAACTTTTACATATCAATTTTATCCCGACATCGAAATTTCTTGGTAAAAAGTTCATTTTTCGGTGTTTTAAATTTTACGAAGAAAGATCGATGTTGGGATAAATTTGATATTTAAATGTTAAATAATATTTTCATAAAATATTATTAACGCTCTACTTTTAATATTTTTTTAATATTTTTAATATTGAGCAATATATATAAAAATATGGCTGTATATCAAATCTTAAATCTTGTTTATTGTGAGATCGCTTTTGGGCTCATAGATCCATTTTTTTATTTCTGCTTGTTACTCCAATATATTGGGAACAACAATTTTTGGCAATTTATTTTACAAATATTATTTATAATAATGTTTGAGGATCTGAGTATATCGATAATGGTTTTGAATGATTTTGTGATTATTTTAAAATTATTTAGATGGAATACTTTTTTCTGGATAGTGGACATGACGGAGTTGGTCGGTGGTATTATGTTTCTGTTTTCATGTAATTTATTATTACGGATTTATATTTTGTATACCTTCCTTCTTCCGTTGTGGGTGAAATGAATATTTTAGTGTTTTGAATCTGTTTTCTATGTATGTTTCCTCTTTAGGTAAATATTGGTAACTGCAGATTCTTAAAGCTCTCAGACAGAAACCTATAATAATCCCAGCTTTAATTTTAGAAGAGTGCTTTTTTCTAGAAACTGATCAGGTCATTTTTGCTTGAAGCATTTCTGTAAACATCAAAAATTATTTCGTTATTATTACTATGTTATATGATATCTAGGAAGGAAAGAGTGTAGTTGGCTTTAGTTTCAAATGTGAAGTCTATTTTAGGTTGTTAGGTTGTTAATTTGGTTGGGAAGATCTGTTAAATTAGTATTTTGTGGATATATTAATAGTGAGTCGTCTATGTATCTGAAATAGGAAGAGTTTGGAAGGAGAATGTTTTTGAATTGATCACTTTCTAGAAACACTAAAAATAGTTAAGCAAGAACGCCTCTGAGAGGAGACCCATTGGCAAACCAAATTTTTCTGTGAACTTGCTTATCAAATGTAAAGAAACATTGCTTGGTGATTAGCGGGCATATATATATATATATATATATATATATATATATACAAGAATAGGATAGGTGTATACGGAATTCTTTCAAATAACCAAAAATAATATTCTTAAAAGAGTACAGCAAATATAATGTCATTTGATAAAACACTAGATGTGTTGAAACAAAATGTCTATTTTTGCATTGATTTTATATAATTTTCGAATAAATTATATATATATATATATATATATATATATATATATATATATATATATATATATAGGATTAGTGTATACAGAATGAATTCCAATAACCAACAATTACTATTCCTAAAAGTGTGCTCAATACAGAGTAGACCAGATATAATTTTTTATTTAAAAAATGATAACATAAATATGTTATAAAATCACTACAAAAATAACCATTTTGTTTCAACACCTCCCGTGTCTTATCAAGTGATGATTTTGAATGTAGAATACAGGGTTTTAAAATCCTTTATTCTACATTCGACATCATCTCTTGATAAGACACCGGAGGTGCTGAAACAAAATGGCTGTTTTTGTAGTGGTTTTATAACATATTTATGTCATAATTTTTAAATAAATAATTATATATATATATATATATATATATATATATATATATATATATATCGCACATTGGATGCTTGTGTTAATAAAATAGTTGCAATATAACAGAACTATAAACTATATATTAATTAATACACGTATTTTCCTTCGTCGCCTAGGGGTTTCATGTACGCACAATGTCAACAGTCAAGTTACTATCCGTAGATATATTATCTTCACCTTTACCCTTGAAAAGGTCATGCAAAATGACGATACTCGATTTTTTCCTTTCAAATTCAACAGAAAATATACTTTGTATTTAAATGCATGTGGTTTCATACATTTATTTTCTATGTATAATTAATTCCTGGGTATGACAATAAAATTTTATCTTGAAGCAAGGTCACTGATTAAGAGAGTGATGGTTTTGAGGAGCGTGGGACCATCTAATAGATGTTGTTGTTCTCAGGTCAACCATGACACGGGGTGTGAACACCTATTAGGGAGCCAGCTACGGGCAAATAATGAATTCTCCACCAAACGAAAACAAAAAAAAAACTTATGAAAGTATAACACTGTACTTTTTATAATAAAAATACCAGCAATACATTTTATCTAAGAAAGGTTACCAACAATACTCACATACGAACAAATTTTAGCAACTTCAATCAAATCTGTTTAAAAGACTACCAAACAACGTACATGAAACAAGTTTCATGACATTCATCTATAATACAATTTTTAAAATCAACCTGTATTCCAAAATATTACTGTTGTAATCTAGCAAGAGTTTACTGGATAAGAATAATCTAAACAAAGGTTGGTAAGGAAATGATAATATTTATAACAGAAGCAGCCTATAAGATTCGCCAGCGGCGTGTATTAAGTAATCAACTGCTAGTGGTGAGCTAGAAGTGAATCAAGGTTAAATCAACATACAGAATATTGCACTGTATTTATAAGGACTAGGACATACACATTATAATCTATGGGTACATTATAACAATAAATTAAAAAAAACAAAAAAAAAGCTACCCCCCACAAAGCACGCATATCATCGCCTCTACTTTGTCCACACAAACATGTATATGCACAAAAGTTTCATCTATCATGTATTTAACTGTGAAGTTAGATTAATACATATCATATTTTTAATACTTCAAAGCTCCTAAGTGTCGCGGGTCCTTACCTATAACTACAGAATACTACGCCTCTCAAGAGAGAGAGAGAGAGAGAGACGAATCAAGCCGAACTTCTCGGCTTGACGGTCGAACTCTCTGCCTCCCTCTGAGCAGTGAGGAACCCGGCCGAGGCTCTGCCGAAGGGCAGAGTCTCGTTCGGGGAGGTTGACCAACCCGATCCCGTTTATACGGGTTCTACGGGCATTTTTTGGCCGAGCCTACAGGCTCGGGAAACCCACATTAAACTCGGCCTTGTTCCACATGCAACCCTCGTGGGGGGGTGACTAGATACCGAATCGAGCCGAGCTTCTCGGCTTGACGGTCGAACTCTTTGCTTCTGAGCAGAGAGGAACCCGGACTCGGCTCCGCCGAAGGGCAGAGTTTCGTTCGGGGAGGTTGACCAATCCGATTCCGTTTATACGGGTTCTACAGGCATTTTTTGGCCGAGCCTACGGGCTCGGGAAACCCAAATTAAACTCGGCCTTGTGCCACATGCAACCCTCGTGGGGCGTAGCTAGATAACGAATCGAGTCGAGCCGATAGAAGTTCACTCCAAACCAGACTGACAGTCATACTAACACCTTCCACATCTTGTATTATTATTTCGTGTAATATACCTTCGTTATTTCTTGTCTTGTGTTCGTGTTGTTCTTCCTTGGTCCTAACCTGGACCATAACACTAAGGAAAATTACTTCAGTCATTAAGCTATCAATAAATATATATATATAACACTGTATTTATTCATTTTGTCTTTGTACAGAACAATATTGCCAAGCAAATATCCTTAAACGAAATCACAGAATTATTTTTTCTCTTTCGCGAATATATCATTTATGTATGTGTAGCTTCATTTTGGCATCAGATTTTCAAAGTGATATTCCCTAAAATGCAGCTCCATATTTGCCTTGTTGGTGGATACACTTTCAACAACATGATATCCGTAGATAAAAAGCGTATTGATGGGAGACAGATAAACACTGCTGCATAGAGGACGCAGTAAAAGAAAAGCGGGAAGAAGAAAAAAAATACGTGCCATCATTTGTAAGAAGAGATATTCGTTATCAGGAGAGACAGTCCGAGATGCGCGCTACGAACTAGAGATGTCGAGATCACGAAAGCGCAGAAATTTATCTATCTGGAAAGTGTTATGACGATGTAAAATGTGTCACAGAAATCCGAAGGCGTATTGAACAGCAAAATATGTCTTCGAAAAGATAAACAAAATATTGAGAAACGAAGGTTTCTTGATAAATAAACGCCATGAATCTAAACGGTTATATAATATCAATCCTCCATTATAGCAGTGAATGTTGAACTATTTGCTCACTGATGAAGAGAAGACTTGAGATAACTGACAGAGTGTGATTGTAAAAACATCTGAGTATACCATGGACTGAATATGTAACGAGGAGAGTTTCAAACAAAACGTAAACTTATACATAAAACCGGAACGAAAAAGCTGGAATTACTAGGGCAGGTAATGAAGAGAGAGCGTGCTTGGAGACTATGACACCCACAGGACATATTGAAGGCAAACAGGAGAGAGAAATGCAGCCGGTAATCTACCTAACTTGCTTGTGTAAATTCTTGGCAGAAAATGGATTGGGAGAGATAGCTAAAATATTGATTAATTGTTTTCTTTTTAAATAAATACCAAAAACTTTGCAAGTTAAAGCTATACATTTTTTTTTAGATTGTAACATTTTTTGAAGATAATGACTGGTTAGAGATACAAGTCTAATTAATTAAGTCATAGATGGAGAAGATGTGGATTCATATATTTTCCAGGGGTATTTGCGTGTAAGTGAACATAACGGACTTAAATTAAATTAGAACTCGGCTCTCCGTTTAATACGAGCCATTATCGATTACACCACCTTAACATACAAGCTTACAACACCTGTTATTACCAAGCAGTCACCCATCAAGGTATTGATCAGAGTACGAACAATATGAATAACAGATAAAAGGAAAACCTTTCTTTTCAAGCAGTCACATATCTAGTTATTGGTCAGGCACACTGTTGCTTAACTTCGCTGATCGTACAGAAACTGATGTTTCTACGTGATGTGGCCATAAGTCATAGCACAAAACAGTTACCAAGAGTTACAAAGGATACGAACTTGAAGACAGCTATCATCGCTCATGTCATGAACTGACAAGCCAGAAGTGATTTTTGCTATATTTTTGACACAGAGGATTTTCGCATAGATCTTTCCCCTAGAAAAAATCAACTTCATATTATTTATATATTTTTTGTTGTTTAAGATGTTTAGATATGTCTGGTTGTAAAAAAGAATCCACTTGGGAGTCATTTCGACAAAGTAGCTGTTCGTGTGAAGAAAATATTCAAGGGCAACTGCCATCTTGCTAAACGAATAGCAAGGGAATGAGTGTACGTGTCATGGCGGTTATTGGCCCTAAGAATTGCTTGAACTAAGGAATATATAACGTCAGAACATTTTCCATTGAAATAGCAATAGGTTAGAGATAATCTTGCGAAATATTCTCTGTGTGAAAAGGGTTGTAAGGTGGAATATAATTCGTTACCCACAATGCCGTGTAGAAGGTTAGGAACTCTGTCAAGACCGGAAAGCGAAGACTGGGCAACTCCTGTTCAAATATAACAGAGGTAGCGGTACACAACTTTTCATACTCTGAATTATTCAGAAATATTTCTGGGGCTAAAGAATGCAGAGATATAACTTTGTAACAGAATTGGCTCCAATCCTTCAACTTACGAATGGCATAATTTGTGCAAAATGTTATCGACGCTGAAATTGAAATCTGTGAGCCTAGTTAAATTTCGAGCAGGTTTGTTGCATTTCCTTTCACACAAAGGCCCTTTGAAAGGTGTGAATCATTCACCTTCCCTCGATTGTAAGGTAAGGATAACTGGGTATGAGAAGGACTAATCAGACCTAAAACCAGTGGGAAATGAAAATGTAAACCAATTTATTTTTCTCAAGCAATCATGAAATTAATACAAAATAAAATAAAAAATAAAGAATATATATATATATATATATATATATATATATATATATATATATATATATATATGATACTAGGTGAGGTGAGGGAAAAAATTAATATTTTCCTAGTTAGGCATTAAATTATCGAACGAATCTCCGAATAAGGCCAAATTCTGTTTATAATCTCTCTGCCTACACAGGTTAGGACGATGTATATCAATAACAGCAGATTCCAAGGTGTCATGGTGAAGTCAGCTTCTTGCCCTGTGTAAGAGGGAGAAGAACTACCAAAAAGCCATAAAGTGGGCGTTCCACTTAAGCCTGTTTTGTCTATGGTTGGTTATGTCAAACATGGTTTGGCTAAGTGGCTTATTGAGGTTCTCGATCAGGTTTTATTATTCTATTAGAAATATTGTCTGTTTGACTCGTTTCAGTTTGCTGCTCATATGCGTAAATTGCAGCCTAATCTCGACACTGAATTTTTCGTGCCGTTCGATACATCTAGTTTGTTCACAAATATTCCGCTTGATGAAACAATTGATATATGCGTAGACATTTTGTAACGCGGCCCTATAAAGCCACCATCTTTTCCTGAAATAGTTTTTG
The DNA here is from genome assembly GCA_903632075.3 of Acanthosepion pharaonis. NCBI lineage: Eukaryota > Metazoa > Mollusca > Cephalopoda > Sepiida > Sepiidae > Acanthosepion > Acanthosepion pharaonis. The sequence continues at coordinate 440,722 of CAHIKZ030005620.1, read as the reverse complement.
TTGAGTTGACAGAAATGGCTACTAATTCTGTCTCCTTCAGCTTTGACAATTGTATGTATTGACAGATAGATGGAGTGCTGATGGGCAGTGATTTCCTACCTCTGATGGCTAAATTTTTTGTTGGATTTCATGGGAAACAACTATTTGATAGAATTGTTAAGCCGTCCTGTTAATTCCAATACGTCGATGATACATTTATGTCGTTTTCTTCTCGTAGTAAACAGGAAACTTCTTTACATATCATAATAATCTCCACACGTCTTTGAAATATGCTGTGGAGGTAGAAGAGGACATTCAGTAACTTTTCCTGTATATGTTGGTAGAAAGAACAACTTTGGGTTTTCTCACTAGTGTTTATCGGAAACCTACCTTCTCCGGGTTATAGCTAATTTGGGATTCATTAGCCCCACAAAACCAGGAAAACTCATCTCATCAATAACCGCCAAATGCCATCTTGACAACTGGGAGTCTGTTGTTATTAATATACAATGGCCTGACCTCTGTAGGTAGAGAGAATTAAAACATATGTTGGACTTGTTCGGGAATCTGGTCGCCAATTTAACGCTGAATAGGAAAAATATAAATTATTTTTGTTACCCATGCGTAGTTGCGGTATATTTAAAAAAAAAAAAAGAAAAAAAACAATTGTGGAAAATCATTTATCTTTTCAACTACTTAGTTTAATTTGTCAAAGATAGTATTTTTTTCCTGAAGAGGTGTCCGTCGAAAGTATCGCCGTGATACTTTTGTATCGTTTAGTATGAATGAAATATGAGCCCCTCTGTTCATATATATATATATATATATATATATATATATATATATATATATATATATATAATTAAGTTATGAAGAACTTGGTAAACCGAATTGGTAAATCCAAGGAGGATGAAATCCTGAGAGCTCAATGTGAAGAACAGAGCTAATATTTAATGAAAAACAGACCACATTAAGGTACCAATACAATAATTTATTTCACCAAAATCCTTTTGAAAGGATTCTGGATCATAGGTAACACTTCCAACAATGAAATGAGAGGAAAAATCCGGAATCCTTTAAAAAGGATTCTGGTGAAATAAATTATTGTAATAGTACCTTAAAGTGGTCTGATTAAATATATATATATATATCATTATTATATACCTGAAGATGTCTGTAGGAACAGACGAAAGCTTGTAGTAAAAATAACAACTAATACGGCAGAAATTTATATTAACAAGGATCAATTCATTCATAACGGATCTGGATGTTTTTCTGTACTATTTGAATTGTTTGCGATGATGGATGTCTCGCCATTTAAATCATTAACCTTTGCATTAGTTTTGTGTGAATAATTCATGTATTTGTAAATTGATTGCACGTTTATTGTAATTTAAATAACTGATCCATGTGCGACTTTTAGATAATAAGTGCGACATTACTGTAATTATTGAACAATATAGTTCATGCCACTTTGACAGTAAAATTTACCAGTAAAAATTTGTTCATCACCATATTTGGTATAAACGCAAACACTTTAAAAAATTTAAAATCAAACTCAGCGTTGCTTTGGCGCGTTCAAAAACCAATAACTCATTTTCAATAGCATTTCGGATACAATAACACATATATTTTCGACGTCCTCTTATTACTAAGAGAAAAAAAAACAAGAAAAACATCTATTATATACCTGAAGATGTCTGTAGGAACAGACGAAAGCTTGTAGTAAAAATAACAACTAATACGGCAGAAATTTATATAAACAAGGATCAATTCATTCATAACGGATCTGGAGGTTTTTGTGTACTATTTGAATTGTTTGCGATGATGGATGTCTCGCCATTTAAATCATTAACCTTTGCATTAGTTCTGTGTGAATAATTCATGTATATATATATATATATATATATATATATATATATATATAAGAACATTGAAGTCAACACTCAGAGGCGACAGGCTGTTTCATGCTAAAGGCAATCGATTGCGTATGAATGAATAAGTGTTGACTTCAATGTTCACTATTATATTTTTATATTTATATTTACCTACGCTCTGTCTCTGGTATTGAGCACTTTTTCCCATAAATATAGCACACCTTAAAACTATATATATATATATATATATATATATATATATATATATATATATACATACATATATATATATATGAAGACCAAGGAAATTCCTGCATTTCGTAAAGTTTGTATTTTTCATATTTCAGAATATATTCTCGGTTTTCTTGTGTAGACTGAAACTCATTTACCTCATTATGGATATCAATATGTCTATAATAGAACCGTGCTTCTTGGACGGAAAGGAATGGCTAAAATGAATAGAAACATGAAATATGCTTTGTTCTCAGAGAGAATATGATATCATTAAGACATGCACAGAACAATATACACAGACACACACACACACACATATATATATATATATACACACACACGCACACACATATATATATATATATATATATATATATATATATATATATATATATATATATATATATGTAAATAGATCCAATTAATATAGAATATTTAAACTCATCCACAATAGAGAACTCAATATATTTTACAGAACAAATAAATGAAATACAGAAAAATGATAAAATGATACTCTATTACGCCATTCTGCTGTTAAAAAAAACGAATTCATTTTTAACAAACGTTTTTATATTGAGAAGCCCCAGGGGGAATATCCTAGGCGTGAAATGGCCATCTGAATGTGGAAATAGACCATCATTTTTATGTAATCCATATATATATATATATATATATATATATATATATATATATATGCAATCCATTGATATATATATATATATATATATATATATATATATATAGAGAGAGAGAGATATGCTAATGAACAACATATAGTTTTGTATCACTTGCCCCACTGAAGATGATCTTGAGAGAAGATCGAAAGTACTTGGGAAATGAAAATAAAGGAAACTTAAACATTTATGGCACATTTCTCTCATCCTTTAACATCAATACACGGAAGGTTATTCGTGAGCATGAACGGATTTTATTAAATTTTTATTATTTTTAACTAAAATATCGATCGTGCTAGAATGGACTAAACATTTACAATTACATACAATAGACAAAATATATGTGACTATTTCCTCATAATAATAACATAAACATTTTGAATATAGATCTTTCTTTTATCCAGTTTAGAGCCTTTTTCATCATGCCATGGTCTTTTTTTTAGAATGTTTTTTGTGGTGACTTCATATCTGTTACATCATATTAGATGCGTGATTAAAGATATAAATAAAAAACACAAAAGGAAGGTGATGCTTCCTTTCAAAACCATCGAATCTAATAGAATGAGGGCCCAACTGATTTTACTTCCTTGATATTCGACTACTGTTATTCAGAGAACGACGAAAATATGCCAATCAATACTCCACTTGTTTATCAAGAGACGAAAGCGCACACGAGGGAACTAATTATCTCCCCTTTAATTGATTGTGTAGGTTGATCGCATTTCCCTTAAGGAAAACGCATCGGCCGTTCATCTCCCGGCGATGACGAATAATGAATGTATTATGAATATTCATTGAACAACACTTGCTTACGGCTAAATTTTTCAAGCAGATAGAAATATTCCTAAAATTGAAATTTGTCACGAATTGTATGCTTTGTGACTGTCAATGCAGGTCAGTCTGTTCGGAAGATAATTGGAGCGTCTGGCAATTTAACGCTTGCGGATATGCGGGATCATTACCTCCACTCGATCATGGGACATCAGAACACGTTTGTGTAGTGTGAGGTCTATAATGTCACCCGAGGTTTACCATATTTGTGTAACAAAGATGCCCTTCAATATAATCGCAGCATTTCGTGAAAATATTTATCAATCCACCCACGCGGATAGAATGTGGCACAAGGCCGGTTTAATGTGGGTATCCCCGAGCCCGTAGGCTCGGCCAAAAATGTAGCCTTTTTGAACCCGCCTAGACGAACTCAGGCCCTGTCTACCTCCCCGGACGAAACCTTGCCCTTCGGCAAAGCTTCGTCCGGGTTCCTCTCTGCTAATGCAGAGAGTTCAACAGACGCCGACTCGGAAGCTGACAAAGGCAGCGTACTACACTTTGATCCTAGCCTCCAGGCCGAGCAGCTTTTCGTGAATACCGTATCAAGTGTGACGATTGGCACTTATGAAGGGAATATATTTAATGTGTGACATTCAAACCGGAGAAATGGTGATTACTAATGGTTTTACTCGAATGGCAAGATATGATATGGGCTTTAAGGATGTGGGTTTTTGCGAATGGAGAAAGTCAGTTCAATAGATGGAAGGATTATATATTTAACAATATCTTTACTTTTATTATGACATAATGGCATTATATATATATATATATATATATATATATATATATATATATATATATATATATATTTCAGACATTTTTTATGTTCATACGTTCTTTTATAGATACAGATATTTAAGTAGATGCTCTGTTTATAATAAACAGAATTAACAGCATTTACCGGCCCTAATGTCCGAGAAATTTTCTACTCAATGCGTATAAAAATGTAAACAAATGACGTCATATATTATGAAATGGACAAAGCCCGACAATTATTTATTTTAAGACATTTTTTTATGTTTATACGTTCTTTTTATAGAATATAAACAGTATTAACAACGTTTACCGGCCTAGAGGTTCATGAAATTTTCATAGGAAATATGAGTTCTCCGACCGGAATCGAACCTGTATCCTATATGGAACCGTGATATATACTTATGTTTATATGTCTTAAAAAAAAAGTAATTTTCGGACTTTGTCCATTTCATAATGTATGACGTTATTTGTTTACATTTGGATACGCATTCAGCAGATATGAATGAATGAGAGAATTGTGTTTAAAAACATTAAAATCGACTTTGGTAACCGAAAGCTACTCTGTGGCCTATTCGGTTAAGGCACGTCAGGCTATATGACGGTTACGTATAGGATGCAGGTTCGATTCCTGTCGAAGGACGCATATACTCTTTGAAAATTTCTCGGTCATTCAGGCTGGTAAATGTTGTTAATACTGTTTATTATAAACAGAGCATTTACTTAAATATTTGTATCTACAAAATAACGATAAACATTATAAATGTCTTAAGAAAATAATTGTCGGACTTTGTCCATTTTTATATATATATATATATATATAACCCGTGAGTAAGTAAACCCAGTAGATCCTAATAATATAAAATATTAAAACTGATCCACAAAAGAGAGGTCAATATTTATTTATATTTATTATAGACCATATAAATGAATTACGTAAAAATGAAAATCAATTCCCCCACATTTTGATGACCATTTTGAACCCTCCTGGGATAATCTCCCTTGGTCTTGTCAATGATAAAACGTTTGTTTGTTTTTTAACAAACGTTTCAGCATTGACAAGCCCCTGGGAGATTATCCCGGGGTCGAAATGGCTATCAAAATGGAAATGAGATACAATTGAGTTTCATTTTTATGTAATTATATATATATATATATATATATATATATATATATATATATATATGTATGTATGTGTGTGTGTGCTTGTGTGACTTTCATATACAAATTTAAACCATCACAAATAAATCATATACCCACACACATAAACACACCATATACACAAAGTGCCAAAACACACAAGTCGGACAACACAGAACCACACACACATACACACACACGCACCCCCATGGCTAAAGTTTCTGTATACAGTTCTTTATAATGATAGATTACATAATATATGTGCATGGAGAACGAGTATTTACCCACATTCTGGCAAAAACAAACAAGCCCGACGGACCATATGCGCACAAATACACACACAATCACATACAAATACATACACGCACAAAAACACACCAACAGTACACACCACACAAAGAGAGTATGTATATGTGCTATTTCCTCGCAATTTTACAATATATATGCGTGCAAATTGAATACATATATATATATATATATATATATATATATATATATATATATATATATATATATATACAAAATAGCAAAAAAACTCACACACAATATGCAAAAATGAATTCTAAAACGATACAGAGGATTAGAAAAATAAGACAAAGACCACATTCATTTCCTTTCTTTGAACAATCCTGATAGTTTTATTACGCCTTAAGCAAAAGAAATATTTTTCCACCACTTCAAGATTGTTTTGGATTACTAGCACACGCGCAAGTCACTGGTTAAACACAAGAAAACATAAACAAAATAATTACCTTACATAATATGCAGAAATATCCATTCTTCACCTAATGGAATTCAAACGATCAGAAAAACGTGTAGCCAAAAATATGGAAAATAAAGAATAACCTATAAAAAATTTCTATTATAACCAAAAACATTTGTTTTTCACTTTATATATATATATATATATATATATATATATATATATATATATATATATATTGAAATCAACACTAAGAAGCGACAGGCTATTTCATGCTGGACGCAATCGTCAAGCCGCGAATGCTGGATATTTCCTTGGCTATTTATATATATAATAGTGGTCAGTGGTGCATTGTGGGTAATGTGTTCTGGCGGTTTTGGGCAGGAGTGGCTTTTTTGTTTATTTATTTGGGTTAATTGTTATTAGTTTTTTTTATCTATTTAATTATTTTTTATTGTGTATATTTTTATTTATTCTATTTGTTTTTCGATTTTTGAGTAGTGTAGTGACTTTTTTTAATCGATATACAGCAGTTATAGTTATTTTTGTCCAATTTTTGGATTAGTTGTTATAGTATATTCTGACGGTTATTTTGTTGGGATTGGTTTGTTAATTTGTTTATTATTGTTTACTTTATTTACTTAATTTGGTTTGATTGTGTTTACTTGTTTTTATGTATTTTATTTTATTTTTATTTATTCTATTTAGTCTATTCTAACGGGGGTGGTTTGTTAATTTGTTTATTATTAGTTTGGGTTATTTTTTTCATATTATTTTGCTTAATTGTAATTAGTCATTTCCGTTTTCGATTTTTTACAGCAAAATTAAAATTACCTCAACATGGGGATAGTCTATTTCAAGCCGGTCTGTACGCAGCTATCATCAGACGCTAAGTGTCTGTCAAGAAGCATTTTTTAAAATTTATTTTCAATGTCATTCCTCTTCTAGTAGACGCCTTGGTAATGAGAAGGGGCTTGTGTTAGCGACTCGTGAATCTTATTCAAGGGAAGCAGTGAAGTGTTTGAGTTTATTCATGTCTAGATGCTTTCGATGGTTATAGCAAAATATCGGTTCCTACGATGGGGATTTTCTTATACAAGACCCGTGTATTTTCCTGGGATTCACTATAAATAACTTTTATACTACAACGGTCTAATATTCTTAACAAGTTATGAGGGATTTAAACTTAAACCCGTTAATATTAATGTAAATTAGATGATCGATAGATTTATGGATTGTGGGGTAATACCAGAGCACCCAATGAAATAAATCCTGCTTAGGGGTGAGGATAGCTGCGTACAGGCTTGAAATAGACTAACCCCATGTTGAGGTAATTTTTGTGTTTTGCTATATATATATATATATATATATATATATATATATATATATATGATGTGAAAATTTCTCCGATTTAATCGGTAGAGAAGACAATATTTATGAATAAATATGACACCGCACTTCCTCGAAGATACATCAACGCCTTGAAAGAATTAGCTAACAACAAAAAAATACATATATCTACTTCTGATAAGGGCGGGGGAATTGTAATTATGGATAAATACATTTACCAACAGAAGATGAGGGAGCTCATTAATGATGATAACATCTATGAAAAAGTAAATGAAAACATAGCTATAAAAGAAACACAAAAGTTTACAAGCAACATTAAAAAACTACTAAAAAATGAAAACTTCTCCTGGTTAAAGCTTATTGAATACCATCTAAAAACATCCATATTATATGGTTACCAAAAACGCATAAACCGAACATACCAATGAGACCTATCATATCAGGGATAGGCAGCGCTCCACATAAAATAGCCCGCAAACTAAGCAGAATTTTAACTACACTTCTCGGCACTATTAGTCCATCACACACAAAAAATTCAGGCGACCTCTTAAACAAGCTAAAAAACATAGACATTGAAAACAAATATATGACTAGTTTAGATATACAATCTCTTTATACAAACGTCCCCATAGATAAATGCTTAAATTTACTAAAAAAACACCTAATAAATGCAAAAATCCAATTACCTATATCTACACAAAATTATAAAATGTGCCTACTAATTACCAAGCTATGCTTTTTTTTAATAACCAACATTACAGACAGAAATTTGGTTTGCCAATGGGATCTCCTCTCAGCGGCGTTCTTGCATGTCTATTTTAGAATTTCTAGAAAGTGACTCATTCAAAAATATTCTCCCTACAAACTCTTCATATTTCAGATACATAGACGACTCGTTATTAATAATTACAAAAAAACACCAATTTAACGGATCTTCTCTCCAAACTTAACAACATTGAACCTACAATAAACTTCACTCTCGAAACTGAAACCAACTACACTCTTCCGTTCCTGGACATTTTGTTAATTAGAAATAACAACGAACTCAATTTTGACGTTTACAGAAAGACTACAAACAAAAATGATCTGATCAGCTTCTACTCAAACCACCCTTCAAAAATTAAATCTGGAATTATTATAGGTTTCTATCTAAGAGCATTAAGATTCTGTAGTCCTCAATATTTATTTAAAGAAGAAACATACATAGAAAACACATTCAAAAACCTACAATACCCATATCATTTCATCCACAATGCAAGAAGAAAGGCATACAAAATATACAAACGAAACAAAACTAATAACATAATCCGCAATAGTAAATCACATGAAAACAGATACATAATACTACCGACCAATTCTGTCACGTCCACGATCCAGAATAACTTATCCCATCTAAATAATCTTGAAATAGTCACAAGCACTTCCAAAACCATTATAGATATACTAAGATCTTCAAACAATAATAGCACTAATATTTCTGAAGCAGGCATTTATAAAATAAATTGACAAAACTGTTCCTCCCAATATATTGGAGAGACAAGTAGAAGTTTGAAAAAACGCATTTATGAGCACAAAAGAGACCTCACAAAAAACAACTTAGCTAATGCAATAGTCATACATAGAAATAAATACAACCATAATTTTGATTTTAAAAATGCTACACTCATAAAAAAAGAAAATAACTCACTCAGAAGGAAAATTCTGGAGAGTGCCGCCATAGAAAATTATCCAAATATTAATTTACGCCCAGGCCTTTTCCCTATTTCACCTTTCTTAACAAAATTAATGCTCTTACAAACAAATATGCACAACAGATTCATAAAATCGAAAGAAAATGGTTGAATACATCAACACAGATATAATGGCAATATTCTTCACACGTGACAATCTCTGACGTTATTTTTCAGTTAAAAAAAAAATATATATATGAAAATAGCGTTTCTCTACATTCCAGTTGCTAGGTACATTCTGTTTTTGTTTTTATTAGTTAATGTGTTCATTTAATTTCATTTTCGTATTTTTCTTTGATAAAGTCTACATTGGACGAAACGCGTCAGCAATTACCAGTTTTCCTATTGTCATTTATATATATATATATATATATATATATATATATATATTACTTAGATGTTATGTTATTTTGAGAGGATGCTCGTATTTGAGTCGTAGCTTCTTTTTTTCATTAAACAGTAGATTTATTTATTTCTGCTTACCAGCCTGAATATGTGAGGAATAATATCTGTGCTCCAATTCTCTAGGGGGAACCCTTATAGATCATACATACTTTTATCAGTCAATACAGAGTGTATCGATGACAAAGCAGTGTTGAAAAGTACCTTTAAACACAGATTTTTCACCGTTTCGTATCCTAATGTAAACAAAGTAATTTGTAAAGAATTGTGATACATTTTTTTAATTATTGATCCGAGAAACTTGTATTACGTAAAACTTATTTTTAATGGATACTGGTATTTGAGTAGACGCTGCGCTTATTTATTAAACAATATATTTATTTATTTTCGTCTGCAGGCCTGAATATTCAAGAAATGTTTTTAAAGAAAAATATGTGCTCTCCGGCAAGATTCGAACCTCCGTTCCACTAATGAAAACCGTCATTAGATCTAACGTGCTTCGACCACTGAACTACAGAATGCGTCGATGATCGAGCAAAAATGGAACAATACGTTTAATCTCAGATTTTAGTCTGACTCTTGAAATAGACATATCTGCACCGTTTCGTATCCTAACGCGAACAAAGCACTTTATAATGAAAATGGATAATTTTTTTTTAATTCGTTATTCCGAAAGATTTTATAACATACACGTTTTTCAGTTGATAAGAGTATTTAACAATAATATCAAAGAAACGACAACATATATCTGGTTAAATTTTTATTCCATTTTCGAAATCAGGCGGTGAGTGTTGCAATCGAAGTAGGGGACAAACTATCCGAAGTTAATATTTTGTCATTTTTTTTTTGTTCAAGTACTTACATTCATATACAAAACAATAACAAATCTGGGAAGTTTAACCACAATTCCGAGTATAGTACCCAGCAACTTATTGGAAATTGCAATATATATATATATATATATATATATATATATATATATATATATATATATTATATTATATATATTTATATTATTATGATTATATTATATATATATATATATTATGATAATATTATATATATGTGTGTGTATGTATATATATAAAAAATATTATATGCATGTGTCTCTGTGAGTGTATATATATATATATATATATATATATAGAGAGAGAGAGAGAGAGGGAGAGAGAGAGAGATAGAGAGAGAGAGATAATTCTACATTGTTAAGTGGGGAATGGTTTACTCAGTTTTTTCCCCGATAACTACTATTCCGTGCAATAAATGGATTATTTCTCTGTTCAACACAATCTTCAATGAAGGATATATCGCCATCTGTAAACATAATCGTCACATCCTTCTATAACTAATCACAATTACATCAAACACCACTAGAGTGGCTCTTGAGCCTTTTAATGGGCAAGCTTAGAATGAAAACGCTTATTAAGTAAAAGTATGAAATATGTTTGATGATTCCTGAATAAAGTTTCCTGTCTGAGACAAACCGTTCGCTTTAAATGTCAGTGCCTAGTTTAAAATATACATTTTAATTTGTTTTTTTCAGGTTGAGAGTTGAGTATGTCACAATCGTTTGGAGAAAAGATACAAAGCATTTTTCTCCTCCGATTTCTTCTATTTCTAGAAGAAGCTAATCTTGGCAAATATTAATTAACCAAAGGAAAGAATATCCAAAAATAGATAAATAAATATTAACAGAATAATTCTGGGGCACTCGTGGATAAATATTAAAATCCAGCGTTTATAAAATCCAAATTTCAGCGGTCCGTAAAAATTGAAAAACCGAAAACAAAATAAACATTTCGAAGTAATAAAATCAAAAAAAGAAAAGAAAATTGTTATCAAACGCAGAAAATGAACTCAATCGTCGAGCAGTGGAAGCCAATAAGCAAAGCTGATGATTGCCTTCTTCTAATTTGCAAATTTCTCACAAATTGTTAATAAAACTCATCCAATTTTCGTTTAACGAATTAAGAAAGTAAATCAACTGCACATTTTTTAATGAAAATCTACGAGAATATATTTATTTTTTTTATTTTTTCATTGCACAAACTCTGAAGTGGATTAAAAGTAGGTTACGACTTTCTAAAGAAATGGCCATTTTTTTCAATCACAGAATCGAATCCAGATATTCTAATTGAAATTCAGGAAACTGAAATATTCATAGCACCATTGCATTGAATCTAAAATTTAATGCTATTATCATTTTCGTTTGCGGCCTGTGCAAACTATTGTTGTTTCACAGTATTGTTATTCGTTTAAAATCGCTTTTTACAGATACAGAGTTTTAGCGCATTTATCCTCCACATCGGTGTCTAACAGGGTGCAGCAGAAATAGCTCCATCTTATACCTCCCAGAAATACCCACCAATTATACCTCCCAGAAATACCCACCAATTATACCTCCCAGAAATACCTCCCACATAATGGTAGGGTATTAGCTACAGTTTTAAGCTGAAATATATCCCATATTTTACACTCCAAACTGTGTGCTTCCAATGAACTTTGACAAGTGACAATAGTTCCTTCATCTAGCAAATCTCTTACAATTATGTCGGAGGTATTTCGGGGACTTATATCTGGAAGATATTTCTTCCGCCCCCTGTGGAAGCGGTAAAATGTATCAAGTCAGATAAAACTACACGGACTTTGATAAGCATTTGGTATATATACTATAGGATGTCTCTAAATTCTCGATAGATTGGAAATCTCATTAGCGATAGTAGTTTTATTCCCCTCCCCCAGTTTAAACATGGTTTAACAAAAGAACAAAGAACTGACTACTTATTCTGAGGCATGCTAAAAAAGGTGTATTCAATGGAAATCACAGATGCAACACACTTGATTGAACCCATAAAGTGCTAATGTACTAAAATTGATGACAATGTGCATTTATTGTATCCCGTTCACGTGAATCTTCCAAAGAACATCAATCTTTGCATGATAAATGATGGAAATCATATTGAAGATGTTCCAATTAAATAAAATTTTGTTGAAAATTTCATTTCTTAATAATATGCATTTTTGCCTATATGTCCAGACTTTACGGACACCCTGTGTATAGATGTGGTGGATATTAGGAAATCTTTTTATATAGGAACAGATTTAAGGCGACGTGTGTTTTGGTACTATTGGCAGATAGCAAGGTATTTCTGAGGAAAATTAGAACTACAAGGTATCTGCTAAAAATTAGCGAAAAAATAGATGAAATGTCTGGGACGGATGATGAAGAAAGAAAGTTTGACAAGATCAACACTCATCGTACATATTAAAGAAAAGAGAAGTTGATGAAAAATCCTTTAAAACACTTGAGGAGGTCAAAACGAGGACATTAAATACGAAGAAGAGAGAAAAGGAAATTTGTGGAGAGACATTATCGACCATTTATTGAAAGGATATAAAAAAAATATATTAAGCTGTATTTATTATTTAATTGTTTTTGTCAACATTGCACTCATAGAATTGAGCGAACGCAAACATCCATCTATACGCACACACTGACGAATTTACGTATAAATTTCCAGAAGATAATTCACAGAATTTTATACATTACTCGGATAGATATAGTGATTTTCATACTATTATCAACCCAGTAAAGCCTCAAGTGTTACTCAAGCCTGATTTTAAGAATCTTTGTGGATAATATGATATACTGATAAAAGTTTGACTATTTAACCCATAGTTGGGTACAAAAGTGGTGGATTCATAACTTTCCAAAGGATATTTGCGAGTAAATGAGTATAAAAGCACTCAACTGGAATTGGAGTTCAAACTTCTGACTCGTCATTCATAACACCGCCTTTTTCTTTGCGATCAGAAAGAAAAAAGAAAAAAAACGAGAAAAATTAGGTGAAATATTTAATCAAGTTAACTTGTCATAATATAATAATTTAATATAATATAATATAAAAGGCTCAAGCACATTATGAAATATTAGTGTTTGACTCTTTTATATTATTTCTTGCTCTGTCTTTCACATAGATTTCTACATGGATTTTATACTCTTGGAATATATATATATATATATATATATATATATATTGAACATATATATATATATATATATATATATATATATATATATATATATATATATATAGGTGTGTGTGTATAGATAGGTGTGTGTGTGTTCCCGACATAAATACATGAGAAAGTGTGTCTGTAGCACGCATATATATATATATATATATATATATATATATATATATATATATATATATATATATATATATATATGTGTGTATTTGCTGCAGACGAAATTTATCGTATTTATGTCCACGGAACTGAAACAGAGGGGAAAACAGAAGGCGAATAAAAATGCTTTCATTGAAAAAAATTATGTGCAAAGTGTTCACCGAACGGATGAACGATCGGACCAAAATCCGCACAATCCCGCCGTTGGATAAAGCAAGTTTTCTGCCCGAATACATTTATTCTTCTCATTGTCACAACCATTCATTATGTTTTCGACCCAGTTTCGAGATGAGAGCTGAGATGAGGTCGACTAGTAAACGGTGCATCACCCATATTGCTATTGCCATCTCTTAACTACATTATTCTGCTCTTCTCCACTATTCATAAACGTTCAGCAGCCGTCGATGAATATAATTTGGGACAATTTTACCGTAAGGATGAATTCAATCGTAAATTTATACTTCCTACGAACACCTTTTTTTCCACAGATTGTTCCTAAATCATTCAGTTAAGTGTTATACGTGATACACGCTTGGCAGATCATGTTACTTTCGATTCTGAGTATGCAGAAGATTTTCCATCAGTAAGCCTCCGTTTCTTTCTACCGCGGACTGGGTTCCAATCAAGGCTATAGGATTCAGTTTGTGCTGTTATTCAACCCATAGTTGCGAGTCTGAAAGTTGGATTTATACCTTTCCCAGGGATATTTGCAGCAAGTGAAAGTAACGTACATGATTGGATTTAGAACTCGACTTTCTGATTTCTTTTATCCAATAAACCACATCGAACCTCTAAGTATCTAACTATAAAAAGGAACAATATAGGTTATCAGAAGGAAGGCCGTACCTCTGCGGTCAAATGGTCAATAACCTATTCTAATTTTGTGTCAAAATATAAATCAGAGTTAATCTTTACATAAGAAGTCTTGCATATTTATTTGTCAGATATAACGAGATCTGAAAGTATAACATACTTTTAAAAAATAATTTAAAATAAATAATCTATAATTATATATTATATGAGAAAGCTATCTATGACGTTATGTCCCAGAGTCTCAGAAATTTGATATTTAGTATTTCTGGTAAGAAGAATCATTATATGATATCAATACCAAATACAAATTAAATTACTATGAAAACGGAATATCTTATCCATAAATAGGAAAATTTCGTATGGCAATATAT
The DNA here is from genome assembly GCA_903632075.3 of Acanthosepion pharaonis. Lineage (NCBI taxonomy): Eukaryota > Metazoa > Mollusca > Cephalopoda > Sepiida > Sepiidae > Acanthosepion > Acanthosepion pharaonis. The sequence goes on along the minus strand of CAHIKZ030005620.1, from coordinate 425,674 downwards.
TACTTGATTTTTAGAGATTAAAAAGTAATTTAGAATTAATTTTTAAACAACAACAGTACAGTTAATTTATAAATAATTTTCCAGAATGCATATGCAACGAAATTGTTAAATTATTTTCATCATTTAAGTCATCATTTTTATCGTTTGTGTAATCTTGTGACTGAATAAATACCACCAGAAATAAATTAATCCCATTTATTTGATACTAAATTATTAATAGTACATTTTTTAGTATTTCAGTTATGTATGGCAGAGTCAAATGTTTCGTACAAATATTTCTACATTTCTCATTAATATATTTTTGGGGCGAAAAGTGCTTGTGGAATAGTTTGTATTGATGCAAATTTCAAAATATCTATAGATTGTAAAACTTTCAAGATTAACATATTTGTTTTAGTACCTGCATCACTGTCGAAATTATTTACATATGGAGTAGAGAATAAAGTACAGAGAAGATTGTTTTAGTCTCATTATTTTTTGATTTGACGATATTCTGGAATATTTGTTTTATTGTTTTGTAAATTAGTGTTATTGACAGCCCATAATGTGTAAATGTAGGGATATTTTTATTAGCAATTAAATAAAAATAATATATAAAATAAAAATAACAATGAAATTTATAAATAATATAAAATAAAACAGTAATATTTAAAATATGTTTAAAATAAATTAAATACAACATAAAAATAATAAAATCTTTCCCAGCATGCAACAAAAACTGTTCCTGCCGGAAATAAGGACATCCAACTAAAAGACGTTAAATTCAATCTCTTCATCACTAACCTTCGTACCCTTGTTCCCTATGTGATATGACGTGTAATAATACGAAGTAACTTCTGCCTATCATTAAATGTACCATAAAACTATAGTAACCTAAAAAAATGCACACACATACCAATATAAACAAAAAAAATTGAGTGATTTGTTATTTACCACGCTTTCCTTCCATTTCTGTAGGTTTTATTTCCTGTCATTTATGTTTATATCTCTGTGAACACTAGGATAATTTCTGCTTTTGTGATCTGAGTGAGTCCCCACCTAATCGGAATGTAAAAATCAAGCGGTTACAGAAACTTAATTATCGGTGTAGTTTAATAACAACGACTGAAAATGTCACACAGAAATACAATAGCGTAGAATTTTCGCGAAATATGATTTTGAGAATCTATTCAATGTAGTAAGAGATAGAATTATACCTTGATAGACACATATGTAATAATTAATGGTCAAGAAAAGACCTGTAAATTTTAACACCTGCAAAGCAAAACTGCTTTCATTTTACCACCACAAATAATCTTTTCTGTCAGCAATCAGCATGGCTGACGAGAAACACGTGGAGAACAACATTCCACGCTTTCTTGGCCTCAAGGTTTTCACTGACATGAACAGAACCGACTATATCGAATGAATTGCTACGCCTGCTGCAAGTTAAGTTGTTTCACTGTGTCGTACCAGACATTTTTCTAGTTAAAATCCGTCGTGCTCATTTATAAATCTACCACCCGCCCGTGATTTGATTACTGTTGCCATGTCTTGCCGTGGGCTTCGGTTGTACATTTTTGCTTGACAAAATCCAAAGAAGGGTATGTAATATAATCAGCCCTGATCAGGAATCTCAGCTTCATTCACTTTCTCACAGACATAATGTAGTTTCTCTTTGTCGTTTCTAAAGATATTTCCATGGCAATTGTCCTGATGAACTTTTATCTGTAACAATGCCACTCATTGTTCTAACACATGGTGTGTGATGTATCTCTCGTTGCTGCATCTTATTTTAAAAAAAAAACACGCGAACGCAAATTTGATTTAGACCAAGAGTGATTTCTTCCTGGTTTATTTTTCCGCTTGGGTGAATTGATAAATGAGAGAGAGAAAGACGACTAATGGCGGTTCTAGCGGCTTTCTACAGGTACGACATCTTAATTCCGTCCGCAACTGGCCGAACCACGGGTCAGTTCGTGCGTTTCATAAGTTTACGTACGTTTCGCTTACAATCTTCCCACCTCTCGCAAAACTCGCCAGCAAGCTCCAATTAATACCAAAATTCTTCCTTTCATATTTCGCGTTTGGTGTGATGGAACACACCAGGTTCCTTCTCGGGATGCTTCTAGAATCATGTAGAAAGGATCAGATTTCTTTCGAACCATCTCGAATCGGAAGTCTATTGTCATTTATTTATATCTTTATTTATTCAACTGATCAGATTACCGGCCTTATTACAACTACCACTGGTCGATCGCATTCAACGTGGAATCATAGCGTGCTCCTGAGCCGTGTTGATTTTTCTCATTGAGGGGTCGACTTTAAAAGCTTTTCATAGAATAACATCTATTTTTTGTCGACTGGATTACAACTCAGCCCACATGGTAGAAATTTCTAGTGTTGCTAAAAATCCCTTCATTTTTGTTTTCTTAAATTAAGTTTTAAACATAAATTTGCGCAGAAATCTTTCATATGGCATCCATTACATTGCATTCTCTGTTACCCCGAAAACACAAATCAAAGCGTGCTACTAGATTGGCAACTAGGTCTCACTGTTTCACTTTTGAACTAGATAGATGCAACCGTCACTTCTATTCTAACAGTTTCTTTTCTCGCCATCTCCCAACTGTGGAACCCCATTCCGATTTTTTTACTTCCATGATAAGTAAAATTTAAGCACCACATCACTCACCATTCTCCGTCTTCTTGAAACCTGATCCTTTTTCACACATTCTTCGATCCTCCCCATTCTCAATCTTTTTATTCTCCTTCACTCCCTTTAACCCCATGCGTTCTACTGGCATTATCGCTTTGCTTGGGGTGAAACAATTAAAAACAATGTCAGTGAACGCTAGAAAATGAAGACGAGACTGGAAGCGACAATGATGTATCTACTGAGATGAATGACATGAAGAGAAGATATGAGCAGCGAGCAAGTGTTAGCGAAGATAGAAACAACAATGGAAATTATCATCAAATCTTATGGAGTCCACTTTTCTCTGCACATAAATGACAAAAATTTGATATTTCTCAATATTATATTCTTAATTGATAACTTACATATACAGACACATTTTGTGGAAGGAAACATTTAAAAAAAAATGCCTGCTAGATTCGAAACTCACTTATGCATTAATACCAACAGAAAGAGTCAGTTGATTGTTGTAGAGCAGATAATGCGGATTGAGGACTTGGAAATAAGGAAAAAATAGAAGAAGAAGAAGAAGAAGAAGAAGAAGAAGAAAGAAACTAAGAAGAAAACGAATAATAATAAGAAGCAGAAAAAAACGACGAAGAAGAAGAAACGAAGAAGAAGAAAACGAAGAAGAAGAAACGAAGAAGAAAACGAAGAAGACGAAGAGGAAGAAGAAGACAAAACGAAGAAGAAGAAAACGAAGAAGACGAAGAAGAAGAAAACGAATAAGAAAAAAACGAAGAAAAAGAAACAAAGAAGAAGAAACGAAGAAGAAGAAAACGAAATAGAAAGCGAAATAGGAAACGAATAAGAAGAAGGAAACGAAGAAAAAGAAAAAACGAGGAAGAAAATAAGGAAGAAGAAGAAAAAACGAAGAAGAATAAGAAACGAAGAAGAAAACAAAGAAGAAGAAGAAGAAAACGAAGAAGAAGAAACGAAGAAGAAAACGAAGAAGACGAAGAAGAAGAAGAAGACAGAACGAAGAAGAAGAAAACGAAGGAGAAGAAAACGAAGAAGACGAAGAAGAAGAAAACGAAGAAGAAGAAAACAAAGAAGAAAACGAAGAAGAAGAGGAAGAAGAAAACGAAATAGAAAACGAAATAGAAAACAAATAAGAAGAAGGAAACGAAGAAAAATAAAACGAAGAAGAAAACGAAGAAGAAGAAAAACGAGGAAGAAAACAAGGATGAAGAAGAAAAAAGAAGAAGAAAACGAAGAAGATGAAGAAGTAGATGAAAAAAACGAAGAAAACGAAGAAGAAAAAACGAGGAAGAAAACAAGGATGAAGAAGAAAAAACGAAGAAGAAAACGAAGAAGATGAAGAAGGAGATGAAAAAAACGAAGAAAACGAAGAAGAAGAAAAAACGAGGAAGAAAACAAGGATGAAGAAGAAAAAAGAAGAAGAAAACGAAGAAGATGAAGAAGGAGATGAAAAAAAACGAAGAAAACGAAGAAGAAAAAACGAGGAAGAAAACAAGGATGAAGAAGAAAAAACGAAGAAGAAAACGAAGAAGATGAAGAAGGAGATGAAAAAAACGAAGAAAACGAAGAAGAAGAAAAAACGAGGAAGAAAACAAGGATGAAGAAGAAAAAAAGAAGAAGTAAACGAAGAAAACAATTATTATTTCTAAATGCTGGAATATAATGCTGGACTATTTCGCCAGAGAAGAGACTTGAAGTGACAGACACGTTTGCCCACCGAAAAATGATACGTCTAAAACAGACAAAATATGTTAGGAGAAAAAGAGGAACAACCAGAAAACTGATAGTTACAATCAAGAAGAGGTAGCCACATTTTTTGGAGACACTGATGAAAGCGACAACGAGAACTTAAATGCCACAAGATATATTCAAGAGAGAAGATGGGAAGTTACAGAGATCTGTGATCGAACATGTCCCGTAGAAACAGAACACGAAAAACGAATTCTATATGTAAATAAACAGCTCATCTGTGTACAAACAACATAAACACCAATGGAAACATCCAACCACATTTTTGCCTATTGAAAGAAAATATGGTTCATTGAGATTTGACCTAAATGTCACTTTAACATTTAATTTTTCAGATATTCCAGTGCCCGCGGCATAGCTCAAATTAATCGTTTTATTTTTAACAGAAAATTGGCTGGGAATTGAGTTCACCATATATAGGGATATATGTGCAAACTAAAATTGAAAGCAAATTATATTAGCTTTTGCTTCAATATAAATTTTAAAAATACTTTTATTTCAACTGTCTGATTTATAGCCTAACATCGAACTCGCTATTAATGACCGTATCCATGAACAATTATGTGGCTATTTAATTAAAGTAAGACAAAGTGGCCAAGGCGAATGTTTCAGTTATTATACTTTTTGGAAGAGGAAAAAAAAGCATTTACACACACGCAATTTATGAGCTGCAATGATATTGCCATAGAGACGATAACTTCGTGTTTCTTTTTTAACTTATTTGAAACATTTTTTTTTAATAATTTGCTTCTGCAAATCATGGCTCATAAACTAGAAAATTAATTAGATAGGTATCATGTTTTTTCATCATTTATTTTTAAAATGTTTTTGCAATATATCTAAACCTCTACGTGTAACTATCTCCATAAAAAGAGAGATATAAATTGTGTGAATGGTTGGAAAAGAACGAGAAATGACTTAGAAGAAAATGAAAAAGTTAACAATGGCAGGAAAAAAGGACAAAAATCTTGATGAAGTAGAAGGAATATTAAATACGATTGAAGATGGCAGTGCAATTTTTATTTTATTTATTTTAATACATTGAAGATAAATTCATGTATATTACACAACTAACTGAAAAGCAGCTCTATCGGGCGGCTTTTAACCTAGCTCCTGCGGAGAGCTCTTCATTGGGCATTTGTCAAAATAGTTAGAGGGATTAGATAAGATAGGCAAAAGTAAACTACAGAAGAGATCAAAATTGATAGATGTGTTTAAGTATTACATTTACATTTAAGCTTATCTTTTAAAAGTTTAACAATGATTATTCTTTCGACACTTAAATTAAAAACAATTTGATGTACGTGGGTCCTTAATTTCCGTACAGTATCTTTATTTTTTTTATTTCATGGGTGTCTTTATCAGGATTTCTCAATTAATTTCGATCGTTCCAAATTTACTTCCAAGTTGTAAAAATTCTTATCGTACAAAATTTGGTCGAAAATATCACGTAAAAAAAATCACACGAAAATAATTGCATTAATGAAAACTTGGAAATCGAGAATTTCAGGATTGCAGGAATGAAAACTTGGAAATCCAGAATTTCAGGATTGCATTAATGAAAACTTGGAAATCCAGGATTTCAGAATTGCAATAATGAAAACTTGGAAATCCAGAATTTCAGGATTGCAGTAGTGAAAACTTGGGAATCCATAATTTCAGGATTGCAGTAATGAAAACTTGTGTATCCGGAATTTCAAGATTGCAGTAATGAAAACATGGGAATCCAGAATTTCAGGATTGCAGTAATGAAAACTTGTGTATCCGGAATTTCAAGATTGCAGTAATGAGAACTTGAAAATCTGGAATTTCAGGATTGCAGTAATGAAAACTTTGAAATCCAGAATTTCAGGATTGCGGGCGAAAACTCGGACAATCTTATTTGAAATACTGTAATTTCAGAATAGTATTTTTTTTTTTATTTGAATATGAGTTTTGAATTATAGAGAGTTGTGGCCTTTTAAATTTTTTTTTTTTAGTAGAAGGCAAAATGGCGTAACATGAAAACAATCTCAGTCATGAAATTTTGGGAAACAAAAATTTCTGTATTTTGTGTTCGGATCCGGCCCAGAAAGTTTAATTTGCTCACCGAGTCGACCTGTTTCCAAAATGCTATGATACGTTAGACTGTGGACTTTGGGAGTAGAGTTGAATAAGTGTGACACACTGACATTCGCGTTTATTATATAGACGAAATCCAAAAGTATTGCATTATCCTGTTAAAGAACCGTAAGCCATTCACTGTCATTAAAAGGGATGTCCTGATACAGTCATTGTAGTCTGACCCTATAAATTCCGTTCGACAGTGAGTCTGGGTTAAATACTGAGGTTATGAACCCAGCTAAAAGGAAACAATTTTGCAACTGCGCAAATACGTTGTATATTGGATGAGAGTTGCGGAGGCTTTCCTAAATTTGTAATTACCTATTTTCCTGAATTCAAACTGACCAATGCTACCTAAAATTGTCACAACCTTGTGGTAAGGTTACAAAAGGCTGCAGATAAAACATCTCGCACTGGTCCATTGAAATCACATTATTAATATTTTCTTAACAAACATTTATTTTCGTATATTTTTTTTTATTGATAATCAAGTATCTAGATACTACAATTTATTATTAAATTTACTCGTGGAATGTATTACCGTTGTTGTGTTAATATAAATTAACAAGATAACGTATGGCCAACCTTACCTTGTAAGATTGATTACACACTGTGGGGAATCTAAAAAAATATATTTTAACCTCTATGTAACGTTGTAGAACCGTATCATTTCGTTAGCTATGCTAATTATTATCCGTATATATATATATATATATATATATATATATATATATATATGAAGAAAGAAATATAGTTTTAAGGTGGGCTGTATTTATGGGATAAAGTGCTCAATATCAGAGATAGTGCATATGTAAATATGAATATAAAAGTGAACATTGAAGTCAAACCTTAGAGACGACAGATTGTTTTAAGCAGGACGCAGTCAGGGCGGACTGACGATTGTCTCCAGCATGAAACAGCCTGTCGCCTCTTAGTGTTGACTTCAATGTCCACTTATATATATATATATATATATAGTATATGATTGGTGTACATGGAATAAATTTCAATAACTAACAATTACTATTCTTAAATGAGTGCTCAATACAGATTAGAGGGTATATAATTATTTATTTAAAATTGTAACATAAATATGTTATAAAATCACTACTTAATAGCCATGTTGAATGTAGAACTTCTGAAGGTCTTATCAATTCAACATCATGTTGATAAGGCAGAAAATTGTTGAAACAAAATGGCTAATTTTGTAGTGATTTTATAAAATATTTATGTTATAAATTTTGAAACAAAATAATATATATATATATATATATATATATATATATATATATATATATATATATATATATATATATATATATATATATATATATATATATATATATATATATATATATATATATATATATATAGTACAGGTAATATATCCGTTGGCATATAATCCAGGTGGATCCTAGAAATATAAAATATTAAAACTGATCCACAAAGAGCTCAGAGTATTTATTATAACATCATTCCAGTTATCAGTCATCTATTCATACGGCAGATTTTAGTGCCATTGTTTGTCCCTCTGACACTTTCACATATTTGTTCATATATACGAGTTTTGTAATATGCATTATTCATTTTCAATGTATTTCACCATCGTATTATTTATCACTAAAGAATAAAACTAAGCAAGTACGAAATCTAATGATAAGCTATGATGAACACGAAAGATGCACATCAATGCAGATCGAATCTATAAATTTCGAATCAAAATTGAACGAAATCGTTTTTATATACACTTCCTGCCATAATAATGTATCCACAATTCAGGAAAGTAAAAATTTGTATAGATATTGTAATACTAAATTTATTCAGAAATTAATTCAGTGATTCTGGCAATACGAAATGAATACAACTTACCTTTGCACTCTACAATCATAAGAGATGCTGAAAATGGTGGCTTTTATTTCCAGGCATCTATTTGTACGGCGATCTATTGCTTAGGCAACGTTAGCCAAAGTGCCCAGTGGATTTGCTGCACATACATGTTGAATGTCTTGTGTAAGGGACAACAATATAATGGCATCTATCTTAAAAATATAATACTACGGTAACGAGTGTTATCACAATTTGTTAAGTCTACTAAAGAAAACTTTTTCCTTCCATGAAATGTTTATATATATTTTTGGCGGATTCTATATTTAAACATAAGAGAAGTGCTTCTAAAACTTAACATTAATGCATGATTGTTTTCATAGACATTGTAAAAGAGAGAATTTATCTCATTGCAAATTTGTTGCAAATTGACAGTAAAATACAGAAATATATATATATATATATATATATATATATATATATATATATATATATATATATATATATATATATTAATAAAAAGAAAAAGAACAGTAAGATATATAATCCGATGTTCTTATTGATATTTTTTTTTTATTTTTACAAAACAGTGCTCAATGTAAATTTACAGAGCATGAATATTATGAATTAACTGATTTAAAATATGCTTTCTTCGCTACACAGTAATAACCATGTTTCAAAATCTGAAGTTAAAAAATTCAAATTTAATTATATAATTAATATAATATATATATTATATTATATATAATAATATAACTAAATCATTAGTTCTGTTTCATCATCAAGCGAATTTTGGAATAACTTATTTTTAAATTTACTGAGTTTTAAACGCACATATAAATTCATAATTTCCTGTTTCCAAGGATACAGAGAAAACATTTAGCCAAGGGCGGTAGAGTGTTCATTTTTATTAACTATTTTTGTATCAATAAGTTACGTTCGAAAAATGAGGTTAAGTTTAGTGAGGGTAGGGGTGTCTTTTTTAATGAATTATGACATCCGTTAAATGCATGTCGTCTGGGTTTTTAATGACAAAAAAGATTCTCGGCATTTTTTCGTTAAATTTGAACTTGTATACTAAAAGATTCTTTCTAAAAGGGTGTTTGTGTAAGAATAAGTTATATTTAACTAACATTTTAAACTATTATTTTTACTCTAAATTACTAATAGACTATATTTGTTTTTAAATCAAGTAAATGTTATAGAAACACTAAAAATTATTTTTTCATATCAAATATAAGTATGTATATTACCAGCTCCCACTTTTTTTTATTTTATTTTTAAATATTATTTAAGGAAAATTTTTGACAATAAGGGCAAAGAATGGGTATTTCATTTCTTTGATTCAGTAAATTTTTTATTTTTTATAAACTTAGTAATATATAGTTTCCCATGTACGCACAAGGGAGATGGGTCATTTAATGACCTACATATTCTAGCTTTTCTTATTAATTTTTATTTTACTGTAGGTGTTTTATTGGTTTCTTTTAACTGCCATATATATATATATATATATATATATATATATATATATATATATATATATATATATATATATATATATATATATATATATTTAAGTTACGAAGAACTTGGTACACCGAATGGTTAATTCCAAGGAGGATGAAATCCTGAGAGCTCAATGTTAATCCAGAGCTAATATTTAATGAAAGAACAGAGCATTTTAAGGTACCATTACAATAATTTATTTCACCAAAATCCTTTTTAAAGGATTCCGGATCATCAGGTAACAATGCCAACAACGAAATGAAAGGAAAAATGGGATTAGAAATTGATGGGTAGTGTAATTTTGTAATTTAACAGGGAGGGTGATAGTTGTAGTTAACGAGACAAGGTAGAGTATAGAGAGGGGTATATATATATATATATATATATATATATATATATATATATATATATATATATATATATAAATATATATATATGTGTGTGTGTGTGTGTGTATAAATTAAAATAGAGAATATAATGTAAAAACAGATATATATATATATAAATAAAAAAGATATATATATATATAAAGTAAAAATATAGAAAGATATATATATATAAAAAAAGAGAATATAAAATAAAATACAGAAATATATATATATATATATATATATATATATATATATATAAATTCAGATAGAGAATATATAAGAAGTAAAAGTACATACAGACATATATATATATAAAAGTAACATACAGAAAGATATATATATATATATACACACACATACATATATATATATATGCATTTGTGTGTCTATAAATTAAAAAAAAGAGAATATGATGTAAAAACACAAATATATATATATATAAAGTAAAAATGAATATATATGTATATATAAAAAAGTAAAAACATAGAAAATTATATATATATATATATATATATATATATATATATATATTAAAAAAAAGAGGATATGATGTAAAATACAGAAAAAATATATATTCAGATAGAGAATATATATATATATATATATATATATATATATAAAGTAAAAATACATATTCACACACATATATATAAATTAAAACACAGAAATATATATATATATATATATTCAACAGAAACAAACTATCCTTCCAAAACGTTATACAGTGTGGATTTTTTTTCTATTAATATGCATAAAATATGCTTTCAATTGAATCTAAACATCCTGTTGACATCAAAATCTCTTCTTAATTTAAATATTTAACGCTGCATTTGCTGCTGTTATACAAAACAGCAGTGATATATTAAAAAGGATCACGTAGAAAACTATATTAACTATTCAGGAAAGGTGAAATGAACAAGTTGAACATTAATGTAGATGACTTTACTGATGAGTTAATATCTTAGAACTCGAAACTTTAACAATGAGAAAAATCCATAACGCAAATTAATTTCTGTGAAGATACATAAAAAAATCAACAACAACAATAATAATCCAATTATAAATATTCTTGCCTCTCCCGTCGTTATTTGCCGCGGCTGTTATGTCCTGTCAATACCGCATAAATAATAGACTATTCTGCGTTTTGATCACGTGGGAAGAGGGGAAAAGTCCTTACTTGGTTTCAGTGAGAAGATGAAACAAAGAAATACAGGAAGATAGAGAATCATTTTAAGCTGATAAGAACAGATACTACACTTCGGTTACAGCCAAAGGGCCGAGAAGCGATGTTTTTTTGTTTGTTTTTCTTCAGTGTGCTTGTCGCTACCGAGTGTGGCACAAGTTCGAAATTTAGAATGGGTTTACTGGCAATACAGTGGGAAAATTGACCAGTATACCTCGACACTTGCTCTTTTTGGGCACACCACAAGCGCTGACAATAAACCCAGCTCTCTCCCGAAACAGAGGTACTGCCTGGGGGAATGTTTGAACTTTCCAAACCCCCAAAAAGGCCGTGAAAAGATGGTAACAGCGATAAAAGCAACATTTTTCAGAAGAAGAGTATCGATCTTTGGAAACCTATTATGACAAAAAAAAACTGTAACTATTAATAAATAATAGTTAGTAGCATTATTTTTAAATTAAATTATTATTAAGAGAAATGTTCGGAAGACGGGGATATGGCTTGAAAGATAGTCAGTAATAAATAAATAAAGAAAGAAAGAAAGAAAGAAAGAAAGAAAGAAGTGTATAACGGCTGCTTCAGTGAAATGGAAAAAAGATGTCAATTCAAATCATTTCATTTGTACTTAGCAGTCATCTTCATATTCCTGTTTATTCATGCAATATTTTGTTAAAGTGTTTAAACTCAAATATATTAACGTTGTGAAAGAGGAATTTCTGCGGATGTTTTATTACCAGAGAACTCGTCATGAGTTTATTCAATCATTAGCTGAAGAATTAAGATTCGTCAGAAGAGTAAAATATGAAAAAACGGGGAAATTATCACGGGTCTTATAATAATAAAAATAATAAATAATAATTTTAATAATAATAATTCATTGTTCACGTCGTAAATAAAGTCATTCTTTTCTTATATATCTTTTATAGTTACAATCAGTTACTCTTTGCGATATATTGCCTTTATTGTCTTGCTTGCGGTGAAATTATTAAAAAGAATTCCTATCGAATACATTTCCTTTGTTCTATCTTAATTTCCCTCACAAAATTAAGCCTTCCACTACTAACTAACTTCCACTCATTTTCTATTTATTTTCAACCAGCACTACAATTTCTCTACGTCAACTTTTGTATTCCATCATTTTATCCTCCCTATTTAAATATGCAATCATTTTCCGCCTTTAGCTCACGTTCTTTTTGTTTCATGGCTTCTTATTCTCCACCTTCACACGTCTGCTATCCTTTCATTTCTCTCGCTTGTATTATTTTCTGGTTATAAGCCGACATTTTTTTTTTTTTGATTACGACTGTGACGTAACTTGGTCCAGGGTTGATCCTTTGGTCACGGCACCAGTTGTGACGTGAGTTGGTCCAGGGTTGATCCTTTGGTCACGGCACCAGTTGTGACGTCTTTAATCGGGCGTGGACAATCCGTGGCTTTGTTCTGGGGAAACACCTTGCTTAAAAAAAAAAAAAACTAAAACTGCCCTTTTTCGTACGTGACCTAGATGACGCACGCGGTATTTGTCAAACAGCCTACCGCTAATTGGATACGATCTAAGAAAAGAATTTCCTAGACCTGTCGGCGTTTCTCTGAACGCAACAAAATATTTCATTCCCCTCCGGCCGATAATAAAAATCTGTATTATCTCAAAAGCGACATCACCCTGGGTGGCGTTAACGTGAACTAATAAAAAATATTTCACTTTTTCCCTTCGCTCGGAGCTTGACAACAAAATCTTAATTATCTCAAAAAGCATTTCTACATCACCTTGTGTGGCTATATTTTCAATTCTGGAATTGTCTGGGTTCTTGTATTAATGGATTGTCTGTATATCCTTAGATAAACTTCCCACCTGTTATCTATCATATTTTTCCATTGTCTCTAAACTTTTATTTCTTCAACCAAATTGATAACAAACTCCCATCCTCCGCGGACACGGAAGTAGGTCGGTGCTTGACCTGATATTTTTGACATCTGATATGTGCCAGTCGAGCGTGTGTGTTTTCGCTTACGACCTAGTTTCGTATTATTTCTTTTTTTTTTTTTCTTTCCTCTTCCTCTTCTTTTCTTTCTTTCTCCCAGATCGCCTGAATGTAAAGAAAGAATTATTCCTAACCTCGAAATATTTTTCAGCTCTAAATAATTATCAAATGGTTAACAAACCGAAAAAACAAATCATATATTTATGAATATCTCTTTTCAGTTTTCTAATTATGCATGGTGCCACACGACTATTTATTCTTAACTACCGTCTGTCAAGGAGGCTTAAGGTATTTTAACTCTCTTTGTCTTTTTAGATATCCATGTACGTTTTTCAAGATGGCAACAAATTCTTCAAGCACTCACTTATGTCTGTGCACTGTTTATAGTTATTGTTGATTTTGGTTTTACGTAACTTAAGTACAAGGCTTATAATAACGATTAATTAAAATTTCAGCAATAAATTTGGTGTTGATTAATGATTTACGAATAACGAGCGGCAATCATTTTATCGATAGCTTAAAGCTAGGACACAGTCTTCATCGACTGAAAGGGGAATTTCCCATTAAATTTAAATTGAAGTGATTCTGATGTATTGCGACTCACGATCATGGAAAAAAGTGATTTAGAACAGACGACAAATTTATTCTCTATTACTAATTCAAAGTAACTCATTGCAAAATGCTTACAGCGAGACTGTCGTTCAAGTAAAATAAACGTTGAAAAAAATCTTGTTTTGTAATAGAAAAATGCATCTAAACAAAAGAATATAACGAGGAAGAGGTTCATACAAAACAGAAAAGAAATCACTATGAAAATAATGAAGACGGAGGGGAATATCGAGTTCTAAAGAAAACGTGGTCCCTTTAAACTAAGAATAAGAATAACATGAATAGAACATATGAACAATGAGAAAGTTCGAAGACAAAGAGGAAATATAAAGAAAATGAGGCGACCAATGAGAAAGAACATATAACGTGAAGAAGGCAAAAGAAACAGAAAGAAACGGCATGTACGGTACTTAACTCATTTAGATTCGGCGGGAATATCTTAGATTATAAACGGACAAAAATTATTTAGGCCTGCGCATAATATAGCGGAGAGCTGCACATCCAGTGAAATGGCCTGACACATAAAAGATGATCTCTCCTTGAATGTTGTTTCTGGTTGTAATAAAATCTCATGACAAGGGGGCAATTCCGCAGGGAGACTTTCATTTCAGGAAGGGATTTCAGATATTAGCCATTAGGAGAATTTATGTTCTACTTATCCACAAAGTGAGCGCATTGTTAACTCGGTATCCGCGTATTGATATTCTGTCATTTACCACCTACAGGCAGGGATGTGAAGTTGAAATCTGTATGTATTTATGCAAGTTTCAATATATATATATATATATATATATATATATATATATATATATATATATATATATATATATGTGTGTGTAAATACTACATTGCCAGATATATGAAAAGATATATATATATATATATATATATATATATATATATATATATATATATATATATATATTTATTTACATAATTCGGACTATTCTCCTCGTTATTGTCGCCATATTTATTACAACGTTTCGGCCGTTGTACGCTTCGGTCTTCTTCTGGTGTTTGGAATGTCGAACTGAACCCTTTATTTCGCTCACTGGAGTAGACTGTTCTAGTTCCACGTGCCATGTTTAATGGATGGTTCTGCTTATATATATATATATATATATATATATGTTTGTGTGTGTATATATATATATATATATATATATATATATATATATATATATATATATACTACATTGCCCTAGATAGAAGACGAGACAGAAGACGATGTCCACTAGAAAAAGAGATGTGGTATATATCTATACATTATTTACATCATTCGGACTATTGTTCTTATCTTTGTCGCCATATTTATTACAACGTTTCGGCCGTTGTACGCTTCGGTCTTCTTCTGGTGGTTGGAATGTCCGACTGAACCCTTTATTTCGCTCACTGGAGTAGACTGTTCTAGTTCCACGTGCCATTTTTAATGGATGTCAGTTATCAGTTATCTCTTGTTAATTTTCCCTCCACAGTCTTAAAAAAGTTCTGAACTCACACTGTTTGGGTCCTATCACTGGATCTAACTAACGCATTTTATCCACCGTACCATGGCACATGGCACAGTGGATAAAGGCGTTAGATTGTTTCCTAAACACACACACACACTCGCGTGTGTGTGTGTGTGTTCTGAGGAATTACTGCATTTCATTTATAATTCAACATTATATCTTATTACAATAAACGCGATAGATAGATTATGATTCCACTCAATAATTCTCAATTCCACAGGCAGGTGCACATGAATTTTCTGTGTTAAAGAAAAAGCGTTATCTACTCAAAAACCTGCATGAACTCAATAAAAAGCCCAAAGCAATAACAATGTATGCATGTCTGTTTGTCTGTTTATCTATCTATCTATCTATCTATCTATCTATCTATCTATCTATCTATCTATCTATCTATCTATCTATGTGCGAGCGCATATTTGTTTCTGTTTGTGTGTGCTTGTGCGTTAATTGTAGTTAGGTTATACGTCAGTGATATATATTCATTATTATATTTTTTTATTTCATTATAGTTTTCACCTCGCTTCTTACTGTCACAACATTTCGACCATTCGTGTCTCCGACCGTTTTCAAGTAACTGCTCTATTCTTTACAGTTCACGGTATATTGGATAGAAGACATTTTTCAATCTATGATGGATAGTTCTCGTTCCACTGTCTATAATCGGTGACATTTTGTATGGATTAATTCTAATTTGTTATTTGGATCTTTCATCTTAATACATAGATTTCTTGTCATCTAAATATATAGATTTCAGAGCCTTGACCAGACACGTGTAAATATGGAGTACAACTAATATGCCAGAATTTCTATCTACTTCCAGAGCCTGAAAACTAATATTTAATGTTTCAGGACCGAGAAGGTGTACAGTATAGACTTAAAAAAAAGGTACCAAAGCTTCAAAGTGTCAATCCTTTTTGTCGTTCTCTCCACGAGTGTTGGCCTTCCGTCGAATATTCTGGTTTCTGTTCATAAGATTTGGTTACGCCAAAAAGTAGGAAAAGTTAATCAAAAAAATAATCAAACGATGGTTGGTAATGAACGATAATACTTAGCAAAAGAACAACACATATAAGATTCGACAGTGTTGAATATTTATATATTTTTTAAATTATATAATTATAGGAAAATAGCTAGTTCTTATTTATTTCGTAGTAATATCTTAAAAGATGGCCGTAATTATCATTAAAAATAACAATTAAAATAGATTAATTAAAAATGATGAAGTTAAAAATTAAAACTTAAAACAAAAGTAAATGTAAATAAAAGTAAATCAGAATAATAATTATAAAAATAAAACAACTGGAAATAGAAATAACATAGAAATAGATATGAAAAAAAAAATTAAAATGAAAAAATTAATCAAAATTTCAAATATTTCCCCAAAAATTTAAAAGTTAAAAAATTAAGAAGTTAATCATAAGCAGATATTTATTTCTATGTTGTCATCAATCCATTTCTCTCGTTTAATAAGTTATGCTTATTTAAGTGTTTTGAGTTAACTAGCTTTTAAGAAATCTCTAACTCCGTGATAATAAAACCTGATGTGTGTTGTCCATTGTGTTGGTGGCGATTATTTGCACCAATTCCTTGATATCGGATTTCCAATAAGTGCGGCTGGTTCTAAACAAGCCTTCACCACTCTAAACAAATCTTTTTTTGTGAATAGTCTGGACTTCAGTTCTGTATTCCTTCTTTGCTATTCCACCTGAGCAACAAGTTTACTGGTTAAGCTGATGGGAACATGTAAAGATTAAAAACTGAAATGAATGACACCCATACGTCAAAAACGACGGGAGAGTCCATCATATATATATATATATATATATATATATATATATATATATATATTGATTTAAAAAGGACTTTAGACATAGTTGTCTAATTGTAATTTTTCCTTAAGAATTTTACGATCAACACTTCTCCTGAAATATTCTTGGGACGAGACAGAAGACGATATCCACAAGAACTTAATATTAGAAAAGGGAAGGAAAATTAATTAGGGAACACGACTAAAACAATTTTATTAGTAAATATAATAATAACTGAATAAAATAGAGCAGTTCCAGTGAGTATAAAACAGAGAAATATTACTGCCGCCTTCCAAATAAGTTAAGTGCGTTGGCATTTGTCCTTTTAGCTTACATAGTCTCAGCTGTTGTATTTTAATTTACACTGGTTTCTAAAATTTTCAAGCGATGACCAGAACGTGTTCTATGCAAGATGGTTAAACAGTCGGATGTGTACTGATGTAAACAATCAGGATTATCTTAAAGGAACTGACCAGTAGAAGGCTGGTAAATGTAATTAATACTACTTATCTAAAAAAACAGAGTATTTACGTAAATATATTGTATTTATACAAATAACTTATAAACAAAAAATATATGAAATAACTGTCGCACTTAATTCAATTCATATATATATATATATATATATATATATATATATATATGTGTGTGTGTGTGTGTGTGTGTGTGTGTGTGTGCGTGTAGGTGTATATATATATATATATATATATATATATATATATATATATTATGAAATGGATTAAGTCCGACAGTTATTTAATATTTTTTCTGAGTATACGTATATTAATAGTTACAATTTATTTAAGTAAATGACAAGAATGTGTGTGTGTGCTGTGTGTGTGTTTATATCGACACAGGCAAGCAAA
>CAHIKZ030005620.1:315000-402500 GCA_903632075.3 Acanthosepion pharaonis | reverse complement strand
CCGATTTATAGTAAATGACCACATGTGTCGTTCATCGTAATAGCTCTGACTATATTATTGTTATAGTGGAACACACCTATTCTATAGTTAATAGACTCTCCCACCTATAATATGTAGGAGTAGTAAGAGTAACGAGTCGGTCGCTCAGTGGGGTGGGTCAGTCAGTCGATGCCGGACGACCGTTAGTCGAATACTAAACTTTCAGCGACCACAACAAGATTTACTCTGCGTTATACCCATTATATCAAGTTCCTAACATTTTGTACGTCGAACCTATTTTAGGACCGACTTAGTACAAATACAAGCCTCCACTGTGAACCTACTCCATAACTCACTTGGCGACGAGGTATTCGGATTCATACGGTGGAAGCGAAAAAAAAAATTCACCCTCCATAACAATTATCGTCTTCAACAACGCTCATATGTTCATATCTTCTATTTGCTATGTCCCTTCGGGACGTTGGCGATTATGGCTCTCCACATTTTTCTGTCCTTTGTAGGTCTTAATAAATTTAGTCATTTTGTTATCTCACCTAATCCCTATTCCGCCATCCGTTTGCACAAGCTCGCTATGTAGGTTAGGCGAACTTTTTCTCTTTCACTCTTACTGTACTGTGAGTATCAAATTTTCCAAGCTCTTTTTCTTCATTATTTGCCCCAGAAATGTCAACGATCTCTTCCTGAGATTAAGTGGAATGTCCTTTCTGTTTCCATTTCCTCTAAACATTCGCCGTTGCTAATATGCTCGCTCAATGCTATACTTACCATTCATCTGTAAATTCAACGTTCTGTTGTTTCAAACCTCTTCTATATTTGCGAGGAGATTGTCCAGCATTCAGTGCCATATAGCAGGACTGATATTCGGTAGCAGTTCAGTACTCTTTTCTTTGTTTCTAACCACATTTTTCTGGTTCTTAATCTTTTGTTTGGCTTCTGGTAGGCATCTTTAGCTATCGCAATCCGCATTCGGATTTCAGTGTTTCACTTTATGTTATATACCGCACCAATGAACACCCATGGGTGTGCCCCAGTCCGCCTAAATATGTTGGACACTATTGTGAGTGGGGGGTAATATGCTGTCTAAGTAGTCCATCACTAGCAGTGGTTTACCTACTTCACGCCGCTGGTGAGTATTGCATTTTGTTGATGTTATAAAGATTACCATTTCATTTCCAACCTCCGTTTTGGTTATTCGTCATTCAGTAATGCTTTCTAGAAAACTTTTCCTACTCCTTTTTCAAAAAGATTTGTTAGGTAATTAAATTGTTGTATTTTTAAATTTTAATATCACCAAAATTGTATTTTGCATATTAACATTCTCCTTTGTTAACAACTGTGCATCCCGTCTTATTATCTAGGGAGGGACATTTATTAAGGTAAAAATGTATTGAAAATGCACTTATTCTTGAAATATTCTGCTATATATATATGTCCAGAATCATACCCTGGTTATGACGATAAACTCCGTCCGGCAGCAAGGCCAATGATCGGGAGGTTTTGAGGTGTGTGGGACCACCTGTTAATTGCTTTTGTTTCCAGGTCCATTCTAACCTAGGGTGGTAGCAGCTGTTAGGGACACAGCTATCGTAAAATAGGAAACTCCCCAAACTGGGGTCAAAAGATGAAAATATAAAAATATATTGGAAAAATATTGCCAGCGATACATTACTGGAAAAATACTACTAATAAGTTTTGTTTTTTTTTAAAT
Organism: Acanthosepion pharaonis; assembly: GCA_903632075.3. NCBI lineage: Eukaryota > Metazoa > Mollusca > Cephalopoda > Sepiida > Sepiidae > Acanthosepion > Acanthosepion pharaonis. Next base: position 400,792 of record CAHIKZ030005620.1, on the reverse strand, counting down.
TTACCAAACCTCACAAGAAAATAAAATTTCATCATCAAATAACCGTTAAAAAACAACGAAATCAAACTAAACATCCAGGACTTTATAAGATATCTCATTTCCTTTTTAGTTTATCTACGTGAGTAGACTGTTCTCGATCCACTGCCCATGTCTAGAGATATCTCTACTTCTTATTTTTAATACTGATAAGTTATCACTCGCCTGTTTTAACTGTCTCACTGAACTCACAATCACTGTGACACCAAATTCACGATCCAGCGCTTTAATCCAATCGGGATAATAATGATTTCATTTATGAGTTCAAACCTTCAGCCGACTAGTCTTGATACGGTTTTTTTTTTCTGAAAATCACGTATTGAAGGGGCGTTTAAAAATTCTAACTTAATCCAGTTCGCTAAATCCGATCAAATAACGGCTTCCTGTCACAATACGTTCAAGCATCAATTCCCGTGCGATCACCAAAGTTAAAGAACTTTGAACCAGGTTAGTAACAAGATGGGTAACCACTTGGGAATAACAGGTGTTGTAAACTTGGATGTGCGGGTGGTAGAATGAACGGGGGATCGAAATTGTAATCGAAGAGCAGAGTTCCAATTCCAGTTGGGTTCGGTATGTTCACTTAAGCGCAAATACCTTTGGGAAAATATGAAAAACTTCGCTCAGAAATTATAGTTTTGTTTGTAAGACTCGTATCACTATTATCTCCACACAAAAAATTGCGTACAAAATATTTAGACTTCGGTATTAAATAACCCATAGAAGTGTTGATATATCGCTATACAAAACAACCAACCAGCCAATGACCAAATAACCAATGTCCACATGATTTTATATATTTTATTTCTTGTTCAGTCCGAGAACTTTTTTAGAATATCTTCTTATAAAGATAGTGTATTTGGCAATAATTATTTGATTTGTTCTGTTTCATTAAGCGGAAAGAGCAAAAATTATCTATTAATTATTTTGATGAGTTTAATTAGGGGTGGAATGTTGGAAAGACATTGCCGAAATTTTATTCAATGTTCCGAATACGTATGGCAATCACAGGCTAATTTAAAGGATGTCAATGGATAACCAGAAATGCTTTAACATTTCGATGTTCTTTAGTTTGAAATGAACTGGGATTTACAAGCTCTGGTGGTGTAATATATTTGGGTGACATGTAGCTAACATTTCCTTTTAGTGTAAAGCAATTTTAACACCTAAGCGCCAAGATTATTTCAAATAATTCTGGTGCAGTATTTTTGTCGTTGTTGTCGTTTATTCCATGTAATGTTAAGTAATATTCTGACGCCAGATTCACGTGTCCAATCTCAAGGTGAAAACAGGATTAATGAATATTCATTTCTCATGACAGGGGTAAGTTTTTCATTGTTCAAAACACAATTTCCTAAGAATGTTTAATGTTATATTTGTTGCTTATAGAAGATGTTATCTGGAAATAGAGTTATTCATATTCATTAAGATTTTATCGCTAGAAAAAAAAAGCAGATGGGATGAGAAATTAGTATGCAAGGGCGATGGATAAATTGTCGTATAAATTACACAAACGTGAAAATAATACTGTCATATCTTTTTTTAACAGATATATTTACCAAAAATTCAAGAAAATAATACCGAAATACTAAAGAGTAAATATATTCAATAAAATCAACATTGACTTCAATCAGCACATTTAGACGACTTCGGAATCTTCTGCAAAACTGTCTGGACGGTGTCCATGTTTGTGAATGTTGCAATAATCCTTGCCTTCAGTTCATTTGTTTTACAAGGTGTTTTTTGTCTCTCGATCAACTGCGCAACACTTATAATAATAAATGGGTTTGCAGTTTGGGAAGTTAGATGGATGTAAGGGGGAATGTGTTTGCAGAAATTGTCCGGCAGACATGATTGCGTTCTCTTAATTTTGTGGCATGGTGAAGAGTTCTGCTGCCAGACGTATAATCTGCAAGCCGACATCCTCTTGACCCAGAGCAATACTAACCCATCAAGGCGTTTGATGTAGGTCTCCTTGTTGAGTTTGAGGTCCTGTTGAAAGATGAATGGAGGCCTGATATCACCATCACTAATGATCACATCAAATAACATGATGTCGATTGGATATATCATCCAACTCTTTACAAATCCCCTGCATTGTCCTCAGATTGACAGGCAAACCCTCTGAATTGCTATTCCAAGCAGTACAGTATGTCGTTTCCAAATTTCTGGCGGAGTGAATTGCATTGTCGTGCTCTTTTCTTCACAGACCATGTCCATATGACCCTAGTATACTCTAAACCCGAGTATACAAAAGCACAGAATGCGCATGAGGAAAATTAAAAATATAAAATGGCGACAATTTACCTATTGCACCTTGTATATGTATGTCTTTTCCTATGGACATCCTAGGGCCAGAAACCTAAATCCAGAAATCCTCAGAAACATCCCAAGAAAAACTGAGCAGACACATCTGTTTGGAGCATTATCGCTAAACATTGCGAGTGGAAACACGAGATTTAAATATCCTATATGTAACATTACCTTCGGCTAGTGGGCATCCCAGTCTTTGTGATCCACTTCGAATGTAGGCTCTACATTCTCGTATGCATATCAAGAAACTCTCGTCCCTATGGGGTAGGTGTTTACATATGTGCCTGTCGTAATTTTTTGAGGCATATACTGTTACGTTTTTTTGGGTATTTACTATATATAACTAGTGAGCGAGTCAAAATGACTTATTTCCCTTTATAGTCTACCAATAGAAGATTAACCAATCAGGAGCCGCAGAACACTGTATCCGTCGTGTATAAAGGCGGCCATCTTTGTTTTTCCTACCGGAAGGACCAGAGCCAGCTTCTCAGGCGAACACGACAGAAGGAAGAACTACACTCTGCTACGATATCCACTGCGAACCTGCACTACGCTTTCCTACTGTCTCCGAAATATTCACTGCCAACCTCTGGATTCTATACTCGAAGACGACCGTCATGAAAATGTCTAACATATACAACTTTCGCGCAAATTACTCGAACACGTGTCCAAAACCCGTGGTCATCTACTGACATACAATAAGAATCTGTTCTTGGTGACTATGATATCATCTGTTAGGCCAACACACCGATGCAGAAAAATTCTTTGGGGTAAAAACTACTCCCGGCATTACCCCAGGTGAGCCACGCACTACACATTGAATCAGTGGTTGGTATGAAATCCTCAACTCGATCAAAAAAGCCGCTTAAGAATAAAGATCATATTTATAGAAATGTCTTACACAGGAAAGTGGATTGGGATAAGAATATTTCAGCACAAATATATATATTGGGATACTAATAAATTACCTGGGTAAATGTCAGAGAATTAATATATGCTGTTGTCTGAACTACACAACTACAATAATGGCTAGCGTCTCTTAATATTCAGTAATTAAGGCCATTGCTTACGGTTGATTGATTAATTCGTTTTTGACGGTTTGTCAACCCGTTGCAGGTTATTTGAAGCGAGAAAATATGTTTAGATCGTAAGAAGTTAGGTGGGAAGTTAATTATTTAGTGATAGAAATCATACTAATTAACCCATAGCTCGGGCAGAAGAGGTGACTTCATACCCTTCCCAGAGTATTTGCGTGTAAGTGAATATAATGAACCAAACGGGAATTGAATCTCTACTTTTCTGATTGACAATTCGGAACCATTATCCATTATATCAGCCGCACATCCAATCTTGCATTTTCCAAACGGTTACCCATCTAAATACTGAATAGGCTATGCGTTGCTTAATTTTCAATAATCGTAAGGAAACCTGCGTTTAAACATGATATGACGGTCAGCCATATCTGCTGCTAGTTGCAATTGAAAATCAAGCTTAATGATCACATAGGCTCTGCAAAAGCACTCTTATATTCAAACGTCATTTTGAAAATAATTGTAATTCCACGAGTGCCGTAAATGCATGTTACAAATCTGTTTCGAAAGAAATCATCGTCAACAGTTTATAAATATATATATAAATCTCTGAGAAATAAATTAAAAGGAAAAATGAACGGAGAAAAAAATGTTTCAATGCATCTTTCTCTCTGGAAAAAGAAGTTGCACGAATGTCTTTTTAAAAGTAAACTCAACGAAAGCAAATCTACGCTTACACAATTATTTTGTGATCTTGTTAGCATTTACAGTTCTTCTGTATTATTTGTCTTGTCATGAGGTTTTCAAACAAATGCGGACGCCATTTTGGTTTCGCTTTGCCTAGGAAATATAGATCGTTAATTAAAATCAATCAAGCCTTTTATTTTTACATTGTAAGAATCAAATGTTTTACAGATTTGCCAATGTTTTTGCGAAGAATACCGTTTCTTTTTCATGTATTTTATTTGTTACTTCTTAAACGATTACAGGAATTTCCAGGCATTCTCTCTTATTCTGTCATGGGCTTACGGCCACATTATGTTGAAACACCGGATCCCGTACGCTCATTTAAGTGCCTTTTCAGTACCTAGATGGGTGATCGTCTGGGAATATGCTTGGATGTTCGTGTGGTCTAAGGTATAATAGACCGGAAGTGTTAATCGGAGGGTTGTGTTCCACTTCCTGTTGGGGTCGGTATATTCACTTACGCGCAAATACCATTGGGAAAGATGCGAATCCGTCTATTTCTCTTATGTGTTAATTAGTACGGCTTGTATCACAAAACAGTTATTAGCTCTACCCGTAAAAAAAAAAAGAGATACAATATGATATCTGTGACTTTCAAATAATTATTTTCTAAGCGTAGATCAGATGTGGCACAACACTGAAAGTATAGGATATCTAGTGAGAATCGAACTCAGTTTTCAGTTGAAACTGATCTAACAAGACAAGCTCGCTAACCATTACACCACGTCAATAACCTGCAAAAGGTTTATAAGCCATATAAAATAAATGAATCAACCAATCAGTTATTACTATTTCAGTCAGTGGGTTTTTTAGCATTTTATAAAATTATAATTATTTTTTATTTTAAATTAGGACTTGGTTTATAATCCATTGGCGGATTATAACGAATCCCCTACAGCATGCGAATGACGTGATTTTTTTTTTCCATTTAATCCCAAAAATTAAACGAAAAAGAACACTTCGTAGGATATGACTGTGGTTGTTACGATATTTTTTGGACTTCTTGAAGAGATCTTGCACAATGGAATTTTTAGATTTTTTCATGATTTCTTTTTCCTTTTTTTTATCAATCTCCAAGATCCACCCAAAACGGGAAGATTTTTAGGTTTTAAGTGCCACATTCTTGTTCTATTCATATCTCCAAGTTTTTGTATTTTCTTAGTTTTTCGAAAGTCTTCGCAGGAATGATTTAGTTACTTGGTGCACTAATGTCAATAATTGTTAAAATGTATTCTTTTCTGTTAATAATAATCATATCTGGACGATTTTCTTTTATTGTTCGATCTGTGCTGATATATTAATCCCAGGGGATGGTAGCATCTGCTCTCTTAACTACAGTATCAGTCTGTTCATATCAGTTTGCAGCTATTCGTGGTGACAGATCTTTCTATCAACCAACCTTCTTATGACGGTTTTTGTATTCAATGCGGGTGTATATCGAGATAAGGCCTTCAATAGTTTCAATGTATTAGTCTGGGAACCATAATTTTGGGTTCATAAATTTTTTGCAATACATTGCATTGGTAGTTGCGTGTTAGAAGCATCTGTTTTTATGCTGCAATAGTCTTAGCCTTACGTCATCAACCCCTTAACCACTGGTGGGGGGGTGAATTGATCAACATCAGAATGTTTACTTCAGTGAAGGAAGATTATGTAGAGTCTTTTTTTTACCACCTTTCATCCATTTGCATTTAGCGTATATTTTTTCGCTTTTTTGTTGCAGCTATCTTGGGGTCGTTTTATCTATTCCACCGCACTTTTCAATATTTATTATTATTATTATTATTATTATTATTAGTAGTAGTAGTAGTAGTAGTAGTACTGGTAGTACTAGTACTAGTAGTAGTAGTAGTAATATCATCAGTAGTATTATTATTATCATCATTAGCGTATGTTATGTTTCTTGCTTTGTATCTGGTAGAGCCAGGTCCAGTGAATAGTCCTTAAGCCCTATAGAAGAATTGTCATTTAATTGATAGCACTTTTCTTGGTATATAGTATGTTCTTGGTAGCTCGATCTTCTGAGCAAATTTATGTTGATGTTACCTGAGACACTGTTATTAAAATTGTCCATTCCTTTTCTCACGAGGTCCAGAGTTCCGATTACTATTATTACAGTCTAAGTTTTAATTCCCCACATCCTGTTAATCTCGATTTCAAGGTCCTTGTATTTGGACAATTACTTGAGAATTTCCATGGAGGCGTTTCTCTCGAATGATACTGCTATGTCAGTAAGCATACACTTTCTGAATTTTTATGATAATATCAGGTCTGTTGACATTTATTTCTCTGTCATTTTTAATTGGCATGTGACAGAGGATTATTATTATTATTATTATTATTATTATTATTATTATTATTATTATTATTATTTTCATTTGCATGGTTTACCTACAGGAAATCTTGAATTATAAGTACTTTCCATAATGTCTAGGTTTGGAGGTTAATAGCACATTTCAAAGAATATTTGCAGGCCTAAGAACCACAGACTTCTGAACTGATTGGATACATAGTTTTATTCAGATTTTCTGGATTTAGGTCATTAATTGCAGTTTTATATAATCCAATATCTCAATTATAACTGACAGATAAATGGCCTTAAAGTATGGAAACGTCGCTCAGGAGATTTGTATATTTCTTAAGCTTCTCAGTTAGTTTGATCATGATATTATGGTCATCAGAAAGAAATCAACGATAAACCCTGTCTTAAGACGGTTTCATATTTCCAGTTATGATAGGGATTCATGTAGGTCGTTGTCTCTTTATCATTTTCTTCTTTTCTGATATGATTTATTCTTGTTACATTTAATTTAACTCACCTTATACCTAAAGTTTAATTTTCTTTCTTCTTTCTTTCTTACTTCTTTCTTTCTTTCTTTTTCATATATGTATGTAGATCTATCTATCTATCTAATATATTCACATACAAACGTATGAAATTGCTCTATAATGAAACATATATGAATGGTTACAGATTGTTTTTAAAAGATCAAGATGTATGTATGTATGTATACACACACACACACACACACACTCATATATATATATATATATCGATATGAAAACATTGAGACAGAAAGAGATTTATTTCTATAAATATATATATATATATATATATATATATATATATATATATATATATATATATATATATAAGATCACTTTTGCAAAAAACATGACATTTCTAACACTTTACATAAAGTATTTCTAATGGATCAGCCACAATTGTGAGTAGAATTATTATTGTTATTATTATTATTATTATTATTATTATTGTTGTTGTTGTTGTTGTTGTTTCAATAAACTTGATTTTTGTGGTTACACATTTGCGATTCAATAGTTTGTATTATTTATCTTAAACAGTGAATAAAAAGGAAAAGGTAGTGACAGTAACACGTTTACCCTCTAATAGCTAATAACTTTTATCGTAATAAGAAAAAATCCCTGATTAAACGTTTATTAAAATCACTGTATATACAAGTAATAAGAAAAAATGAAAACCGCCTTTTTAATTAAATTAAAAACAACGCAGTAATATGTAATTTATGCTATGAGAGATTGACTCAATTTTAAGCCGAATTTTGTAAATGATAAAATACTCCAGAGGAGCGTGTTTGGTATGGTCCTTCTTTTGCTTTCAGTTTTCTTGGAAACAGGCAAGCATACTGACAATTTCTGTGGTGACTAAAAAAAAAAAAAAAATAACAGGAGGATTTCTATGGTGACAAAAAAGAGTAAGAAGAGGATTTCTATGGTGACAAAGAAAAGAGGATTGAGCTGCTACGTGACATTTATCCTCCTATACGTCAGCGAATGTTGGACGGTATCCTCAAGGATGAAGAAGAGACTCGAGGCGGCGGAGATGTGGTTCTACAGAAGGATGATGAGGATATCATGGAACGAGAATGTGAGCAATGATCAGGTATTGGAGATGATGCAAACAAGAAAGAAGCTTATGCTTAATATAAGGAAGAGCCAGAGGAATCTTCTGGGCCACATGATGAGAAAGGAGAGCGTGGAGAATCTGATACTCACGGGGCGAATAGAGAGAACAAGAAACAGATGAAAGCGAATCAAGACGAGCTTCTCGACTTGACGGTTGAACTCTCTGCTTTTGAGCAGAGAGGAACCCGGACGAGGTTCCGCCGAAGGGCAGAATCTCGTTCGGGGAGAATGACCAACCCGATCTCGTTTATACGGGTTATACGGGCATTTTTTGGCCGAGCTTACGTGCTCGGGAAACCCACGTTAAACTCGGCCTTGTGCCACATGCAATCCTCGTTGGGGGGGGGGCTAGATACCGAATCAAGCCGAGCTTCTCGACTTGACGGTCGAACTTTCTGCCTCTGAGCAGAAAGGAACCCGGACGAGGTTCCGCCGAAGGGCAGATTCTCGTTCGGGGAGAAATGACCATCCCGATCTCGTTTATACGGGTTATACGGGCGAATAGAGGGGACAAGAAACAGATGAAAGCGGCGCATGAAATACGTGGCGCGCTTGGGCAGGTGGATGGTGGAGCGTGGTCTGGGGGAGTTAGCAGAGACACAAAACCTGTTGAGAGCCACAAGGGATAGTGAAATTGGAGGCCATGATCGCCTACGTCCTGAAAGTACACGGCACAGAAAAGATTGAATACTAAGAATAACGTTGTTACAGTAGTCAACCGAGGTTTACTTTGGCCAGGCCTTTTAATAGAGTCTCAGTTCATGGTTAATTGATGGTTGGTTTTCTGCAATGTTTTTTTTTTTTTTGTGAATTTCCCATACTTTTCAATTGGGTTCAAATCTGGAATCCTCTAAACATATTGTTGACTGGTGACAAGGTGTACCAGCATTCGTAAATATTGTGCACTGGTGAATATGTAGTTCAAGCGTCCCCTCTATTAGTTCCACATACGTCGCACCATTCGTCATCAGTCCTGGTGGTAAGAAGTATAGTCCAGCTGTTTCAAAATCGGGCATGGCGACACAAATCATCTAGCTTAGTTGATGCATCATAAATTAATTTCTTTACTTTTCAACAAATCCTCATAGCGGAGATCTTGAACGTTTCTGCAACGCATAAAGAACAGTTGAATATGAGACTTATCTAAAAGTATAACTTTGCACTAGTCTTCCAGTCTACAGGTTTCATATAGCCAGATGATTCGAGGTTGTAGCTACTAATGATTTTAGATAAAACCCAAAGCTCAGACGACGTTAAAAATTAACATTTGTATCATTTTGAAGTAGCATGTATCTTCTTACAAGAACTTGTTAAATGACACGAAATTATGGAAAATCAGTACATGAAATGTGCTCTATTATATAAATATATATTTCAGAAGGGACATTTAAAGAACTTTTAGATAAACTAGTCAAAGAAAACCATAAATGTATATTAACTATAAGAAAACTTAAGGACAGACCTAATATAGAATTATATTTTAGAACCAGCATCACCATGCATAACGGAAATCTAAAGCTGAAATAATCTTTCTAACTAGCAGTAGACCCCGGCGTTGCCCGGGGATGTAACAGTAAGAGATAGATGAAGTATCGACCATCATAAAAACAGAAAAATAAAATTGACAAAGATTATTGTTTAAGGTTGACGGACACGCATGTCTTAATTAGATTTTTTTTTTTTTCTTTTTTACGAATTGATCAAACTCAAACAAAAACATTGTTTTCAATCGTTATGGGTCTACCGATTGAATAGAATTTTATTATAAGAAATTGCCTTGTAAATGGAATTTTTAAAGTATTCTGTATGTAAAAATAAAGAAAGAAGTGTGCAAGGCAATAAGAAACACCACCTGCCCCGCAAAAAGTTAAGTTTTGTTGAAATCGGTTGAAAAATGTAGGAAATCCGATCCCATATATAAATAAACACACACACACACACACACACACACACACACACACACACACACACACACACACACACAACCTGGGTTTTATAATAAGTATAACTCGATATGAATTGTCCAGCTTTCATTCTCGCAACAACGATGCCTTTTCATCGTGTTTTCAAATTGATTTCATGCCAAAACCCTTGTGTTTTTCCAATTTTGGGCGCTGTCAGGACCAATGCAAGGTAATTGTATGTAGTCCTGTAAAGTTTTGTTGAAATTGGTTGACAAATGTAGGACATTCGATCCAATATATAAACGAACAGGCACACACAACCTGGGTTTTATAATAAGTATGATTCTTCCTTAGATTTTATGAAAGAGATCTAGACAAATAGCGTGACCGTAATTGGCAGCAATATTTTAAGCATGGAAAAATGGTAGAATTCGTGATATGTAAGATATAGATTCTGCTACGACAGAGTGTCTTAGCGTCTGACTTAGGAATGGATTCAAGATAATTTTCCACTTCATGTCAGCCTAGAACATCAGACCGAGAAGGGGCTATGAGCCAAAGTTTATTCCATAGTATATTTCTTATTCTGATATCCAGTTTTTTTTTATTGTTTAGCAAATGCTAAACGCTTGGATTTGATAACTGCACTTAGCCGCGGATTACAAACCAGTTTGAATGATTTCAGGTTAAACAAAAATTGCAGACGACATGAAACTGTTAAAAACTGACATTTGTATCACTCTGAAATAGAACATCTTCTATAATATCTTCTTGCAAGAACTTGTTAGCGATCATGTAGCAATGCAGTTCATCAAATAGACATCTCTAACACCGGTTTTCCTCTGACGTCGCTAAATGTCTTTGAATTTTGAAAATTGCAATGTCAGTGTACACAGCGATTTACAATAATTTAATGGTTAGAATCAACGCTGTCGCGTAGTAGAACAATTTATGGCTTTCGTATGACTAAGAATTGTTTCACCATATTCGTAGCCTAGTTAACAAAACAAATGCTAACAAAATGGTTGATAATTTGACAATTCCAAAACATTTTTGACAATACGTCATGCCATTGAAGACAGCATTTTTTCCTACATCATCTTGAAAATACAGCAAACGATGTTGGACTCTATGTTAATACCACTAAAAATGAATACATAAGCTTTAACAAGCAATGGTCTATACAGACTGTCCCATGTCAATCAAAAAAGTCAAAATACTTTACATACCTAGGAAGGGAAAATAATTCTACTGAAAAGGATGTGAATATTTCTATGACTAAATCCTGGGCCAAAGAAATAATCTGAAAATCTGATCTAACACGCACACTCAAACGGAGATTATTTCGCGCCAATGTAGAGGCGGTTTTAATGTATAGTGCCACTGCTTAGACAGTGACCAAAGCCCTAGCGTCTAAGGCTGATGGAAACTACACTTGGATATTGTGAGCTATGCTTAACATCTCTTGGAAGAAATTTCCAACTAAGTCAGAACTCTATTGACCCACTTACAATATTACGCTAATGAAGAATGCGATATGCAGGACATTGCTGTCAACCAAAAGAAAGATTTTCGAGTGATATACTGCACTGGAAATATAGCCATGGCGTAAATATGCTAGTTGCACAGCAATCACCTACATTGACCAGCGATGTTATCTCACAGAATGCCAAACTAATGAGCTTCCGAAGTTGATGCAAGACCGTGTTGTTTGTCGTGATAGACGCATAAATATCCGAGCTAGCCCGATTGAATAAATACAAATCACGTGTAAATAATGACTGATGCAATAACAAAAAAAAATTCCTCATGCGATGTCATATGATACTAGTTTATTCAAACAAAAATCTAAAATAACAATGTTATAGTTATGTCCTATATATATATATATATATTAATTTTTTCTGTTTATATATGTATCATATCTCTTCCAGAAATACATGGCGCGTTGGATAAATTGTCGTCTAAATGACGCAAAAATGAAAATAACACTGGCATCGTATTTTAACAGATATATTTACTAAAATTACAAATAATATCTTGGAATACTAAAGAGTAAATTTGTTCAATAAATCGCCACTGGATTTAACTACGCTCTCCAGACGACTTTGGAATCCCATGCAACTCTTCTGGGCGGTCTCCTTGTTTAACTTGGCGAATGCTACCATAATCCTGCCTTTCTCTACATTTTTGGTGTTACTAGAAGTTGTGCTGGTCTCTCGCTCAACTGCGCGGCACACATAATCATCAAGTCTTATGAAGGCTGGTAGTTAAATGGCCATATATAAGAGGTGATGTGGTCAGAGAAATTGTCTGACAGCCATTATTGGATTCTCCTGCTTGTGTGGCATGGTGCAGAGTCCTGTTCACCGAAATCGGTTATTCAAGTAGCCATCGTCTCGACACAGGACAGCACTAAATCCTCAAGGCACTTGAAGTATTCGTCGGAGACACTCACCAAAGAAATCGGGATTTCTTTTCTTATCCGAACGATTAGAATATGATTTCCGAGCTGCCGTTTCTTTTTAATCACCATTAGACCCATTCAACTCGTTTCGACTCCTCTGCATTTTCACTCAAACACTCTGAAATCTTCGTATTTGAGCTTAGGTTGCGAATGGTAAACAGTAGAGAATACCGTTTCTAAATTTCTGGCTGAATGAATTGCGTTATTGTGCTCTTTTTCTTACAGACGGTGCCCAACTGAGGCTAATATTGTGTGCAACACAATATTATTTTATATATTAATGTTATATGTATTTTATATATTTATTTTATATATATTTTATATAGTTATTTAATATTATATTGTGCGACAGAAGAAAAAACACAAAAAAAATCAACGCTCATGAGAGAAACTAAAAATATAAAATGGCGACTAGTTGCCCATCGCAACCTGTATATCCTCCCATCCAAACAAAGAAATATAATCATTACATTTAAAATTAAAAAAAAAATCAAAATAAAAAAAAACAAAGCAAAAGACAGACGAAAACTTGTAAATCAAAACCTTGTATTATTTGTCAAATAAGTACAGGATGCAGCAGAAACGCCACCCACTTATACGTTCAAGAAATACCTCCCACATAATGGTAAGATATTAAATAGTAATTCTGGAGAATTCTGTGAAAGTTATTTCTGCTGCACACGATATAAAAATCAATTTATCAAATGAAAATAAAATAATAAATAATAACATTAAAAAAGGGTATAGCATTTTTATTACTTAAACATTACTTTTTAGTGGATACCATATATAAGTAGACGCACAGTTTACTTATTAAAAGTATATTTATTTTTGTCTACCTGCTTGAATATTCGACAAATTTTATTAAAAAAAGAAATGCGTCCTCCGACATAATTTTCTTTCAGTTTATTTTGATTAGGTTTATGCATGTTTGGCAAATAAGAGATATCCTGTTTTATAATTCGATGACATTTTGTTGATAATTATTAAGACGGGTTTAATTCAGTTTATCTTTTATTTGCCACCCGACAACAAGAAACTTCTCAAATCGTATATAAGTATATATTTGCTATTGTAAAATACAATAATTGCGGCACATGGCCAAAAAAAAAAAAAGAAAAAAAATAGAAAAGGGGGAGCGGATTGAGGCTGGTTTTCATTAACTATCCTATACCTAGCTAATCCGATTCACGACCCATTCGTTCCTTACAAATAACACATATACCAAAAGGAGACATCATTTATCTTTTTACTCCTAAATGTACCACATACACAAATGGACGCTACAAATTAAACCCCTATGATTTAAAAAATTTCTCAAGTACAAATTTCCTATGAAGAAATGTTCGTAATATATATATATATATATATATATATATATATATATATATATATATAATAATGAGAAGCCACGTATACTTTCTTAATATGTATATATAGAAAAACTTTCAAATTAAAAATTAAAATAAATAAATAAATACTTTCATAAAATAAAACATTTTAATTTTTTTTGAAACTTTTCTATATATTTATATATATATATATATATATATATATATATATATATATATATTTAAAAAATATGTTTTTAGCTACACAGTTCTAACCATGTTTCAAAATGGAAGCTGAAAGTCCGAATTTAATTTTGTAATTAAATTAAAGACATTAGTTCCATTTCATCCTCAAGCGAATTTACTCCAAAATGGAACTAATGCCTTTAATTTAATTACAAAATTAAATTCGAGCTTTCAGCTTCCATTTTTGAAACATGGTTAGAACTGTGTAGTGAAAAAAAAACATATTTTAAATCAATTAATTTATAATATTAATGCTCTGTAAATTTACATTGAGCACTATTTTGTAAAAATAAAATATTTATAAGAACACCGGATTATATATCTTACTGTTCTTTATATATATATATATATATATATATATATATATATATATATATATATATATATATTTTAAATATCTGAGGATAATATGAAATGAGGTGGGGTTGAATTCCGATTACAAAATACCAATAGTATATAATTATAGTAGTATTATGACGTATTGGATCTTTGTAGAACTTTATGGAACTTTCTAGGATTTGTTATTTTGTTTATTTGTACGTTTGCACGGTTCTATGTTATGCTATATCTATAAATTGTTAAATACTTTCAAAATACATCATTACTATCCAGGCAAAGCTTCTGATATTTTGATTTTTTACTCTTATTGCATATGTGGTAAAATCGACTTTTTGATTTGGGTATAACTTTTTTCAAGAACTAAAATAAATTAATAGTTTTTCATTATTTTGAACAAACGTCATCGATTTATGACGTCGGAACATATTCATAATCCTTATGTGCATTTACCGAATTCATGTTTATTCCATATACAGGCGGTTTCATTACATTATTGCTCTTGAACTATAATCAGTTAACGTAACTTAGAGTTACTTATTTGGGCTTGTCTGAAAAATAGCTCTACTTAACGTTTTTCCTACCTGACAGAGAAAGATTTTCCGTAAAGCAAGCTTGTTGACTAATTATACGACAGATTTCGATAATCATAAAATCCTACCTAATAGAACGGTATATCTGACTGGAACAGTATTTTAAAGTACGTTCGACATTTTACAGTTCTGTTATTCATGTTTTGTATCTTTGATTATTTCTTTTCGGCATTTCATTTTTCGTCTTTCATTTCTATCACATTCTCATTTTTTTCCGTAGATTTACACCAATTTCTTTTTTCCTCTTTTTATCATTTTGGGATTTATATCTATAATTGTGTCGTTATTATCCTTCGTTATTTTTTTTTTTCTCCGTTTCTCGCCTCCGTTTTCCCACCTTTTTTTCGTCACTTTTTTTTTCTGAAAATTCTTTTGTGGCACCTTTCCCTTGGCATTTTTCTTCTTTCAGTAAGCGGCATTTTTCTTTATTATATATTTTTTTTCTTTTACAATTTTGGGCACTTTATATTTGAGACTTTGTCATTTTTTCCCCTTTAGTCTTTTCTTCAGCTTCCAATTTCCTGACAAAACGTAACCGATTCTGGAAAACGCCAGTTTCCCTTTACGCAAAATTTCATTTCTTTTACAGCATAGAATTTTTTTATGACAGCATTTTTTTTCAAATATACAAATACGTAGCTACTATACCTGAAGGAATGTAATAATTTTTTCTACATTATTCTATCTTTATATTCAGCATTTTGTCAGATAGTTGATTTCTATGTTTGCATATAAATCTGAATATATATATATATATATATATATATATATATATATATATATATACACACACACACACACACACACATATATATATATATATATATATATATATATATATATATATATATATATATATATATATATCCCAGTCTGTTCCTATCTATCTATCTAGTGCTGTCTATTCCGATTTATCTATATACTAATCTATGAAAGTAAATTTAAACGAATGCAAATAAAATATACTCATACATATATTTACGTATACCGAATATATATAATACAAATTAGAATACCTGTTATTACTATATACTTATATATATGAAGGTATAAATTTTAAAAAAAAGCAATATGCTTAAAAGAAATTGCCCGAAAGAAAAAAGAAAGATATATATATATATATATATATATATATATATATATATATATATATATATATATATATATATATGAACAAATATAGTTTTATGGTGTGCTATATTTATGGGATAAAGTGCTCAGTATCAGAGATAGAGCGTATATATAAATATATAAAATAACGTTTGAAGCAATACAAAGTTATGCCCACCAATACATAAATACTCGCACACACATATAGATATATATGTTCGAGTAAATATTAGGATATTTATTTTAAATCTCCAAGATATATAATCTATGTTTTATTCATGAATACAATTATGTGTTTGTTTGTGTATGTGTGTCTGCGTGTTCGTATGTTTGTGTGAAAGACGTCTATGTTTGGATTAACATATCCACGTTCACACTCCCACAAACACACACAATCACACACACACACACACACACACACACACACACACACACACACACACATATATATATATATATATATATATATATATTAGTTTTTCCCTTCAAATAATATCTCATTTCTTTTATTAAATTTACCCTCTATTTTTCAATGACATGAATAAAAAGATTTTTTTCTGTTACAAATGAAATAATAAATTCAATTTCATTTCATTTTTTTCTTGAAATCTTCCTTAGTTTATTGTTAATTCTCTCCAATACGTAATACTACTTTGAACGGTGTAGTATCTGTTTCATTTGAATTCCTAACTCGATTAACTTAGTGTGCAATATTATAAATGATATTTTAATCTATCTGTCAACAATAACATTAATATATATCTTGTTAAATAGAAAGTTTTAGCAATTTCTCCCTCTCTCTCCCCTCACGCTCTCTTTCTCAAACTTTACTTATTATATTTATGTCTGAATCGTATTTTCTCTCAGTGTACTAATCTATGTTAAAATATTTCTCATCATTTGTCTCTGATTCATCTGCCTAGATCTCTCTCTCTTTTCACTATATATATATATATATATATATATATATATATATATATATATATATATATATATATATATATATATATCTGTGTGTTTGTGAGATATGTATAAACATGTTCGCAAATGATGCGCTGTCGTAGCTTCCCAAAGTTTTGTCAAAGTTGTAAATATTACTGGCATGTTGTTGTTAATGTTGCATTTTTTCGACCACATTCTTTCCTTGTTATAGCATGGACTTTCTAAAGTGTTTGATTTTATCTAGGTTTTCATCTGAAATGCTTACATGTTGTCTTGATAAAATCTACTTAGTTGTTAAGTGGTTTTCATTGATGGATGATTAGAAACACATATAGTGTGCGATGAATAAACTGTCGTGTAAAGTACGCGAAAATGAACATACTGACATCTCCTTTTAGCAAATATTTTTACCAAAATTACACAAAAATATCTTGAAATAGTAAAGAGTAAGCTTATTCAACAAAATCGCTATTGGCTTCAACCACGACATCCAGACAACTTCTGAATTTTCTGCAACTTTTCCGAACGGTCTCTTCGTATAATATGGTGAATACATTTATAATCCTTGCATTCAGACTATTTTTGTTCTCACTAGATGTTATATGGTATCTCCATCAAATGCGCCCCACACATAATAATCAAAGGGGTTGCAGTCTTGGATGTTAGGTGGCCAGATATAAAAGGAAGATATAGTCGAAGAAATTGTCTGACAGCCATGACTACGCTCTACTGATTGTATTTTATTGTAGAGTTTGATACCCTCATAAACAAATTCAGTAGTTATTTTCTGATCAGAACGTTCAGAGTGAGTTTTCTAATCTGCTGTACCATGGTAATCACTATTAGACTCATCCAACTCTTTCCGAATGCTCTGCCCTGTTCTTGGATTAGTACCCAAACAATTTGAAAAGATTGTATTGGAGCATCTGACGTGAATTCCATGCAGTAGAGCCCACCGTTTCCAAATTTATGGCAGAATGAATTGCGTCATGGTGCTCTCTTGTTTCTCTCTCTCTCTCTCTCTCTCTCTCTGTGTGTGTGTGTGTGTGTGTGTGTGTGTGTGTGCAACATAAATTCCAGGTTGATTCAGTGGGAATCAAACAACAACAACTCATGTCTGAGCAGACAGGTTTTCTCGGAAACGATTAGCCGGCCATTATCTATCTATCTATCTATCTATCTATCTATCTATCT
Source organism: Acanthosepion pharaonis (assembly GCA_903632075.3). NCBI lineage: Eukaryota > Metazoa > Mollusca > Cephalopoda > Sepiida > Sepiidae > Acanthosepion > Acanthosepion pharaonis. Next base: position 382,597 of record CAHIKZ030005620.1, on the reverse strand, counting down.
ATCTATCTGCGTGGCTGTCTGACTATCTCTCACTGTCACTCTCCCTGTCTCTGTGTACACATTGGACCTCCACACCGGTTCCGATGGTCCTATTTCCAGTTTAAAAGACGATGGGGTCCCTAAGCATTTGGAGTATCTGTTGCGTGGTTCACCCCTTTTTGCACAAATGAACTCACCCAGTATATACATATAGTACTGCAAGAGTAAGACGAGAGCAAGTCCGAGGAGTCGAGTCGAGTCCTGAGTGACAGAGTAAAAGGTTGTATGTAACCGGAAGAGTGAGGTAACAGCGTTGTAGGTGTCACAGTGAGTGATCACGTAGACTCAGTAAGAAGTCATACAGCGATACTTCAATACCAAAGACTGTATAGATATTTTTCTACTAACACGTATTCCTGGAACTACTAACCTGCTTTACCAGTTTTGTATTATTACGTTAATACATTATTTTCCTATGTTCATTCTTGGCGTTTGTTATTTATTGGTACCGGATTTCAACCCGGAATCCACAACAGTATCTGCTGAAGATAAACGAGTATTAAGAACATTCTGAAGCAGATCAACATCATGAATACTGACAGAGAAAACCTCGCTCTAGATCGTTCATCCTGGTGAACAATGGCAAAGTAAATTTTGAACACAATCTTATTGCGCATTGAAAGTTCTTTAGTTAATTGGAAAAGTCTTATCGCTAATTTTGGCTGAAGTTGTTGCTGCAAAATTCGATCTAATGTGGGGTGAATTTTTTCACCTTTCTCTCAGGACAGGCCTAACATATCTTCAAAGGCGGTACACACCATCTAGGTTCGGCAGCACTTCTTCTAACAACCAATGAAAAAGACATAAATTTGCTTCATATCTGCAAGTCTATGTTAAAACTTAGCAGGATGAAATACCACGTCAGCGCTGACCAAATATGGGGATCTATTAATCGATGGCTACCAGCCATAATCACACACACACACACACACACACACACACACACACACACACATATATATATATATATATATATATATATATATATATATATATATATATATTGAAAAAAAAAGGAACCGCAAATATATATTTTTAAAATATACATTTTTCTTTCGTTGGAACAGCTATAAAATTTTCCATATATATATATATATATATATATATATATATATATATATATATATATATATATATATAGTCTCTTAAGGTGTGCTATATTTATGGAATAAAGTGCTCAATATCAGAGATAGAGCGTGTGTAAATATAAAAGTGAACATAGAAGTCAACACTTAGAGGCGACAGTCTGTTTCATGCTATATGCAATCGTCAGGCCTCTGTCGCCTCTAAGTGTTGACTTCTATGTTCACTTTTATATTTATATATATATATATATATATATATATATATATATTAGAGCATGTTTGGTTAACTAATTCAGAGGTATTATGTATATTTATTTAAGTTTTATCCTTTTTAATTCCTTGGTAGCTGTAGTAAAAGCTATAAACACATACTCCAAAAAATCATATTAGTTTCCTCCCTTGCATAACGGGTAAATATTTTGAATCTTATGGTGAATATGTACACAACTATACTGCCAAAAGTAGCACATATGTTACCTCCTTGTATAACGAGTAAATATTTTGAATTTTGCGGAGTCCACGCACAAATTTCTGAATTCACTCAGCTCCTGAGAATGACCTCGAAAGAAATCAAAATACATGGGGAAGTAAAAAGTATTTTAAAGAAAATTTTGGAATTTTATAATAGGGCATTCACTTTTATAGTTGAGAGTGCACGAGTTCATGCTAATTTTTTTTTAATGTGCGGAAGTAGCAAATGTATTGTTGTTGGTATCTATCAATACATCAACAAACAGGATTTCATTTTCGTTGTTAAGTTCATATGTAAACTTTAGAGATTATTTTGTAACCTTTTTGTATTTCATGTATTTCGTTTATATTTTCTTTACTATAATGGGAATATCATCTACATATCTTGGGTAATTGGACGGCTTTTGTTGTATTAAGTACGTTATTACTATGTTAGTCATGTAGAAGTTACTACATTTTGGTCCCAGGAAGGAACCCATGGAAACCCCATTGCATTGTGCGTGTAGTATGTTATTTTGATGGTCATAGAAGGAAACTTATATATATATATATATATATATATATATATATATATATATATATATTTAACACAAGTTCCCTTATATAAGAAATATATTAAATGATAATAACATATTGATATGAGTAAAATTATATAATTTCCCGTGTGTCAAGTTGAAAATAATGTTTGACAATAAAATATTCAATAACTACATAGCGCAATATTTATTCTATTAAAAAGTTCATAATACTTGTCAAAGATAGACTCAGTTTTAAGAGATTTATCTTTGATAAGAATCATGACCTTGAATATGCATATATATAAGCACACACACATATATATATATATATATATATATATATATATATATATATATATATATATATATATTGAATATGCACATATAAAATATATATATGTTTGTATATATAGGAATTAGCTAACTGGGTATATCTCTATATTTTCTATCATTTTTTCGTCCATTTTTCGATTCTAAATTTAAAGATTTACGCATTTATATTGGTACGTTGATAGACATGAATGGTCATCATTTTTCATGTAATTTTTAAATTCTTTGGTATGGTTTTATGATTTTCTATATGACTTATATATGCCGTCATGCCGTATACGAAAGTATACAGTTAATTTTAAATAATAGCATTCACTTGGATTTATTACTGCTAATATGAAATGCGAAAAAATGCGAAAATGGGAAAAAAGGTTTTTTCAAATATGATACTATAAAGAACTTTCAGTCGACGAAAAATAATCTTGTTCTCTGTGAAATTAAAAGAGCTTTATTCACATAAGAATAACACTGTGGCATATTTATTATTTCCATTACATTATATCAAAATCTGTGTGTGCGTATATGTCTTTTACAGACAGACACACAAACACTTGTGAACTGTTGTCAGAAACAGGGTGCAAATTTACTGTCGATAATCTTGCGAACAAGGCATACTCTAGATATTTTCGTCATATTGAAAGTGCTTTCAATGTATTTCTCCTGTTCGTATAAATAATCCTGGGTTCATATTCAAACTTCTTTAGTTCCGTAATTATTTACTATTCAATGCGAAACAAAGGCTCCATAAAATATTCCAAAACAAAAGAACAGCCCCTCCAGGAAAAAAAAATGAATGAATAAATATAGTACCATAACAACTAACTCTATTACATTTAAAATCAAAAAGAATCTATGCAAACTCAGCCTAAAATTTGTTACTACTACATCCAAAACAATAAAAGAATTAGTCAATACTAAACAAAAATAAGATAAAACCTGAAGGAAGAATTTACTCCATCGACTGTAATAATTGTCACAAGAATTACACAGAAAAAAACTCAAGGAATCTAAATAAAAGATTATATGAACACAAAAGGGATATTTTCCAAAACGATACGTCGAATGCCTTTGTTGCCCACCCGAAAGAGACTGACCACAATTTTAACTTAAGAAATGCTACTCCGCTAAAAAAAAATAAAAATAGAAAAACATTTCACTACGACGTAAATTTGTAGAGTTGAAAAGGTCATCTACACTAAATTTGAGAACTGACTCCTGCAACATTTGACCAATTCTTGCAGAGATTCAATTATGAGAGTGTGAGATACCTAGTAATAAAAGTGATGGAAAGAATAGGAAAATATTCTAAAGTAATTTAGTCATATATATATATATATATATATATATATATATATATATATATATATATATATATATGTGTGTGTGTGTGTGTGTGTGTGTGTAAGCAAATATATGGATATAGATCCGACAGTATGAAGAAAAATATACTGAAAAAAACAAACAAAAGTCCTAATATGCGATTATGCTGTTTTAATGTTTAATGTCAACGTCGGACGTTTCGGTCTAATAGACCATCTTCGAATCGCATATTAGGATTTTTGTTTGTTTTTTCAGTATATTTTCTTCATATATATATATATATATATATATATATGTGTGTGTGTGTGTGTGTGTGTGTGTGTGTGTGTCTATCTGTATGTCTATCTCTCTGTCTGTGTGTGTGTGCGCTACGACAAAGCCTATTTTAAAACCAAATTGAAACAAGACGATGACTTAATAGACAAATGAATCTGATTTCCTCATACGGAAGGACTTTTGTACTCATCTTCGCTGCCATATTTCCGACCTTTGGCCATTGTATGTTCCATAGCCCAATAGATAGGGTTAATTCATTGGATTAAACCAAGGATTTTATCGTTACTGTATAAGTATTACCTTATAAAGTATTCTTATAACAACTTTTATAATCAACTTTATTTTCCAATAATGTATTTGTCGCTGAATGCAGCCCATATAAGAAAAAATGTTCTGAGATTTGTTATTGTTCAATGTTGGTTTGTTATATATTCCTAAAGATGGACAAACATACTAGATTGCTGCATTTGTCTTGAAGTATTCAAAGACCCTGAACAGAAAAGTCCAATCGACCGTGCCTCGTTGTTTTATAAATTAACACAAGTAATCGAGTCATGTTCTTAAAGAGTCGCGTAAGATCTAAATTCACACATACATATCATGTATACTGCTGAATACAGTTAAATGAAATCGCCTCTTCTACTCCAACATCTTCTCTCGCAATTCCTGACAGGAGAGCTCCTCTCCTGTTACTTGCTTCCCTGGTAGCTATAAGCTTCAAAGATTTGAATGTAATGCCATCTTCTGTTTCCTTGATTCTCGTTCCTCTTTTTACCCTTTACCTTTCTTCTTTTTATCCTTTCCTTAACACCCCATACACTGTCTTTTCTCTTACATACACTCTCTGTAGCCGCTTGCGTACTCGTGGCACAGCCATCTTGCTTGAGCTGAAATGCTTACACAAATATTTTCCTACCCGCTCAAGTATGTCCATGTTGTTATCTGTCTTCATGTTTTATTTTGTTTTTTTTTATTTTATGATTAATGATTAAAATGGTTTCAAGCGAATGAATTCGCTTAGATTATAAAGAAAACGATACTTTATCAGAACTTAAAGATTGGCGCTACACAATCACAATCAAAAAACCATTACCAATTATAAAAAAAAAAATAAATAAATAAAATCCTTTAATAATTCCAAAAGCAATAACAAGTAAAGTGTATTTTAAGAGAAAATAATGATATGGCGAAAATACTGTCACTACAAATAAACATAAATGCTAGGAAGGCACCGCCCATCAATACTAGAAAGAATTACAAAAGTTAATCTTATTTTCCTAATAAGCTGATTAAAGAGAAAGTAGGACTAGGGAAAGTTCTCGTCTCCCGGCCGAGAATCTATGATACGCCCTCCCCGGTCTATTATACGCCTCATCCACTCTAATAAAGTACAATTTTCTTTATGTAATATTCATATAAAATACAAATTTAATTGTAATCTAATCATGCACAATAATAAATCCTATGCAATATAGGTGAACAAGTTAACTATAAAATTGAAAATAAATACAATATATCTAAATACAACTTAGGTATATGTCATAATTGAGCTTTCCTTAAATGAATGAAGAATAATTTACGGCAGATTTTAACATCAACTTGTGATTTTTCTTGTTACGAAGTTGCATAATTTTAGCACATTTCCCATTAAGGATTAAAAATAGTGAATTTTAAAGAGTTTTATTTTTTTTGCGAGACTTATCATGATCAAAAAAATTTCACTGATTTGGGCAAACAAAAGACCTCAGAATGACGTCAAAATCCGTGCTAATGTTTCATCCTATAATCTGTTGTGCGTAGTTTAAATTGTAACGCATATAGAAAGGTAGAAAATAATAAATGTTAATAGAATAGCGATTGCCACAAAGCATTGTCCGGGGCCAAAAATCAGGTTTGCTCCCCCGGGGTCGGCGGTTTCTGGAGTTGCACGCACGAAACCTAGATGAAGCTTTTATAAATTTCAACCGACAGAGATGCGAACTGGACTGGAATTACGAATTCAGCATTCAGATTTTCCATTCTGAGGCGCTAGACATTACCCCACGACGTTTATAGTTATAAAGTTAAAATCAAAACAGGACTTTTGAAATATCTAGTTCACATTATGAGGAAACTGGGCTTAGACAATTTAAAATTCTCCCGGCATACTGAAGGAAGAAGAAGCAGGGGGAACTAATGATTAAACCTAACATTGAGTTTTAGTAAAAAATATAACAGTTGGTGCAATGGTATTGGTAATGGTAAAATTAGCGGTTGATTTATAATTACACAGACGGCATTCATTGGCATATTTGGTATTCATTTACTAGGAAAAAATGTTTATCAAGGACAATAACTGTTATTGATATTTCAAGTATTGATAGGGAGATTCCTTCCTAACATTTTTATACAGAAGTCGAACGTCAACATTACACAAGTTACAAGCGGTCCATGCAACGAATCTAGTGTTGTTATTCCAACATTTCCTGCGGAAGCCCCAACGGCCGAAACGTGGTTATAAGAGCAATAAAAATGAGGACAATAGCCTGCATGTAAATAAGTCAAATAATGATAACATTCATCCCAGAAATTCAGATAGAATATAGCCAAAATCTTGATTAAGTCATTATTTTCTTTTCGAGTAACATATGTTATCTATTTTGATTGTTACTGCTGATGGAAGTCATCATATGATGTACTTTCTGTTATTTGGTCGATTTATTCGTTTGTGATTCTGCAGCGCCAGTCTAGGAGTTCTGAACAAGTATTGTTCTCGTTAAGACCTACATGCTTCATTCACCCGAAGTCAAATGTTACTTCGAGTAAGAAGCGACGGGAGGGTGCAGAGAATCATGGTCTCAACATTTAGGCCACGGGAAAAGAAAAATAATTGAACATTACATTCACACACACACACACACTCATTTTAATTCTTTTTTTTATTTTTTTATTTTTCACAAAGGTTTTCTTGATTTGATTCACTTGTCTTGATCTGGTAGGGATCTATTAATTTTCTTCTATCGTAAATTTCCAGAATTTTATATCGTATTTTTCCATCTCGCCTCGTTTTGGTCTTTCTTTGATTTTTCCCTGTTATACATTAGCCAGCTTGCCGTTCACACAAATTCTAACAATTTCGTATTGAACGTGAGAATCTCCCAATATCTGCATAGTCGTTGCAGATAGCTTGATGAATAGAGTTTTTTTTTGTTTCTTTTTTTCTCAGCTTATTCCTCTTAAATCATTCTCGGCATTCTGCTCTATTTTTGATGTTATTTTTAAGAAATTCGCTTGGCATTTTTTGTTCTTTAGCCACTATATTTCTTACATATTTTTTTATTAATTCGCATATTGTTTTAATATTTATTTTTTTTATTATAATTCGTTTAATATTATCAGTTTTTTTTTTTTGTCATCTAATAGCGCTTTCATTGTATTTTCCTACATTTTCTTCTTGGGCTTCTTCTGCATGAGCTCTTGTTCGCATTCTCCTTATTTTTTTCTTTGATTACTCTCACCTCCCACTACTTCTCTTCGTCCACTACTGAACACACGCTTTTAATTCGCCTTTATTCTCATCTGCTTTCGTTATTTTTCATTACTCTTTATATCTTGCCCACTATTTCAACTTTTCATTTTCTCCTTCTTTTCACTTCCACAGATCTTTATTTCCCTGTTATTATACACATTCTCTTTCCACTTAATAAGTGACGATTCGTACTTTCGTATCCTTTCTCACTCCTGCTTACTTTTTTTTATAATAATCTTTCAAGCGACTATTCATCTTCTACACCAGTTTAATGTTTTCCTCTATTCCTATCCGTCTCCTTTTTAATTTCCTTCGTCTATATTCCATTCACACACTTCTTTCTTTTTAACGATTTCATTCTCTCACCTATTCTTGTTCCTCCTCATTACCGCCATCTTTCATTTTCCAACACTCTCACCCGCGTTTTATTTTTATTTTTTATATACTCTTTCTCTTTTTCGATCCTTACGTTTTCATTCTTTTCTCGCTCTACTCCATCCATTCTCCTCTTCTCATTTGCAAATGTTTCCTGTTTTTTTTCCCCTCTTAGAAATCTTTTACATTTCTTCCTCCTATTTACAAATTCTTTTTATATGATAACCTATTTCTCCACTTTTGACTTCTCACTCACCTTACTCTCCCGTTACTCTCCTTTTATTCTTCTTCTACGGTCTCTCCTCTTTTCCTATTCTTTTTTCCTTTTTTCTTTTTTGTTCTTTATCTGCTTCGACGACTCCCAACTCTCCCTCTATTTTTCCTTCTTCTCATTCTATCTCTTCCGCTCACTCTTAATGTTTCTCTTCCCTCCACATATTTTTTGTGTCTCTTCCTTTCCTATTTCTTCTTTTCTTCATCCTCTTCCGCTTTCACTCTTCTATTTCGAATTCTACTCCTTCAATCTTCTGCTTCTTCTTCTTCTCCTCCTCCTACCCCTCCACATATTCCACCTCCTTCTCACTGATTATACATTCCGTCTTACATTCGAAATCACCTTTATCTTTTCTGTTACTTGTTCTTATCCATAATTCAATATTTTTCGCTGTAGTTTCTTTTTTTTCTGTACGGATTACATTAAACCTTTCTACATCATCCCGACATCCTCTTGATTTTAGTCATTGTTGTTTTTGTTATCATTATTCTTTTCCTCCTTTTTCTTATGTAATACCTTTTTTCGTACTCGTTTTTCTGCCATTTTCTCGAGTCAAAATACCCTTACATATTTTTAAGGTCAATTTTTATTCCATCTCTTCCTTTTTCTACACATGACATTTCCTTTCTTCTTCTTCTTCTTCTTCTTCTTCTTCTTCTTCTTCTTCTTCTTCTTCTAATACTACTACTTCTGCTACTACTACTACTAATTACGACTATGCAGCTATTATGTCTTCGTATATTTTTCTATAATTTCCTTTTATATTAACTCCTACCATCTTTTACGTTTATCACATTCGTTTCAATCAAATACAGTAAAATATTTAAAGAGAACAGTTAAAGACGCAGAGGGATATACGGTAAAAACCTTATGTGCCAGCCCTAATCAAGCTTGCTTCAGCACACATCCGAAAGTTTTCTCTCCTCTACACGATTGCCGCATTAATTCGTCTGTTCCAGCTGTTTTTTTCCTCTTCATAAAAGGCACCCTACGAAACAGCCTTGAACAATTTGCCGATTTATAACGAATATGATTCCATGGATTAAGAAAGCACTCATTTGTCGGTTTGTATCAAAATTTAACAAGAAAAAAAAATAAACAAAAGAAATTCCTGATTTCCCATCAGAGCAAAAATCTGTGAAAGATTAAGAGAGAAATTAGCTTGAATTCGACTAAACCGAATATATTCGTTTTCCTTTCCTACTTACTAATTAGTGTGCCTGTCCAGTCAGTTCACTCTACGTGTGCTAGATGTAACGTATAACGAAGTGCCGACTGCCATATGATCGAGTCATCGGTGACTAAACTCTTTTCCTCACCAGGAATTTTTGGTGTGGATTGCAGCTAGGAAACTAGCAGGATTCAAAATCTGTCAAAGAGAGGATAAATTATCTTCTATGGCAAAAGGACATTTACTATAATCGGTTAATGTGAACTGTGCTGCCATCTATAGAGCTAAAGCAGTGATGACACATCATGGTAGTGTGGGGACGGCTTCCTAGACCGAAAACAATGTTCCGTGCAAAAATATCCTACGATGTAATCATTGGTGACGCGTCAGTGACCACGGCGAAGACGCTGGCTATGGTTGACCTGACAGAGATAGGATCCCAGCAGACTTAACGTGGCCAAGGTTCACTGCAAATGGTATGAAAACCTATCGGCTTTCAAATCAGAAATGTGGAAAGAACTGTTCTGGTGTTGTGCTATACTTTTTCTTTTATGTGCCGTCACTTTGGGACCCAGTCGTTCATTATCCTCCACATCCTCCTATCCCTTGCAGTTCCAGTTCTCTCTCTGCCACTTCTCCCAAACCCTGTTCTAACATTCATCAAATGTTTAACGCGACGCTTTTATATTGTCCTTTCCCCACCTTAATATGTCCTGTGAGTATCAGATTTTCTAAGCCCTCCTTCCTCATTACGTGCCACCAAAATTTCAACTGACTCTTCCTGATGTTAAGTATAATATCCTTTTTGTTTCTATTTTCTGTAAAACGTCGACGTTGCCGTTGCTCACATATTCGGTTCATGATATCCTCAGCAACGTTCTGTAGAACCACATTTCTATTGCTTCAAGTCTTTTTCATCTTTGAGGAGATTGTCCAACTTTCACTGTCATATAGAAGGACAGATATCACGTGACAGTTCAATAGTCTTTTCTTCATTTCAAACAAAGTTTATCTGTCTCTTAATACTTAGCTTAGCTTTTAGAATACATCTTTGGCCATCCCAATGCATCTTGGGATCTCAATGTCGCAATTTCTCTCATCTGTTAGAATATTTAAATTTTTTGTAATTGTTTGATTTTATTATCTTCAATTTGTAATTTGCATTTTGGGCACATTTTTTGCTAACAACCATACATTTTGTCTTCTTTTAACTTATATTTAGCCATTTTTTTCTCGCTTTCCTTCGGTACATTCTGTAGGAGCTTTTGTAGTTTCTTTTCCGTATCGGCTATCAACTTGTGTCGGCTGCATATCTTATATTGTTAACATTGTACCTACCAATAATGACTCCTGGCAGGACTGCTAATTCTCTCACCATTACCTCGAAAACAAACCCAGTCATGAGATTGATTAAAATGTTAATGGTACCATAGCTTAAAATTTGACGAATTATTAAACTGATATTGCAATTGCAGTGGTTGTTTGTAATTTTATGTGTAATAAAGATTCCTATTTAAACGTAACAAAGGTCCCGTATTTTTTTATCATTTTAGAAAAGCATTTTTCGACCTGGTGCAATGTTTAACAAGCATGGCTCGCTAGATAATTACGAGTAAATAGTGAGTTCGATCCTCAATGGGCGCCCCATAATTTCGGCCTTGTGCTGCATCTAAACTACGCTTAGAAAATCCCCATATATATCGTAATGGAATACTTCGACCTAGTGTAAAATATAACAAGCTTGTCGCAGTAGATCAGTGACGATTGAACAGTGACTTCCATCTTAACTGGGTGCCCTGTACTTTCGAACATCGTGCCGTATCTAAGCTACAGTTAGAAAATCATCATACATATTGTAATGCAAACAAAAATTCCTCACGTATCTCATTACATATTAGTAGATATATAACTGCAGCTGTTGTACTGAGGTAGCCTGAGGAAATAAATCTTTCTTCAGTCTAGCTTAGAATCTCTAACTATAAAAGGAAGGATGTGTGTGTCTGTGTGTGTGTAACGAATGCACGGCCGCAATTTCCGACGGATTTGCACCAAAATTTACATGCACATGCTCCAAGATATTGTGAAGGCCAAGACTGGCATTGCATTTCCTAACTCCCATCGATAGTGGATATAATCAATTTTTTCATGCTTCTACTGCAGTTTTCATGTAGTTTGCGGTATTTTGTACTGGCCAGAGTGAGTGCCTATAGCTGGCTGCCACGAACAGGCAGGAAGATTTTATTGGCCAGCGTGAGAGCCAACAGCTGACTGACACGAATGTTAACTAGCATGCTAGCATCCAAAAAAAATTGATAGCTGCATTCGTCACAAGTGGGAAAAATTTAAATCTGCATGGCACTTTACTCCAGTTGGCTCATTCGCTTGCTTAAACTCAACGTTAATTCTGATTCTGCAGAACTGGGTTGGGTGTGAAAAGTATTTGTTGTTAATATTCTTTTTTCATTCGGTTTTTCCAGTTACGAGTCCTTTTTTTAAAGCTGATCGTTTTGTGTTCATTTTGTTTAGTTCTTTTTTCGTAACAGATTTAACGTTTAGTATAGAGCTTAGAAAAAATTCGCAGTGTGAGATAGGAAAGAAGTAAGGCATGTAGCAACATCAGCACGGCAGAGGGCACTCCTTTAAAGGCAACTAAATGCAAAAATATTTTAAGTCAAGTGATAGCGATTGCTGTATGAGTCGTACAATTTTTGAATCAAGCACGGGCAACGCCGGGCCATGCTGCTAGTTTAAATATATGTTTCTACTATGCTGGTTCCAAGCTTAGGTTAGACAGCTAATCGATTTCTATTGTTATATCATTCTCTGCCGGTGGTGTATAAAAGATTGAATGCATAATTTCACTAAAAGTATTTATGATTAAGGGAACGCACCGGTGTTGATTAGAAATCGAACTCAGATCACCAATTCCTTTTTCCAAGTGTCTAAAAATTAAACTACTCGCATATACAGAGAAATAAAAACCGTAAAATATGTAAACCATAAATGCACGTTTTATGTCAATTCCAAAATTAATATTCCACTATATTCTCATTTTATAGTGACTGTTTTTAAGGTTACACTGAATCTAAACGATTTCAGAGAATTTGTTAAAACATCAAATTTAACCATTATTTTTAAACGCTTTTCGATGAATATCTGTGTAATTCTAAGTATATGCATATTGCTAAGTATCCCTAATCTCGCTAGAAATATCACTATATCAGATTTTTCATGCAAAAGGATGAACAACCACCGTATTTTAGAAGGTATATTTATTATGAACGCTACAACTAAACTAAATCTCCAGAGAAAGAAAATATCCTGGTCTCAAAATAAAACTTTGTATCACACTTCAACCCTGACCATAATAAACTTAAGATTCCTGCAGAAATAGAACCTTTATAAATATTCATCACGAATTCTTTCGTCAAACATAAATAATAATGAACATATTGACGATAAAATTATGAAAGATATTAAAAAGCTAATGAATAATATAACGTCAGTCGACTTGGAAGCTGAATGTTTTTAAAATAGCTGATATTCTCATTGAATTCAGTAACAAATTTATCTATGAAAGAAATCTGCAATCAGAAATACCTCCCCAAATGTGGCCCTAACAGGCATTAATTCATTAAGGAAACGAAAGGGTAACCCTTGAGACCCTCACACATAGAGATATATGTCAACTGGGTCCATCATGGTGAAAGTATTAATAAACATTATATTAACTAGGCTCTCATGATTTTATGAAAGTCAACTCCTCAACACAGTTCAGTTTTCATTCCGGTAAGCGATGCAACAATGGAGTATATGTCATCAAAAACTTTCAAGAAATTGCATATACATCTCTAATAGGAAACTATATACCAGTTTCGTTGACCTCACAGAAGCATATAACCACATCAAGAGAGACTTTTTGTCCTCATCCATTAGAAACTACCTTCCAAGCTCTGAAAACACTGAATGAATGAAATTAGTAAAGGAAGTGTATTGATCGACAGAATCTTACAAGTCTGATGAGGACACCAATACAGAAACATTTCATACCTCGTCAGGATTACTATAAGGAGGAAACAAGTGCACCAGTCTATACATCTATTTATATTTTTTAAGATTTCTCTATCAAAAGAATGTGGGGTTTGCATTCATGAGAAAATATTTAATATTTCTTTTTAATCTAAATACATGAAAAACCACAATAATATCAAACGATCAAAAGCTTCATATAAAAAAAAATGCCCTGGTCTAAATAAAAACACAAAAAAAAAACACTTGAGTCACATTTCAACCTTTTCACCTCTGACCAGACTAAACTTAAGATGCCCACAGGAATAGAAGATATAACAATATAAATCCAATCATTACAAAGTCCGTCTTCAAACATAAAGAATAATGAACCTACTAATGTATTATGGAAACAAAAGAGGTAGCCCTCAAAACCCTCACCCACATAGAGATATATGTCAAGTGGATCCATCATGGTGAAAATATTAATACACTCTCATTATTTTGTTTGGTTTTCATTCTGGTAAGCGATTTAATGAGGTTTTAGAGAGGTTTCAAACAAGGGGAAGACTTATACTTAACATCAGGAAGAGGCAGTTGAAGTTTCTGGGACACATAATGCGGAAGGAGGGCCTAGAGAATCTGATACTCACGGGTCGAATAGAGGGAAAAATAGAAAAGTGATAGCAGCGCTTGACATACCTGGCAAGCTTGATCAGATGAGAGAACGTGCTCTGGGGGAGGAATCAGAGGGAAAGAACTTGTTGAGGTATAGAGGGAAGTGGAGAGTCATAATCGCTTACAACCTGAAAGAAGATGTCACATAAAAAAAAAAAAAGATAAGGGATTCATTGATGGTACATTGTGCATATATATGTCATCAAACATCTTCAAGTAATTGCTTAACCCTATAATAGGAAACTATATCTGCTTTTTTGATCTCAAATTAGCATATGGCAATATCAATAGAGACATCATTTTTTCATCGATTATAAACAGGCTTCCAAGCTGTGAACCCATTGAATGCATCGTTACAATAGAGGAACTGTATCTACAGAATATGTTTGGGGAGGGCCAAATGACAGAAACATATCAAATCTCACCAGGAGTATGACAAGAAAAAACTGAGAACCCCGGTCTATTTAATACATCCTAGACTATGCCCTGGGCATTTACAAACATGATGTTATGAGGTGGACACTAATCCTTTAAGCATACCAACAACATCCCAAACGAGTCTACAAAGAGAAGAGAGCTACCCACTCGAGGACAATGTACTGATGATGAGGTATTCAAATTTGGGATAAGAATGATCTTGATGTAAAGAAAATCAAATCTATCATGTCTTCCAAGTAATGGGACTCCAGATAAACATTTCGAAAACATAAACAAAGATTTGTAATTGGAATGAAAGCAGTGATAACACCTAACATATATCCATCTTTTGTGATGTCAACGAACACTCGTTGTCACTTACGTAATGCTTCCTGTAGTAGAGATTTTGTAATTGTAGATACAAACTATAGTACAACCGTTCAACAATGCTGGTATCAGACGCCTTCGAATATCACTCGCATTAATAGTACTTGCTCAATAATACTCACTCAAAAACTAACCATCGTATAGTGATCCGAAAAGAGAAATACTGTAGTGAATATAATAGAGAATAGTGAACATTATAGTAACAGAGGATAGACTAGAAATGATGATCGGTATTCTAATAGAGGAATGACTACAAAAAGTGATCTGTATCGTAAAAGAGGATAGACTAGAAAGGGTGATCGTTAAGACGTCACGCTACTTTCTACTTATGCGTTTCCTTTATGGTCACGTGGTCTACTTAATTCAATAATGGGATCGCCTGTGTTTACTCACTGGTGATCTATGTTCAAACTCGAGTGCCGGCAGCGACACTTTATTCCTATGTAGCACCATCATAAAATTCAGGCTGTGGAATTAGTAAATGATAAAAGTTTCAACCACCTGGCAGTATGTGTCAAATTAAGTAAAGAAAAAACAATACATTGAACATAGAATAGTCTGTACCTTAAGTCGTTTCGCACAATACTCAAATTCCTGCCAAACGAAAACTGAAAACTCGAGTCATGTCCTTAAATTGCCTTATTAGATCAAGACTTAAATATGGATGTCATGAATGGCGACAATCCCGATTAGTAATATATAAACTGTCAGCTGTATACAAACGCTTCCTAAGATAAATTGTGTTACAAAAAGAAAATTTTCAGCGGGTAAGGTTTGAGGGTCTTGGCAAAGATCATCTTTCTTTGAAAATTGTGAACTTACACTACAGAATCACAAACAAAGAACTGTACAAAATAAGAGAGATTACATCACTTGAGGACTACCAACAGCAGCAAGAACTAAAACGGATAGCACATGTAAAACTTGAAGAGAGACAAATGACATGAACAAGAAGTTAACATTTCACACTGCATCAACTATAATGTTAGGAAGCAAACAGTCATCAATACTGGAAAAAGCGATAGCAACTACTGAGCTGGAGAAACCTTTTAAACATTTCCAAAAGAAATGTTTAAAAATAATATTTTTTTTATAAATGTCTACGGTACTGGCTGCTCTCCTTAATGAATGTCAAATGTTACCTTGTAGGGAGACGGCTTTTATTACCATGAGGATTACTGTTCTCACAGTTCAGTTTTGCCGATATATTCAAAGAAAATGAACAGAAAAAAATACTGTTCTTGTGATTTATAGAAGTTAACAGGGTTCGAGGTTGTCAGTATTTACGGTGAAGGTGCGTTCTCAACATGGAAACAAAGAAGATACAGGCGTACAAAACTTGAGATTCTACGATGGACGTTTACTTTTTATGGTAACTGTAGTGAAACAAATTTTGCAATATCTCTTGGGTATGTCCGTCTTCTTTCATTATTCACTAGCAGCGTGGCCCGGCGTTGCTCGTGCTTGATTCAAAAATCGTACAACTCATACAGCAATCACTATCACTTGAATTAAAATATTTTTGCACTTACTTGCCTTTAAAGGAGTGCGCTTTGCCGTGCTGATGTTGCTACATGCCTAACTTCTTGCCTATCTCACATTGCAAATTTTTTCTAAGCTCTATACTAAACATTAAATCTGTTACGAAAAAAAAAACGAAACAAAATGGACTCAAAACGACCCGCTTTAAAAAAAGGACTCGTAACTGGAAAAATCGAAGGAAAAAAGAATGTTAACAACAAATACATTTTCACACCCAACCCAGTTCTGCAGAATCAGAATCAACGTTGAGTTTAAGCATGCGAATGAGCCAATTGGAGTAATGTGCCATGCAAGTTTAAATTTTTCCCACTTGTAACGAATGCAGCTATCGATTTTTTTTTGTATGTTAGCATGCTAGTTAACATTCGTGTCAGTCAGCTGTTGGCTCTCCCGCTGGCCAATAGAATCTTCCTGCCTATTCGTGGCAGCCAGCTATTGACTCTCACTCTGGCCAGTACAAAATAGCCGCAAACTACAGGAAAACTGCCGTAGACGCATGAAAAAATCGATTTTTTCCACTATCGATGGGAGTTGGGAAATGCAAGGTCTTGGCCTTTCCGCTAACTTGGAGCATGTGCATGTAAATTTTGGTGCAAATCCGTCGAAAATTGCGGCCCTGCATTCGTTACACACACAAACACACACACACACACACACACACACACACACACACACATACACATCCTGCCTTTTATAGATGGAGTTATGAATATTAGGATAACAATTGGATGACGACCAATTCACTTCAAAAGGAGGGCTGCTAAAACACGACCAAACGCTGTCTTAAAGTGGAAAAATGAAACGTTCTGTATTTTACGTCAGTGGGTTCATACAATCACGCATGTGATCAAAAATCCTTTCCGGATCTTTTATTACTTGTATCATGGGAAAATTAATTTCTTTTTTTATATATTATTCTTTTTTATTATGTTATTTATTGGCTTTATTTTATTTTCCTATAGGTTCCTGACATTATAAATGAAGTATTGTCGTTGGTAATTTCTGATGGTGAATTTTATTGAATGTTCGTACGACACACGCATTGCGAAAAAGGGGGTTGAACACGAGAAAAGTCAATTGAAACTGCAACAATACAATAAATAAAACGTTTTCAAACGATGAAGTTCAAATGTTAAATGAATAAATATAGTTTTTCGAAGACGCAATAAAATTTCACATATTTCCTTTTAGTTCATTTCAATATTTTCTCGCTTTTATATCTCGTTGTAATTTTGTGTTTTCTCTAAGTATTCTTCTTATGTTTCAAATTTCGAATTGAGAATATAAATGTCAGGCCTCGGCGAATTGTGCAATATGGCATTATAGTGTAGAAATTCTTAGTGTTGTCTCTAGTGTATGAAATCACTTTATTTTATATATGCACAGCAGTATCTATTTTATTGACGCACACACGTGAATAATACATACATACATACATACATACATGATTATTATATAAAATGTCATGTTACTACTAAAATACTACTAATAATATAATTAATACTAATATTAATAATAACAACTATAGAAAGACCCCAGAAAATGTCACGGCTTCCAATTTTAATATTCTGATGAATCGTAATTCTTAAGTTTATGATAAATAAGCTCTTGTCGAGTTCTG
The DNA here is from genome assembly GCA_903632075.3 of Acanthosepion pharaonis. Lineage (NCBI taxonomy): Eukaryota > Metazoa > Mollusca > Cephalopoda > Sepiida > Sepiidae > Acanthosepion > Acanthosepion pharaonis. Next base: position 364,577 of record CAHIKZ030005620.1, on the reverse strand, counting down.
CGACAATAAAATCTCCGAAGAAATTCTCCTATCACATCGTTAAATATTTGAGTTTAACTACTTTAAAAGTAGTGTAATACAATCATAAATATGAATTCTGTTTGTTATTTTAAATATGAATTGTTGCAGTATGCCTGTGGATGATAATGTCCCCATTCCCATAAATACAAGAGTAAATACTGTATGTTGGTCTGAAGTTGGAGATTCATCTTCAGCTGCGCTGGTCAAACTCTATGCCTCCGCGCAGAGAGGATCACCAGACGAGGCTATGTCGAAGAGCAGAGTATCGTCTAAAAAAAACAGCTACCCGACTCCGTTTTATACGAGGTCTACGGGAAATTTTTGTCCGAGCCAATGTGCTCTGATAACCCACATTAAATTCGGCTCTGTGCGACATCTGACCGCGTGGGGCAGTTGGTAGATATCCTGCAGTTGGAGATTCGTCTCCAGCAGTGTTGGTCAAACCATATGCTTCCGGGCAGAAAGAATCTCCAGACGAGGCTATATTGAAGGGAAAAAGTCTCGTATCAAGAAACATTTACCCGTCCCCCTGTTATACTGGATCTAAAGGGAATTTTTCGCCAAGCATATGAGCTCGGATACTCCGCATTAAATTCGGTCTTGTACCACATCTGAACGCGTGGAGCAGTTGGAGATTCATTGTGGAATCCACTTGACACACTTCTAGCAGTTACTTCTACGCGCCGCTGGCGAATCTTAGATGTGTTGTTCTTGTCCTTAATATTATCGTTCATTACCAACCTTCGTGTGATTTTTCTATTCGGTAAACTTCCCTAGGTTAACATGAATGCTGGTCGTTATTTTAAGAAGTAAGGGCGTACAAATGAAAAATAAAATTGACAACTTTTTCTATTTCACTGTCTTTAAATATCTTATTTGTTTCTTTCTTTTATAAGCCATGAAACGTATTTGATATATGTTTCCACGCAATCAAGATGGAATAATCCATTATTTATGATGTGTTGTCAGGAGACGTTAAAAATTTTAACCCTCCTTTTTTTTTCTTTCTTTCTTTATTTCATTCTCTCACTGAAATTAAGGGACAATATTTCTATTGATTTCTGGCGTTTACACATTTCTTACCGGGTCCCGCCCAGGGACCTAAGGTTAGAAATGGCATCATGACACATTCCACTAACAAAAAAAAAAAGTTACATAGATAAAGCCCTTCGTAAAGCGAGGGCTGTACTTGTCAGAACAATTTTTTGTATCTCTTTGACGCATGGACTCCCAGGAATCCCTTTAATTAGTCTACTGGAATCTTTTCCAACCAGTCCTAGGGCTCCAACTACAAAAGGGATTGTTGATATTCCCATTTGCCAAATTTTCGAGATTTCTATTTCAAGGTCCTTGTATTTTGACAGCTTTTTGAATATCCTCAAAAATACATTGCAGTCAGCAGGGACTGCCATATCAATAAGGAGGCACTTTTTTGTTTGTGGTCTTTAACAACAATGTGTGGGTGGTTGGCTTTAATTGTTCTGTCAACAATGTATTGTGTAGTCACATAGATTATTATTATTATTATTATTATTGTTGTTAACATTATTCTTATTATTCGATTTCTGCTATGGACACACTACCTACCAAGTCTGCGGAAAGACCTAAGGCAGGTCGTGGTGTGTTGTTATTACATTCATTTAATTTTTTTTTTTTTTTTTTTTTTTTTTTTCCTGATGAAGTTGTTTAATAGACAAAGTTCTCCTTAGTGTGTGTGCTGTACTTAATAAGACAATTTTCTGTATGTCTCTTATTTTTCAGGGATTCTTTCAATGTGTTGTTTTGTTCCATTTTTATAATTCCAAGTGCACCTATTACCACTTATTATTCTTGTTTTCAATTTCCATTTTTTCTATTTCAATTTCCATTTTTGTATTTTGTTTTTTCAAATTCCTATGTTTAATCTATTACAAGCCATATCAATTAGTTTTTTTTTTTTTCTGGTTTTTTGATTGTCCGGCCTATTTGCTAATGGTGACATTATTATTTCTGTAACCGGCGCTATACCAGTGTTTGCTTATCATTTTCCAAAGTATTGTCCAGTGTAAGTATTGTTACTCTATCGTGATTATTTTTATTATTATTATTGTTAACATTATTATTATTATCATTATTATTATTATTGTTGTTAACATTATTATTATTATTATTATTATTGTTAAAATTATTATTATTATTATTATTATTATTATTATTATTATTATTATTATTATTATTTCCGTTGCGTTCTAACTCCATATAACTGTTATTCATGGCATTACCCCGGAGTAATTCGATTTTCCAGCAAGCAAAAATACAAGTGTGTAGGTAACAAAAATTTGTCTACCACAATGACTATACCCAGATCTTGATAATGCCTGAAACGGTTCTCAGAAGTTTAGCCCACGGTATTTTTAGTATTCTTAGGGAGAAAGACATCGCTGCTGCCTCAAGTCTTCTTTTCATCTGTGAATAAATTGTCCAGCATCCAATGCTATATACGATGATGCATATTACATAACAGTTCAGTAGGTTTTTTTTTCTGTTTCTAACAATTGTTTTCTCTTTTGTTTAGATTTTTAAAGTTATATTTCACTATTTCAATTGCTTTCCTAGGTAAAATCTTAGTCTATGCCTTTTGCTAACGACCATAATTTCCGTAGTGTTACAATCGATAATTAGTCCCTTCTTATCGCTTTCATTTATTCTGCCTAGGAATTCATGTAGCATATTTCAGTCATCAACCGGGTTCTATCTGTATATATCATGTTGCCGTCAGTCTCCACTAATATGCCATCCTGTTAGAACTAGTGTTATCAGAGGATCGCGTTGGTTTTTATCCATGCAGCATATTATAGACAGAGCTAACAATAACTTTTGCTGCATTCTCTATTGGATTTCTTTCTTTCCATTGTTTAAATTGATGGCTCTGTTATTGGAGCGATGTTTTCTTTAAATTAGTTATGTCCAACAGCTCATTAATGTCTAAAAACACACATTTAACTGCAGAGTAATTTGCAGCTTTTATCTTCCGTTACTATTTGTTTTAAAAATGCAAATTATGACTTGAACGAAAGAAATGGGCCATTAAATTATTTAATTTATATAATTCAATATTATTTCTTTCTTGCATATTCAAGAAGACAGCATGTCCTGTTATTAAATACTGTTCTGTATTACGTCACTGTAATGATTTTCCTGCGAAATAAAATCATTGGATGAACATCATCGAACATGAACTAATGAGTTAGCCATCATGAAACGTGTTATATATATATATATATATATATATATATATATATATATATATATATATATATATATATATATATATATATGCTTTAGAAATATAGAGGTCAATTGAATACGTGGTCTTGCTTTCGACCTTACGGTCTCATCGAAAAACACTACATTATTGTTTTCACAAACAATAGGCAAACACACGACGAACAAACAGATGGCGTTAGGTGTAATAGAAAAGAGGAGTGAGGGGAAAAGAAAGAACAGAAGAAGAACGCTCACGAGAAGGAGAGAAAAGCAAGCGTATCGTAAATGTAGAAAGAAAAGGAAGGAATAGAAAATGAAGAAGTAGAAAAGAAAAAAATCAACAAATGATTTTTAATGTTAAAAGCTCTACATGTTATTTTTATTTTATTTTCCAAACTTGTATTGAGCACTTTTTAACACTACTCTTTCCTGATCTGATTCAACTCTGACCAGTAACCTTTTACACTCTCTCTCTCTCTCTCTCTCTCTCACACACACACACACATACACAAACATATATATATATATATATATATATATATATATATATATATATATATATATATAATATAAAAAAAACACTAATATTCCATGGTCATAATTTATTCCATTGGAATCGTAAATATGATCCAATTCATCAGACCTACAAATCTCTGTTAAAGTTCAATCTCCCCCCTCCTCATATTTACACTTTCTCTAAATTCTGTTTTCACTTCCGGAGTGTTTTTTTCTGTTTTCATTTTGAAATTTAGGTCTGATGAATTGGATCGTATTTACGATTCCAATGGAATAAATTATGACCATGGAATATTAGTATTTAAGCCTTTTTATTATATCCTTACTCTGTCCTAGACATGTGAGTTCTACCTGGATTCTTCCTCTTGGAATTTTTTCTGAAAATATACATGTATGGGTATTTATATATTTTGCATACGTATTTATATTTTCCACTAATATTATCTATATACATATATATATATATATATATATACATACATACAATATATATATATAATATATATATATACATACATACATACATATATATATATATATATATATATATATATATATATATATATATATATATATATGTGTGTGTGTGTATACAAAAAACAGATGTTTTTATTATGTGATGGATTACTAAATATACAAACATCTATCGTCAATGTTTTCCTCAGAGAAATAGATTATACATGCACTCATAAAACGCACTCACTCACACACACATTAAAACTTTGGAAATTGAAAAACGCATATGTATTCTTCTTATGTGGAGTGTCTCTAAAAAAAAAAAAAACTTAAGTAAAAATCCGCACTTTTGTCTAGCACATGCTAAATCATGTGCAATCCCGCCTGAGGGCGTAAGAAAGTTGCATCAATTTTGAAATAAATAACGTAGGAGGAAAAGGTGTGCATTTCTCTATAGATTAACTATTTTCTTTCATACTATTTTTGATATTCACTGACCTACTACTACTCCTCTGATATACAGCATGCTATTGATAAATTGTCGTCTAAGTTACGCGAAAATGACATCTCATTGTAAGAGATATTTTCTACCAAAATTCCACATATTTCGAAATACTAAAGAGTAAATGAATTCAATAAAATCATCATTGGATTCAACCACGACCTCCAGACGATTTCGAAATCTCCTTCATCTCTTCTGGAGTGTCTTCTTGTTTAAGTTAGAGAAGGCTGATATAATCCTTGCCTTTAGGTCATCGTTGATGTTCAAAGGAGTTTTGTTGATCTCTTGCTCAATTGTTTCCCACACATATTAATCAAGGGGATTACAGTTTGCAGAGTTAGGTGGCCAGGTGGAAGTGGTGGTGATGTGGCATAAATTCTCTGATAGCCATACCTGGGTTCTCCTGTTTGAGTGGCATGGTGCAGAGTCCTGTTGCCAGAAATAGTGTCTTCCAGCAGCCATCATCTTGATCCAGAGCAGTACTCGCTTAAGACACGATGTAGGTCTTTGCATTAAGTCTATGGCCCTATGGGAATTTGAATTAATGTCGCCACCACTAGTGATCACTCTAAACACCATTATGCTGAATGGATATATCATCCAACTCTTTCCGAATCCTCTACACCCTCCTCAGATTAACATCCAGACTCTCTGAAATGATCGTATTGGAGCTTCCGTCGCGAATGACAAACAGTACAGCACGCCGTTTCCAAATATCTGGTGAAGTAATTGCGTCATGGTACACTTTTTTTCTCACAGACGGTGTCCAACTTACTCTACTATTATGTGCAGTCAACAAAATTAAAACAAAAAACGCGCATGTGCGAAATTAAACACATAAAATGGCGACAATTTACTCATCTAACCCAGTATAATTTTGCATACCATATCATTCACAGTTAGAGAGATACATATATAGACATGTAAATGAGAGCGCAGCATCCTTTTATTAATGGCCTTATCCGAATGAATTACTTTTGACGTAATAAGTAAAGAGCTAGTGAAGATAAGTCTTGAAGATTCGGTTATTGGAATATTTTATTTAAAAGTCAACTTTCTATTTTGTTTAACTGAGAAATACTCATTTGGTTTCATACGTTTAACCTATTGTCAAGATTCGGATTATTTTAATGTTAGTTTTCAGGTCAGTGGATGTGAACAGATTAAATTTTTGTTCATGTTTTGCGGCTTAATTTGTTTTATGTGAAATATTTTTTTTAAATACTTCAATTTAAATACGTTATTATTTTTTTTCAATTTAACTTTTTCAACTTTTGAATGAATGAAAGCCCCAAAATAATGGCAATAATTTGAGTTGTTAGATGCAAATTAAGTGAAGAAATGGGGCAAATAATTCTTTAAAATTGTTTCAATGAAATTACCGATGTGTACATTTACAACGAAACAAAAAAAAATATCGTTTCCAGGGGGAAAAATATTTGTTTGTTTACATTGGAACAATTTTAGCATTCAGCACAGTATGTGAGTTAAAAAAAAAGTATAAATTTAAATTTCATATCTTACTATTTGCAGTCAGTTATTTTTTACACATTCTAAAAAAGTAATTTTTTTATAGTTTTTTTTTATTTTCCTATGAATTCGATGACAGAAACAATGTTTCAGAAGTTTTAAATAACGTTTTTTGTAACTTATTTTCGGACTAAAGATAAAGTCTTGAAAATTAGATATGGGATATAAATGTATTTTTGTTTAAAAAAGTGTGTTATTATTTCTTTACTTTTCCCAATTCTTAAAAAAAAATCAAAAGCGAAAATAATTTTCAAAGAAATTATGTTTGACAAAAAAATAAAATAAAATTTTATAATTGAACTAATATATTTTACTAAAAATGTATTCACCTATGAAAGTTGATCTACTTTATCAGACAATACATTTCATTTAAGAAATATTTTAATTTTCAAGAAGATTTAGAATTTAACTTGTCTCGAAAATTGAAAAAAATATTTCTTTAAAAAAATGAGCTATATCTGAGACAAGCAAATCCCATAGCACACACACACGTAGGCATTCTGGATTTTATGAATTATTCGAATTCGTGTATGATTCTAAAAATATTAAAGTAGAAAATTCATTCAAAATTTCGATTCTTGTGTCTTATGCTATAATCGTCTCATTCGCTTTTATCGATAAATATTCACATTTTCTGAACAATATTTACAAAAATCCTTTCAGAAAAAAATATAACTGATTTGATAGATTTTCAACATATATGAATGCCATTTGTGCATGTAATTGTCTTGCTTCCATTGCCTAAGATCAACTTGTTAGCACTTATCACTTTTCACAGCTGAAAATTAATTGAATACTTCAGCTATTTAATTTAAATATGAAGTATTTGATTTTATAGAGAAAGAATGACCATTTCAGCCGGGTATATTCAAGGAAAACGTTATTAGTGCATTTAAGCGTGAAATGTTTATAGCAAGCTATCAGCACAACACATTATAAAATACATTTTATTGTTTGGAAAATAATGTTCGATTTTAGAATAAACGTTTTAATTATATTCTAATATATTAGTATAATAGATGCACAAAAATATATTACTAATTCCTCATGATTAAAACGTGTTCCTTTTTAATTTTATCTCAATGTCTTTCAGGATTTAACTTAAAACATTACAAAGTACATAAACCACAACTTGTGGGCATTTAAATGTGGTACGTTGTTAGCAAGCTACTTTCGTTGGGTCAATTGTGACTGAAGAGTGAGTTCGATACTCACCGGTTGTCTTATAAAATACTTCTTTTACTAACATTAACAGGGAATGGGATTAATGATTTTAGTCGTGATCGGACAGTATGGAGATGTTTGCTTAATTTTTTAAAGATCATTTCACCACAAGTAAGGCAGGAATGCTAGTACTACGCAGGGGGTTAGAGAGAGTCAAAGAGAGAGAGAGAGAACTGGTTAACGGGATGAGCGATGAAGAAAAGATAAAAGATAAACGGGATTCGAGAAGAGAGAAGATGTCGATTGATGTTGCACTTGGATTTTTGAAGATTTTAGTTTTCAGTAAAGCAAATAAGGAGAAGTGAGTTCCATAGGCTGGGGGTGCGAGAAAATAAATTATAGAAGTAGAAATGGCGGTTATTTTTAACTATTTCAACAGTAAACGCGTGGACGAAAATACAAATATCGCAGTACGCTTAAATTCACCAGGTTGCGGCACCAGAAAAAAAAAGAATCTCCTCAGCGTAGTTGCTATGAAAGTATTTGTAGAAAAGACTGAGAGAAGCCACATCAAGTCTGTGATAAAGTGACTGAATTCGAGATGCCATATCAGGATCGTTTACATTGCAGATCTTTCTTTGAATTTAGTTAACAATCTCGAGATGATTAGCAGGAGCACCAGACCAGACATGAGAACAGTAATTGCTTGGAGGAATAGTAGATTTGGAATATCCTGTGATACGAATCTTGTATATAAGGGAAGTAAGGGACGTTCATCTGCAATTGAAAATCTTAAATCTGAAAACAGTAGTCGAACAACTGTCGTCGAACAAAACCTATGTCAATGTGTCTGTGGAGTGTTTCAGATAACGGATAATATCTGTATTACTGCAATATTGGTCCATCATAAGAAAATTGGCAAAATGAAGATAAATAATTTGGAAGTGGAAGATAAATAATCGGTTCAACATGACTTCAGTTAAAGCCAGTGAGTGTATTGGATGTCGTATCTGTGAAATTCAAATCATCCATTTCTTGATCGAATAGTGACGTGTGATGAGAAATGGATCATCTTTGATAATCCTAATCGATCAGCTGAATATTATGATCACGATGAAGGACTCAAACACTTTCCAAAATCGAAATGAGATCAACAGAAGTTTGTGGTGACTTCCTGGTAGTCAGGCCTTGGCATTATGCTTTACAGCTTTCTGAAATCTAACAAGAGCGCCATTGCCGTATTTTACTGTTAGTGACTTGAAAAGTGCATTAAGATCAGCAATGTGCAACCGGCTTATGTTACTCGCCGATGTCCAATTGTAAGTACTGATAATGTGCTGCCACATATTGTCAGGATGACATTGGAGAAGCTCATCGACTTGTGATACGAGACTTTACCGCATTTACCATATTCCCATGATCTCTCGCCCACTGCTCACCACTTTCCCAAGCAACTTGACAATCTCATTAAGCCAGAAGACATTCCGTTGCAAATGAGATGTAGAAACTGCATTGGAAGCTGTAGAGTTTTATCGCAAACGTATAAATAACATTGTAACACGATGACAGAAATGTACAGATGTTTTGGATTCGTATTTCGATTCATTTTTACAATCAGCATTCATTCTTGCATTAATGGGTCACTAAAAAACACAAATATAAAAAAAAAACCGCACATTTCTACTGCGCATGCTAAAACTGGATCCCGGACGTAAAACGTTGCATAACTTTTGAATTAAGTAACATCCAATGAAAACTGTGTGAATTTTCCAATAGATTAACTATTATATATAATATTTTGTTGTTATATTTTGATATTTATTTACCTACTATTACACTGATATAGTGACACATTAATTCAAGAATAAATGCTGATTCTAAAGTCGGACATTAATTTCCGAAGAGCCTGATATTTATAGCAGAAAATATAACTTCACCCAAACTGCAACATAATCGTAAATATCAACATAAAAAAAGAAATGACTATAACATTCTACAAATTTGCATCATTGAACGCATCAGATGATGGACGTATTTCTCTGGCATATTACTGTTATGTTTTTACCTAGACAGTTATTTTATATTGACCTATATTTCCATTCAGCTACGTCTCTTTCAGTTGGGAAATGAATGTGTTTTGGTGTTTTGAGGTATATTAGTGATCAGCTAGTATTATTTAAATGGTTAACTATTACGGATTATTTTAAGTGTATCGATCTGTCGTCCTAATCAACTTGCCTGTCTCTTCATTTAAACATTTTAAATAACACAAATCTATTGAAACATCATGATACTTCTCCATCCGTGATCGCATCGTCGCATCGTGATCCGAGATTCACACTGCATCAGCTCGTAGTGTTTCCTAGATTCCTTGTCATTATCAGACAACTGATAGATAAATGCTCCTGAAATGTACATGTGCTATAGCCCATCTGTATTCGCAATGGTAATACATACAATCAATGTATGAATAAAATATACTTTTTCTTGATCAGACAGAGAAATTCCTAGTCGATCTCTTTATGTTCTTAGGGAATATAATCCGTTCATTCCACGAAAGGCAATAAATCCCAAAAAGACAGAACGGGTTACTGAAAGAAAGGACCGGAATTAAATGAGACAGAAAAGTAATGATTGACATTGCATTTGAAAGTCTATGGCGTGTCAAAAAATGTTTCTTGTCAGAATCCATCTTGCGCATATAAAAACCTGCCACTCGCACGTGCATTCAATGCTGTTGTAATATCTGATCTGGTCCTCCCGTTGCACATCTCGTGATTCCTGATAATATCCAAAGAACGATCTGTAGTGTAATCGCTCCTGATTAGGCATCTCGAGTCCAGTCGAATACTCACCGACGTCACGTTGCTTCCTTTTGTCTTTCCTAGAAATATTTTCATGACAACTACTCTAATGAGGTTTTCTTCCCTAGTGCCTCGACTCCATTAATTTAAGCGTGCTAGTAGATTGGCATCTTGGTCACATCCGTTTACTGTTGAAATAGCCAAATTCAACCGCCATTTTTACTCCAACAGTTTCTTTTCTTGCATTTCCCACATCAAATAAACTGAAAAACTACAGACAACAAGTTTTTCGTCAAGGATCAAAACTCGCACTATGGATGAACAGGATTTTAATGCATATATTATGTTTTCTAGCGATGGATGTCGCCAATAATCGCATTAATACTTCTAATTAATTCTATGTGTGATTATTCTTTGTATGTAAATCATATGCTGCCTAATGTTTTATATTTATTATAAACTATCGATCCGCAGTACATAAAAAATTTCTATAAAAAAACTACTACTAAGGCATTACACTATATTATTGAACTATATACTTAGTTCATGACATAAAAACTGAATACACTTGTACAAATAGAATACGTGGATTTAACACATCACAAGAAATATTTAAATAAAATTCTCACTTAAAAAAAATTTTGAAAACTTAGCGTTGCGTCTTTGCACGTTCCGAGATCTTACAAACCGTCAATAATAGCAGATATTCAAAAACATCTTTCGGTCGACATACAGGTATATCGTCTCAAGTTTTTGATTTTATAAGGAAAAAAACACATGACTGATGATGGATAGAAGACTATCCGTAAGTACTAGCATTTTAACATCAAATAAACTGAAAACTACAGACAACAAGTTTTTCGTCAAGGATCAAAACTCGCACTATGGATGAACAGGATTTTTAATGCATATATTATGTTTTCTAGCGATGGATGTCGCCAATAATCGCATTGATACTTCTGATTAATTCTATGTGTTATTATTTTGTATATATATATATATATATATATATATATATATATATATATATATATATATATGTATGTGTGTGTGTGTGTGTGTGTGTGTGTGTGTGTGTGTGTGTCTATTGACCTCTAATATTATCTATCTATCTATCTATCTATATATATATATATATATATATATATATATATATATATATATATATATATATTGCATTATTGAATATAACAGACATATGAATGCCTATTATGTTTGATCATGAGCCGTTCTAAACTTTCCATGGTGGCTTTAATTTCGGATGAAAATAAAGACAATATTGTCCAAAATGTATTTTTGTTTACATTTCAAACTAGTCAAAACACACGTCATACATCTAAACATATGTTTCTGCTGCTAATATATCAGATTCTCACGTGGTACGACGTCGTAGAACCGCCACAGGAATTTACGAACTGCGTCTGCTATTCAGTGACCGTTATCGTCGCATAACAATCTTCTACGTCAACATAACAGAATGTCATTTTTGATGATAGATATCTTTGTTTAAATATCCGTATAACCACTCCGATGCAAGCCGAAAGCTTAGATCAAGGAACAGCTTAATAAAAAATACCAAATGTAGGACAATTTTTGTCTTTATTTTCACGCGAAATTAAAGCAACCATTTGAAATTTCGAATGTGTGGTGGACAACCAATGCACTATGTTGAACTTACGCCTCAAGCAACATTCCACCATAAACATACATACACAACAAGTTCAAATCCTATATGTGCGTGTTTGATTTAATTGCTTGTCAAATCTTACGAATCATTCCAGATCGGTTTAGGGTTTGAGGGTTATGTTCATTAGGCATGTTATTCAACATGCATGCATTTTAATAGGATTATTTAGGAACATGAAATGCCCTTCTTATGAATAAATATTTACATTGAACAATAAAAGTTTAACGATCGGAAACCTTCGAAATCTGGTGGAAATAGTTTGCCTGCGAAATCTTCACAGTTTAATATAGCTAATATGATACATTAACGTGCTGGCGAAATGAAACAGTATTTCGAGGACTACGCAACAGTATCAGGCATCGTACTTATTCAAAATCATATTTTCTCCCAACAGATTTCCTCATCCTGATTAAATTTTCATTGACAAATTATAAATTATTAAGAAACAGTGCAAGATTATATATATGTGTGTGTATGTGTGTGTGTGTGTGTGTGTGTGTGTGTGTGTGTGTGTGTGTATTTTTAAATGAACATTGAAATCAACACTCAGAGGCGACAGAATGTTTCATGAATAGTCAGGCCTGACGATTGGATCTAGCATGAAACGGGTCATGGGACCTGACGATTGTGTCTAGGATGAAACAGCCTGTCGCCTCTCTATGTTGAATTTAATGTTCACTTTTGTGTATACATACGCTCTATCTCTGAGCACTTTATCCCATAAATATAGTACACTTTAAAACGATATTTCTGCACAAACAAACACACACACACACACTTACACACACACCCATATATATATATATATATATATATATATATATGTGTGTGTGTGTGTCGGAGATAAATTCTCCCAACGGACATTTAAATTGGTATATAATGTTGGTTTTATATAATACATCAGTTAAGTCATTGCAAATAATTAAATGTGTTTTTATAGTATATGATTAATTTTAATTTTTTATTCAACTCCATAGAAGATTTGTTAGTATAAAAAAGCTTTTTCATGATTTTTTAATGCTATTAGTAGTTACCATTCATCTGGTTACTATATATATATATATATATATATATATATATATATATATATATATATATATATTAAAAAATGACTGGCAATTTTTTCTCTTAAGTTACTTTTGTAGTATGTTCTTTATATGGAAAGAATAGATATATATATATACATATACACACAGTGTGTGATGTATAAATTTTCGTCTATATTACGCAAAAAGGAAAATAACACTGACAACTCATTTTAAGAGGCATGTTTACCAAAATTATAAAAGAAATATATCTTGAAATAATAAAGAGTAAATTTACTCAATAAAATCGCGGCCTCCAGACGACTTCGGAATCTCCCTTTTCTCTTCTGAACGGTAATATTCAGAGAATTTTTTGACTGGACTGTGTACTGCACAGTTACCGGTTTTCGAGTTTCTACTGAGTTTGAGTGCGTAATTCACAATCTATGGTTCGCTTCTTTACAGTAGGGAATGTCGGACGATTTCCTCAAAGATGAAGAAGAGACTCAAGGCGACGGAGATGTGGTTCTAAAGGAGGATGCTAAGGATAAGATGGACCGAGCGTGTGTGCAACGATGAGATCTTAGAGAGGTTGCAAACAAGGGGGAGGCTTGTACTAAACATCAGGAAGAGGCAGCTGAAGTTTCTGGGATACATAATGAGGAAAGAGAGCCTGGAGAATCTGATACTCACGGATCGAACAGAGGGAAAGAGAGCCAAGGGAAACAGCGCGTGACATACCTGACGAGCTTGAGCAGGTGGATGACAGGGCGTGCTCTGGGGGAGGAAATGGAGGGAACGAACTTGCTGAGAGCTGTAAGGGATAGAGGAAGATAGAGAAGGAGGAGAGCCATGATCGCCTACGTCCTGAAAAGTCATGGCACATAAAAAGAAAAAATAAATGGTATTTATTTCTACGATAGGCCTCCTGAAAAATCCCCCATTACCTAGTATATACGCTGATACTCCAATGTCCGCTATATATATAGGATCTACCATGCCTGACTTTATTGCCGGAGTTTATAATGCTTATGCGTTTTCTTTAAAAGATATATTGATTATAACATTGGATACATTTCTCATATAATATATTTTTAAATTTTTTTCCCAATTACTAGGAGCTAAATGTATATACACACATGGAAATAAAGAATTTACGATAACCAGTCCAAAGAACAGAAAAATATACATTCAGACTGAAGGTTACCGAGGAAGAAAACAATATTTTAATTATCACAATACTATACAGAGTAGTTCAAACTATGTCAACAAATATTGGCAGTCGAATTGTCTTCGTTTTGCTATGAGACGTCATTAGGTTCGTGTAACGTCATTCATAAAATTGATATTTGATTGCATTGGGATAGCAATTATACAATGTGGATGCTTAAACAGGGTTATGTTGTTGAGGCAGAAAAATGCACAGAGTAATTGGAAAGATGAAGTTACCTTAAATATTGCAGAAGCTACAGGAAGAGATATCTATCTATCTATCTATCTATCTATCTATCTATCTAGGTTCTAACCTAGGGAAGGTTACTGAATAGAATAATCACACGAAGGTTGGTAATGATTTGTAATACTTAGGATAATAACTATATATATGATTCGCCAGTGGAGGGAGGGTAGAATAAGTAGTCAACTGCCAGAAATAATTAAAATGAATTCCACAATATATCACCAACTGCAGGATATGTAACAATCGCCCACGCGGCCAGATGTGGCATACGGTCGAATTTATTGTGATGTACCGAGCGTGTAGGCTCGGCCAAAAATTCCCCGTAAATCCAGTATAAAACGAGGTCGTGTAGCTGTTTCCCGAGATGAGACTCTGCGCTTCAACATAGCTTTGTCTGGGGATCCTCTCTGCCCGGAGGAAGAGTGTTTGTCCAGCACAGCCAGAGATGAATCCCCAAGTGCAGAAATACATACAGTATGTGAATGTGGACATAAATATTATCGTTCGTAGGCATGCTCTAACACAATCTCAGTCAGTTCCCATACATATGCATACACATGCTGTTCGATAAAAGTGACTCACCTAATTTTTTTTTACTAAATGTTCTGTTCTCCGATGAAAGGAAAGTTGAGCTAAATTCAAAGGATAGGCGATCTAAAATCCGAAGAAAATGATTTGAATGCTCTTTGAATTTAGCAGTAAGTACTGTCAAGCATCAATTCAGTATAATGTTCTGGGGATGCTTTCTTTTCATGGAACTGGTTTCTTAAAACCTATTGAAAAGACACTCAGGAGCGAGCAGTACAAGGGAATTTTAGAGTCTTGTTTGCTCCCTTCTGCTGAAAGGCGACAAATCGACCCCACCAAACTCATTTTTATGCAGGATAATGCTCCCTGTCACAAATCAAAATTGATGAAGGAATACTTTGATGAGAATCAGGTGAGTGTTATGACATGCCCAGCCCAATCTCCTGACCTCAACCCCATAGAAAACTTATGGAGCATTATAAAGAAAAGGCTCTCGTGGAAGCAGTTGAGCAACAAAACGGATTTTATTGTGAATTTCATATCCGAATGGAATTCAATGGTTGTAGATGAGATTTGCCAGAACCTAATCAAGTCAATGCCAAAAAGGGTTGAAAAGGTTATTCAAAATAAAGGAGGACTCATAGATTATTAAATTTTTCGAACTATATTACCTAATATAAATAAATTATACCACTATTATTCTTAAAATAAGTGAGTCACTTTTTTGCAGAGTTATTCCCTAAATCTCATTTATATCCCAAATTATAATTGTCAATAGAATACCTTAGGCTGACTAAACATTTTTTACTAGGTGGTCAGGAAGGGGTCTTTATATTAGAAACATTAAAAATTAGTTTAACCTCAAAAACAATAGGGGAAATTTTTTTTAAGTAAAAAAAAAATCAGGCGAGTCAATTTTATTGAACAGCACTGTATATATATATATATATATATATATATATATATATATATATATATATTCATCAAATAATACAGACAAGTTTTGTCCATTATTTTAATCAAATTCCTTTTTAAAATAGATAGACAAAATTTGTCTAAACTGTTTAATGAAACATTCATTAATGAAAAATGCTGCGTAAATGCACACACACAAATATATATATATATATATATATATATATATATATATATATATATATATATTATTTTTATAAAAATTTATAACAAAGTATGTTATAAAATCACTACAAAAATAGTTTTGTTTCAACACACATTATGAAATAAAAGAAAATAAATGTATAAACATAAAACGATCCTACACTAGGGGGGAGCATTGTTACAAAAGTCTTAAAAAAAACGAAGTACAGAAAGATAAAAGCCATATTTATTTAGGCATTTAAATCTGAATTATTAAAATAATTTTTACTAAATATGATATTTAATATTAAAACTGGAATTTTTAAAATCCAAATTTAATACACAGAATTATTGAGAAAAAATACCTCTAATGTCAATGGGTTATTGGCATTTTCTATAAATCTAAATACTTTGAATATATATATATTTTTATCCAAGTCACACATTTCTAAAAAGAATGTATAAACATAAAAATGTCTTATATACATACAAACATTTATCTGAATTAAATATGCATTTGCGTGCTGCGTACATTTTTATAGTAGAAAATACACATATCTATCTATCTATCTATATATATATATATATATATATATATATATATATCTATATATATATATATATATAGATATATATATGAAGTGCGCATGCGCGTGCGATTAGGACTGCATTTTTCTTTGCTGGAAATGCCTTCGGTGTTTTCAGTTACATTTATCTTCGAAATTCAAAGAAAATGACTAAATACTATCGCAAATTTTACTAGTCCGTTCTTTTCTATACTATATGTTTGATAATCATTTCCTTCATTTACTTTGAAGTAGGAATCTTTCTTTTCGTGGACAGAGATTCTATCGCCAGTAACCATGAAGCTTGGATTTACAAGTACAGCATTGCGTTTTACATTGTAGCCAAAGTAAGACGTAATTTTTTCAACAAATACATAATACTTTCACATAGAGAGTACATTATACATACATATATATATATATATATATATATATATAAATGTGAAAATTGAAATCAACACTCAGAGGCGACACCCTGTTTCATGCTAGACGCAATCGTCAGGTCAGGTTGTGTCTAGTATGAAACTACTCTATATTTTATTCCATTTATATTTATATATAGTCTATTCACTTTTATATTTATATATAGTCCATCTCTGATAGTGTGCATCCCATAAATATAGGACACCTTAAAACTATATTTCTTCATATATATATATATATATATATAGAGAGAGAGAGAGAGAGAGCGAGTGAGAGGGAGTGTGAGAGGTAAAGGGAGGTAGATAGAGGAATATTGAGAGAAGAGTAGATAATCCGATAGTAGGTAATATGTACGTAGAGTAATAAACGAATAGATAAATTATTTTGATCTGCCCCAAAGCAGGTCGTGAGTATATTTGGAATTGGTAATGATATCTGCAAAATGTAGTCAGTATCTATTTCGGCGCGTTTTTTTTTTTTTTTTTTCTGTTCTGAAATAGTTCAGAAGTGCTAAGAATTTAATTAGGCTATCAAATGATTGATTTTATTCAAAACTTCTTATTGGCATCTAGACGCAATGTCATATATTTTCGAAGTCGTTCGGAGTCGAGTATATTCCAGATAACATTTATCTATCGTTTATAATCGATTTGAATATGTGCGCTTGGGTATGAACTCGCAGAATATATCTATCTCTCTTTGTCTCTCAATCAATATTCCACACACACACACACACCCATTATCTCTCTCTCTCTCTCTATATATATATATATATATAAAAGTGAACATAGAAGTCAACACTTAGAGGCAACAGCCTGTTTCATTCTAGATGCAATCATCAGGCCACATTTATATTATTATAATATTATATATTAATATTATATATTAATATAATATATTTACACACGCTCTACCTCTGATATTGAGCACATTATCTCATATTATCTTAAGATTATATTTCTTCATATATATATATATATATATATATATATATATATATATATATATTAGTACTCGTTTAGAAAACCTCGGATAGCTTAACTTGCACATATGTCAGGACAAATCGGTGCCCGAAGAAAAAATTGGATATAATTAATGCACTAAAAACGTCAAAAGAAAATGAAACCAATCGTCAAGTGCTTAAAGTCTTTAATCCAAAGAAAAACACCTAAACGAGTAGAATGACTAAAAGGAAGTGTGCTCAATACACTAAGTAGAACAAAGGTAAAATAAATAAATACATCCTAATGAGCAAGGTACTACCTATCTAGGTTTCACCTCATGAGATCATCAGGTTGAACTAGCCAGAACACCCTGATGATCCCATGTGGTGAAACGTAACTAAGCACGTGGATCATTAGAATTTACTTATTTTACTAATATATATATATATATATATATATATATATATATATATATATATATATATAACCAAATACATCTTATATCGAAGAAGACATGAATAATCGGATGTATTTCGAAACAATATACTTTCATGAACGTTTTCCAATTGTCAATATTTAATATCTATCTCTCTCTCTCTCTTTATATATATATATATATATATATATATATATATATATATATATATATATACGGTGATAGTCCAAAGTAGAACCAGTAAAGAACTCGAACACGTATGGGATAACACAGATATATTACAAACAGGAATATATACAGAGAAGTAGAAGTGTTAGTATGAACAATCAGGTTTAGTAGAGAAAACAATTTTGTCTCGGCTAGTATCACTATTCCAATGTCTTGCAGTAATTGTCTGAACGGGACTAGGTTTCGGACTGCCTCTGACCCGACTCTTGACTCGATTTGAACTACTGACGATATTCAGTCCCCCCCCCACGAGGGTGTCATGTGGCACAAGGTCTTTTTAACGTGGGCAATTCCCAAGCCATTAGGCTCGGCCAAAAAATAGCCCATTTGAACCCGTATAAACGGGTTCAGGGCCGGTTTTACCTTCCCGAAGGAGACTCCGCCCTTCGGCGGAGCCTCCTTCGGGTTCCTCCCGCCCGTAGGAAGAGAGTTGAACCGAACAGTCAGTTCAGAATTGAACTACTGACTTCTTGCCTACTCCTGAGTCGCAGTGTTTATTAATTATAGAATAGTCCATTATTATTACTGTGGGTAACCCATAACACCCCCTTCCGAAGCCTTTGCGTAGAAGGTTTTTTTTTAAATATCTTTTTTCTTTTGATCTATTTCCAAAGGTTCAGTGAATTTTCTTTTTCTTGACGGTTTTCTTGGTTCTGGCATTGTTTGCGGTCTTTTTATATCGAATGTGTCGAAAATCGTGTCCAATACCTCTTCTTGAGGTGGACCGTTAGCTTCCTGTAACGGTCTCTACCTTATTTGTTATACGTGTCTTCTGTGTGAGAATTTTTTTCCTTGTATTATGTACATCATATTACCAGTTCTTTTCTCAAGTATGCGTTGCTCCCAGTAAGAGGTATTATTTTTATATGCCTTAATTTTTTTTTCTCCTGGGAGGAATTTTCTTTTTGGTGCGAACTTAATTCCAAATGGTAGTCTTTGGTATCTGTACAACCCCTTGTGTGCATTTATGCATAGTAATTTTGAACTTTCTTCATCAACTGGAATTTGCAGGTACGCCTCGCTTAAATCAATTTTTGAAAAATATTTTCCGCCATTTAATTTACTGAATACTTCTTCTGGACTAGGTAGCGGATAATGGTAGTCTTTTATTGCTGCGTTCAAACCTGTAGAAAAATCAGTACAAACTCGAATTTCTCCTGATTTCTTTTTGACGTAGACCGTCGATGCGGCCCATTTGCTGTATTCTACTTTTTTCAATATGCTCGTATTTTCGAGTCTAATTTATTCTTAGTCAATTTTTTTATTGACGCAAACGGTACGCTCCTTTTTTTTCTTGAAAACAGGTTGAACGTTTTCCTTTATTTCAATTACTTGCCTATTCCTGAGGCGCAGTATTTATTAAGTATGAAATAGTCCATTATTATTATTATGGGTAAGATCCCATAACACATACATACATATATTTGTAAGCGTGTTTTTGTGAAATCACCGGAAGATGAAATATTTAAAATTATCTCGTGTGCTTTTATACCTGCCACTAATTTAATAAGTCATTCACTTTTTCTCAGATCAATTGTTAAGCCTAAATCAAAGTCAACACTGGATTTTCATATTGTGTTATCGATTGTCTCCTGATCAGTCATGAACATCACATTTGCGTCCTGCCAACAGCTTACATCCGAAAGACGTAGTTTACTTTCAAAATATCATCATGCATTTCTTCAATCGCGATTTCATATATCGTTTTGGCATTTAAAAAATAAGTACTACAGAACCATTAGAGATCATATTAAAAAATGTTACAAGGAATCCTGTAAGAGCAATTTACGGCGTTTATTCCCATGAAACCTGCCAGAAACATAGAATAAGTTTTTTATTAAAGCCTTTTTTTTATTTAGAATGATTCGTACAAATGTAATAAATAAATCCCCCAGAAAGTTGAATAGGCTACACATTATTTATGTGAAGAATTATCTTAAACAATAATCTCTACTGCAATGCAGATGCTAATTTCTTCTCTGGGATGTACGAATCACGTATAAAAGGCCCGTTTGTTTTGAAATTTTAACCCCCCAAAACTTTTTATTTAACAACCATAGAGAACCTTTTCTGGAAAGGCTAGATGTCATGTTCTTTTTTTTGATGAGGCAAACTTCAGGTTGAAACAAACACTACTAGATTTTATTTTCGTCAGAATCCATCTTGAACCATTAGAACTGATCATATTAAAAAATACAAAGATGGATCTGTAATGTAATCGATTCTAATCAGACATCTCGACTTCATCTCTCACCGACATGGCGTGCCTTTTCTGTCTTTTTTCTAGCAATTTTTTCCCACCCCTGGTCCCTCAACTGTTTTTATTCCCTTCTTATGAAAGTTAAATGGCTGATAGAAGGTACATAGCAGTTCGTAGCAAAATTCGATTTTCAAGACCTTGTTTTTTTTGTTTTCCATTAAATGGTGCGTGTGTGTGTAAATATCCTTTTTTGAACTAATTTTTCTTTTTAGTTTTTGGAAAGCATCATTCGCTATTCAAATGTGTCATTGTATGTGATAAATCTCCCCAGCCCGCAAAGTTGAATACCCTGTAATATTTGTTTATTAATCAAATATTCTGATCGGATGTGAATGTTGAAAAATGTAAATAGGATTTAATTAAGAACATTACAAAACAATGTAATAACTTTTGGAAAGGAAATTATTTTTAGACGAAAACATTATTTATTGGTAATGGACCTGACTTAATTCGACCTCGGCTCTCCGATTCCTCTATCAGAGACGCTATACATTACACCACCGCGCCTCCTGAAGTTAATATTAAGTGTTGAAATAAATAAAATCACATATCATATAATGCTTGGGAAGAGAGAAAATATTTAAAATAAATGCACTTTAAATATGTTCTAATGTTCTCAGATTTTAAAGTGACCATATCACGTAATTTTCACAATTATATTTTTTCTATGTTGACAAGTAGACTTTTTCTAGAAAATCAGTTGTAAAAATACATTTTCCTATTTTGTCAGTTTATTTATTTATATTATATTTCAGATATACAATTTAATGTTCACATGCATATCGGGTTTGTTTGGTTCTTTGATCATCCGTTTTTCTTTATGCATGTTTTATTAAAAAGCAGTGAAAGTTTCATTTTTTATTATCATTTATTAATGTTTTGTAACAATTCTAATAAACACATAATATCAAACAACACAAAGGAAAACCACAAAATGAAATCAGACAAAATCTTATCAACAGCAAAGAGGCGCAATACCAGATAACCTGCGAAAATAAACTGCATTTGCTCGGGGCATTTAGCATGAATAGAAAGAGGCTAGGGATCAACTGAATTACATCGGGCCTTGGTTGCAGCATCGTAAACAATTTTTATTAAAAATAAAAATAAAAAGGACGCCCACATAGCTACAGGAAGCGAGATACGAGCCAGAACGCGTACTGCTATGTAAAAAAAAAAAAAAAATGGTGCTATTTCAATAATAATCGTATTTGAAAGGAGCTTGTTCTTTTAGTCGAAATACTCAGAAGATATGGGAATTTTCATATTACATTACGAAGAGGAAATCAGAAAAAATATTAAACATGTTGAAAAAATTATCAAAAAAATTATATATAGAAAAGGATAACGGAAATTTCATGAAATTTAAAGAATCCTGCACGAACACACACACACACACACACATTCTCTCTCTCTCTAACTCACCCCCACACACAAATATATATATATATATATATATATATATATATATATATATATATATATATTTGTGTGTGTGTATTCATGTTTATTTGTCTTCGCCATCATAACGCAAAAGATGATATTCAGAAGGTATCGAAAGTAATCGGAAAAATAAAAATTAATAAATGCAAACATGGCACCTTATGTCCCTCATTAATCATGAAACAACAAAGTTTACATGTTATTACAAAAGGATGTTACTGAAAATAAACAAATACAAAATGTCTAAATTGTTTAATCAGGCAGGTTTAAATGTATATTTGTATTATATATATATATATATATATATATATATATATATATATATATATATATATATATATATATATATATATATATATATATATATATATATATATATATATATATATATATATATATATATATATATATATATATATATATATATATATATATATATATATATATATATATATATATATATATATATATATATATATATATATATATATATATATATATATATATATATATATATTTATATATATATATATATATATATATATATATATATATATATATATATATATATATATATATATATGAGGTATTCGTGAGTATGAACGGATTTTTATTAAAAATTAGAAGACATGTCTGTAATTTATTCAATCAGACATGCCTAAAAGAGAATTTGCTGCCTAAATACACACACACGTATATATATATATATATATATATATATATATATTTATATATATATATTATATATATATATATATATATATATATATATATATATATATATATATATGAGGTATTCGTGAGTATGAACGGATTTTATTAAAAATTAGAAGACATGTCTGTAATTTATTCAATCAGACATGCCTAAAAGAGAATTTGCTGCCTAAATACACACACACACGTATATATATATATATATATATATATATATATATATATATATATATATATTATTAGGCACCTCAACGATAACGATAAAAATTCAGCATACCATGGTGAAAATCTGCTCGAAATGCAATGGAAATATAGTTTTGTCGTCCAAATCGTTATCTTATCATTAAGAGTATGGATCAAATTATTCTTTGATTATTTACTTAAACATTTTACTAATTTTTAGAACATTCTCATTAAACAGCTTGTTTTTGTTGCGTCAGCGGCTGTATTATCTTTTAGCATAGCAAATTCTGGCCTCGTTTTTGCACTGACAAACACATTAATTCGCAAATTCTTGCAAAAATTGCAGAAATATCGGATTTTCATGAAATTTCCAAGAATTATTCACAAATGAATTAAATTATTTTGAAATGTTTTTAATTGAAAATCTTGGTGAAATATATTTTACATGTGTTTTAGGCCCTTAATTATTTTTTTTTTTTAAATTGAGATATTCAACGAGATATTTTATAGGATAATTTGTAGTGACTGTATTATTTAAAAATAGAATTCTTTCAAGATTTTAAATCACCGAATATTTTTTTCCTGCAAAACTGAACTCGGTCTTGCAGAAAATATGTCCTTAATTTGAAAATAAGAAAATAAACTAGAGAGATTATTTAATTTGAGAATCATTTTATTGTTTTTATGTACAATATATATTAAAGACAATATTTTCTGAAGAAAAATATTCGACCTAAAATAACTTTATATAAACTTTGTTTTCACGTATTTACAATTTTAATTTAAATAATTTATAAAGTGTTAAAATTTTTTAAATTCATTTCCAGTAAGATCATTTTTAGAAAATATCGTTATTTAGTAAGACATTTAAGCTTAAACATATGAATGTTGGTACCATTACTGAATTCCCTAATGATTTTTTTCTCTCACCATTTCTCATTAGGAGAGGAATAGTGGGCTGACACAAAACGACTTTAGCCTGTTTTCTCTCTAGCTGAAAACATTTTAATTCATTTGCGGACTTTTTCGTCATAAAATATGCTTTAAACAAACTGAATTAAATCATTTAAATTAACTAGCAAGAGACGAAAATTTATACGGTTTTCCTATTTGTATTTTCTGATGAATTCTGAACCTAATGAGTTCTACGACCATAAAATACCGTTGGAGTTCTTCTACTGCATCCTTAAATAGTATGACTTAACTAATTTAACACAATAGTACAATTGCGATCAAAATATGAATGCAGTTTATTATTTAAAGAAGAGCCTATAAAGGAAAAGACAGAATAAAACTGGCAAGCCTTTTCATTTCACTAAAACATTCGTTAAATATATGGGAGAGCTAATACCTCCGCCCACTTTCTTTCTTTCTTTCTTTCTTTCTTTCTTTCTGTCTTTCAAGAATGGCGATTTTTTTATCTGAATAAACGACATGGCGCAACGTATTCGCTAACTAAGGAACGAACCTAAGCGTAAAATTACATGTTCGGGTAATTTTTTCTAAGCTATACAGAGAAAAAGCAAAATGGAATAACCTAATATCGAGGAAAACATTATGGCATTAATAAAAAATAATAATATTTAGTTAACTCTCATCGAGATTTAATGCAATATTCTTTAACAGAAATTTTTCGGCTTCCTGGAATTATGGTCAATAAATATTCTTTTGTAGATGGAGATTTCACAGGGATCACATTTTAGCATTTCCATCCTAGTTATAAAACTGGATATGAATGGGGATATTTGATATTGATTTCCTTTATCTTTCATAAAGAAAAGCTTTAAACACTTGTCAGTGAAAAGATGCAAAGTTACCTTGGGAAATAAATTTATAAGCATCTATTCATTTTCTATGGAGGCAATTAGAATATTATCCACGATTTTGATATGCACATGTGCTTTTATTATCTAGATAATGATCACCGCCTACCTGGTCTCATAAATGACATGCAATACGACATTAATGAGTGACTTGGGGAATTTATTTGTATAATTCAACCAGTCTATGTTGTGGATGAACGATACTAGGCAATGTTTCAAGTATCATCGCCTTGATTAATGCATATAATTGACTGTTCTCTGAATATCATTTTAATGATATCAATGACCTTATTGTTTGTCTTTAGCCAAAGCTAAAATCATTTCTTATGTTTGTATGTTAGTATTGGTTTTTATTTTGATTTTCCTGTAATTTTAAGAAAGAAATAACAATAACATTCGCTCTCTCTGAATCATGTTCCGATGCATTTGTTTTTCATTAGCTTTGTTTTATATTTTTTCTATATTCAGTGTATATTGCTTTGAGTTATCTACCTTGAAGCATTCATGCTTTTCGAGGTCGACAAGTATGTTTTCCTTTTCTATCCCATAACTTTTTTATTTGCACAAAATCTTGGACATAACTGAATGAAACACCACATCCCTTCGCGACACTTCAACAGGTATTGCATTCTCGAATGAGATTTATGATCCTTTCCAATGTTTAAATAAATTTTATTGGAAATATATTCCTTTCAATTACGTTTTGCCAAGCCATCTATTGAGTTCTGCAAGAACGCACGTTTTACTGTAAACCGATTTGCACATTATTTATGCTTGCATTTGTTATAGGAGCGTCAATTACAAAATCCTTCAAGAATTCTTTCCTCAACACAGAGTTATTCCATAATATTTTTTTTACATGACCTGGAAAAATATACCAATAAATAAAATAATTTAATATATTTCGGTTAAGCTACATTTTTTATGAAGTCAGAATATTCAGCTTTTAAATAAAAATTATTTTCAGTTGGTTATTTTATTTACCGCTAAATAAAAGAAATGATTATATTGTACATGTGTTAATTTCATTGAGTTACGTCGAGATACAGTCTCGACGTCTGTCGAACTCTCTGCTTTGTCTTTCGGCCGGGGACATAGACGGGCTCTGAACCCGTCTAGGCGGGTTCAAAGGGTATATTTTGGCCAAGCCTACGGGCTCGGAGTTTCTCGGCCTTGCGCCACATATATTCCTCGTGGGTGGGATATTAAATACCGAGATCTGTCGAGAAACAGTCTCGACGTCTGTCGAACTCTCTGTTTTGGCAGAGGTACCCGGACGAAGCTTTGCCGAAGGTAGACAGGCTCTGAACCCGTCTAGGCGGGTTCAAAGGGTATATTTTTTTTTGCCGAGCCTACGAGCTCGGAGAAACCCACTTTAAACTCGTCCTTGTGCCACATATATTCCTCGTGAGTGGGATATTAAATACTGTGTTAATTTCATATATATATAAATATATATTTCCACGGGTTGCGGGTAATTTTGCCAATATAACATTGTGATTTCTTTGAGGATTCTTAAATGTATTTAATAATATTTGAATTAGAACCTATATAGGCTTCGAAAACGGGTTTATCCTTCGTCTTTCTATGATTTCCTCCATGATAATCCGCTGTATGACGGAAAATGAATCAGTATTATGGGAAAGCAAAGGCAAGCATTCTAAATCTTCAGTTATGTATTGAAAGTTATTCGTCTTTACAGGCGCGGTAATCGAATGCCTTTGATAAAGCATACAAAGTCAAATATATGAGTTTTATTCTGAAATTGAAATGTTAAAACTAACCGTTTTCCTACAGGAAACGTTCGACAACCATTGATCTATATTTAACGATATTGTCAGCTGAATGTTTTCAAGTATTTCTCTTAGAAAAGTTTTTCAGAGGATTAGAGTGTTCAAGTTAACTATAATTTATAGCTCCTTCTGCTCTTGATTATTTGCCTTCCAAATTTCAGGATATCCTTTACTCTCGAGTCACCGGTGAAGAATAACTGTAACATATTCGTTCTACCAAGTGTTTCGATTGATTGACCAGTAACAGAATACAAGAACCTGTGGAATAAGAAATTTACAGCTTACGTTAATTATATTCTTCAACATGTAAGCTACCTAACAGATTCTGGAAATATTCAAAATTGGTTGGTACCTTATCCAATGGGTCCGTATTTACAGATCACGTGAAAAAACAAGAGAGCATTTCCGTCTAATATTGTGGTTTTAATCATTTACGTTTTCGTCTTTTTTTTAGTCAGACACGGGAGTAAACAAGATGTGGACATTGAACATGAAACATCTGAATCTTCCCTCATAAATTTTTTAAGCATTAACCTATTTTATTGACAAACAAAGAAAGGCAATTCATTTTAAAGCTAATGCCAGTCGTAACTGACGTTTATGCAAAAAAACACAATTTTCTTTATTATTGACACAAAATCATCGAGATTTTGTTTTCGCGTTTTTTATATAATGACGCATATCCACTCGATAGCTGACTGAAAAAAAAAATTCACGAAGGAAAGCGAGAACTAATGTAATGAAGACGAAGCTCAGAGTTTTTTGAAAAGATAAAGAAAGATTCATGAAGAAAAAGAGAGTCCTAATGTGAAGAAGACAAAGCTCATAGCCCTTGATAAAGAAAGACTCATGACGAAAAGCGAGGCCTAATGTGAAGAATACGAAACTCATAGCCCTTGAAAGAATAATCAGAATGTAAAGCAAGGCCTAATGTAAAGAAGATGAAGCTCATAACCCTTGAAAGAATCGAGAAAGGCTCACAAAGAAAAGCGAGACCTAATGTGAACAAGACGAATCTCATATCCCTTGAATGGATTAATAAAGACTCACCAAGAAAAGCGAAGCTTAATGTAAAGAAGACGGAGCTCATAGCTCTTGAGAGAATAAAGAAAGTCTCACGAAGAAAGGCGAGACCTAATGTAATGAAGACAAATCTCATAGCCCTTGGACGATAAAGAAAGACTGATGAAGATAAGCGAGGCTTAATGTGAAGAAGACGAAAACCATTACAAAATTACAAAAAAATTATTAAGGAGAGAAAATGAAATGAAAGGGGAATATGATTGTAGAAAATTAGACAAAAACAAAGACAAGAAGGAAAAGAAAAAAGGCAAGAAGAAGAAGAAAAAAACAACAACAATAATAATAACAACAACAACACCAACAACAATAACAACAACAAGATTATATCTTGTGAGAGATAAATATGAAAAGCAAATTGAGGAAAGTAAAGAAAAACATGAAATAAAATAGAAAAGTAAAAAACATGAAATAAAATAGACAAGTGAAAAACATGAAACGATAGAAAAGAAAAGACATATTCAAGTTTCAAAAAAGGAGAAAAAAAGTTAAAGAACTTCAAAAACTTAAAATAAAAATGAACAAAAAATAGAAGTTAAAGAAAGAGGGATCTACTTGCAAAGAGAAAAAAGGAAACGTGAACAATAAATAAAAATGAAGAAAAGAAGAAATAAAGCAACATGTTAAAAAAAAATAATAGATATTCAATAAGAAGAAGAATGTCGAAATCCGTGAAAGCCTCAGAATAAATCGAAAGTAAATTTAATTAGTGAGTAGAAAATGATGTAAACGATGAAAATGAAACAAGAAAAAATAGAAAGGAAAGACAGAATAGAAATAATTAATATCTTAAAAGAACGAGAAGAAAATGGAAATACAGAGAATGCTAATTATAAGAAGAATAACGGAGTATAGAGAACAAAGAAGATGAAAATGAAGAAAAAACAGAGTCAAAAAAGAAAAAAAATGTTCAGATAAAACGTGAAAAGATGAAGGTAGAACATATGTCAAAACAGGAAGAAAAAGAAGAAAGAAAATAAAAAAAAAAAAAAATATAAATAGAAACACTTTCTGCGTGAACGATGTTTCTTACACTCATACCATAATTCAAGAAATATATAAAAATATAAAAGAAAGCAATTAAGTGAATAACTTATGGATTATAGATAACGCGATTCAAACATAGTGAGGCGTTGATGAATCAAACCAAAGTAAATTTTCTTAATTAAAACTGTTTGTTTTAAAAGAGAAGCGGCAAAACTTGTGTCTTTGTTCTGTAGATCTTTTTTGGTTTTGTACTCAGTGAAATTAAACGACGGCTTTTCTCAAATTATCAAAGAAGCGCGAAAATTAATCCAGCTCCAACACAGTTTTATAAAAGTTATTAATTAATAAATTAATTATTAGTTTTTTCTGTAAGCGACAACGAAACTAAACAAAAACTCCATAGATCTTCAAAAGTTTCTCAGCTTGAAAGAAAATTGTGCAAATTTTACAAACGCAACTAATAAAATAATTTTTGTTTTACTTTCTTTTATGTGTTGCTTAACATCGGAGCATTTCAATCTAATTTGTTTGTGGTTTGTAAAGAGGCAAAGAAAAAAAAAGTTTGATATATCAGAAGTTCTGAGCAGATTGATTTGGATTCTATTTATTCAAAGGTGCTGTTAATTTTCTTTTACTCTGCCCTGAATATATCAATATATTCATCGATGTCCAATTGTTACAGATGATATTTAGTTTTTTGAGGTAATTTTACCAGAGCTTACTAAACAACCACGTTTGTTAATTAAAAAATCTATCCTTTAAATTATTATCTAAAGCCTAATTTAATAATATTCCCCGTTTATTTTATATTGAGCAAAATCCCTAATAGCTAACGATGTAAACCTCTCGTGTATAAAGCACCTAAAGACCGATAGACTCTCCGGAGTGTCAAAGTGAATTGCGAAACAATAATTCTACACTAAATGGAAGAAAGAATCTTCTTGTTGACAAGAAAGAAAAATGAAATGCAACAAATTAGTAGGCGGTAATTTTAAGGATACATATATTAGAGAAGTATTGTTGCACCAATATATAACTAAGCATATATATATATATATATATATATATATATATATATATATATATATATATATATATATATATATATATATATATATATATATATATATATATATATATATATATATATATATATATATATATATATATATATATGACCTGACGATTGCGTCTAGCATGAAACAGACTGTCGTCTCTAACTGTTGACTTCACTGTTCACTTTTATATTTGCACACGCTATATCTCTGATATTAAACATTATATCCCATAAATATAGCACACCGTAAGAGTATATTTCTTATTATATATATATATATATATATATATATATATATATATATATATATTTATATGTATATATATATATATATATATATATATATATATATATATATATATATATATATATATAGATAGATAGATAGATAGATAGATAGATAGATTTGTACCTAGAATAGGCTGCGCTAGTAATAGCTTCGCACAATAACAAAATTGCTACAAAGTTAAATAAACATTAAAGGAAAAGTGAAGACATATTCAAAATCGCTTGATGACTTTCAACAAATAAATGAACAGGATACTTACCTTGAAAATAAAATAATGTCGTAATCAAGTGTTTTAGACTGATTAAAAGAAATATTTAGGAAAGAAGCCACCACTAATTTACTTGAACCTAGAAGCCTATTTTCCTGAAGATTTTTTTAAGATGAGATTATCTGATTTTCAATCGAAAATTTCACTGACAGTTCGCTCAGTGAATATCGAATGTTTCCTTATATGAAAACGGCTAATATCCCTCCAATGATTACAATAAATAGTGTTGTTGATCAATAACACTCAATAATTGATGCCTGGCAGTTCCAGTCCTGTTTCAAACTATGATAGGATCAGTATAAAAGAAGCTTTCATCAAATTGTGAAACTGAGATCAAGCGAGGTTTCGGAATCAAACAATACTTTCCACTCTCCCCAAAATTCCTAGGCGACGACTTTTTACATCAACAGTACGAAAATCTGATAGGAAAATGAAGTTGTATTCCGATTTTGGAATCTTTTCAAATATGTCTGCTTTATTTCCTTCTTCGGACAAAATCTTTACGTTTCATTCTAAAAAAGAGGATTAGTCCTATTGTGAAGGTATGGTGTTAGGTTTAAATTTTCTTGGCGGAGTCTCATTCTTTTTAGATTTCAAGTTAATCTGCAGTTTCAAAGTGAAATCAAATTTTAAGTTCACTGTAAATCGTATATCAATGATATATTAAAATTCTCTTTATCCCTGTCGGCAGGGACATTAGCCTAAATTGTCCCTGGTTCGTTTAGTCTTCGGTACAACTTTTTGACCTTTTTTTGTTTTGTTTTTTTTACTCACATCACGTTGTGAAATGTTAAAAATTGACTCTTGAGTAATTCACAAGAAATTGTTTAGCCTTGTCTTGTCGCCCTGTTTGGCGTTCTTTCCAACAATTACGCTCCCATAGTAGTTTTTTTTTTCTGATACAAACATTATCTAATCAAATAAAATGTGTGTATATTCTAACGTCATTTTATGAATTTTCCGATATGTAGATAATATAATATGTAGGAGGCTTGCCTGAAGATTAATAGGACTGGTTTGCTATGAGAACTATGATCGGAAAATGGATAAGCGAATTGTGTTATCATTTAAGATGATATCTTGAGAGAATATAATTGTAATTTTTGCTTTCTGCTACCACCGTATGTTTGAAATTCTTTCGTGTCAGGACAAAAAGTCTAAAAAGGTAACATTTTTTACTCTCGTTCTAGGAAGCATGTATTATAGATGGATTTCTGAGTAAGTACATAATTATTTAATATGAGGGGATAGATGATTCTTAATAGAAATTATCAAACAGAAAGTGAAAAATATGGTCACTGAAAGGAAAAATTAAAATCGGTTAAGTTGTCAATGATACTGGTAAGAGCGGGTTTTAAACTATTAGGTAATATGACTTAATAATGTCGTTTTTTGACGTATTTTGTAAGGTCAAAAAACGACATTATTACGTCATTATTTTTGCACCCACCTAATATTATATCATTAAACCGATTCCTGTAATATTCTACACACATATTACAGACAATACCATTAGAGCTATAGCAAATACATTACTATTGATGCTACATCTAATGAAAGTAATTACTATAACGTGGTAGCGTCTTCACAACAGATGTTCGAAACATTGTCCGAGACATCGCACTGATGGCCAGACTAGAAAAAATGGGGAAATGCGATATCTCTTCAGCAGTAAAGTTCATATCCATTAATCAGCTCCATTTATCGTTCTGTATTCTTGTGAGACGCAGACGCTGATGGTGAAAGAGGGACGAGGATCTGACTCAAGCGTAACTAAGGACTTTAGAAAACCGATTCATATCTGATATAAGGAGCAGAAAACGGACGAATAGACGAGGAATCTTCTCACGAAAGTCGGGATCTCTTATTCCTCAATGACGATTTCTCGCGTGTATTAAACGACGGAAACAAGTTTGATTCTTCAGGTATGCTGGTTTGAAGAATAACGTTTTACAAGATAAAGTGGAGGCAGTCCGACAAGGAGGCGACAACGGAAAACATGTCTTCATAACGTCAGAAAAGTTCAGGCACGGAGTCCAGAATAGAAATGTGATTCTGTTCTCATGTCTTTTTGATGATCCCCGTTGATTTGAGTGATTTTCAATGCCGGCGCTGATTATTTTAATGAGTCTCTTCCCGTCAATATTTGTTGGCGCCCCTTATGGCTGATTACTTTCTACTAAATAAACATTTTCACAGGATCTTTAAATTGCGTTTTAGTGAGTTTGTGATAAAAAAAAACAAAAACAAAACAATGTTTAAGTTGTTTTGCCACACAATGAAATCATTTTTTTCATACTATTCTATATTGACATTAAATAAATATAAACGATAAAATATTGTTATGGTCTATTGTAATTATTTAGATTAATCGGACTGTTGACTTCATAGTTATTGTCATATTCACGATGTTTCGGCTGTTATACGCCCTGGGATTCTTCAGATGATTGGAATTTCGAACTCAATATTTAATTTCTTTGTTATACTTCTTCAAAGTCACATGACCTAGTGGATAAAAGCGTTGGTTGGACCCAGTGATTAACCAAAAGAGTTGTGTGTTCGATATTTTGCTAATGCAGAGGCGAACAAAAGAAAATGGAGAGTTGAGTTAAATGGAAAAAAATGGCAGGTGGAGCTAGAACAATTAACCACGGTGTAGGAGATAAAATGTTCAGTTCGAAAGGCTGGAGCGTATAATGACCGAAACGGCGTGAATATGTCAATAAAGACGAGGACAACCATCCGAACAATGTAAATAAAGTAAATAACAAAAATGATGGTCGGTGAAATAACGAAAATAATTTATGAAGCTGAAATATGAGTTTTCGTTTCATTGCTTATTTCTTTTGGTACTTTTATCAATATTTTAATGTTAGAAAACGATTTTAAAAGTAATTTTCCTTAAAACTAACTTTAGGAAGGAATCATTATATTGCCTATAAAATTACCTATTAAATTCTTACTCGCTAGTATCTTCGTGAGTGATATATATATATATATATATATATATATATATATATATATATATATATATATATATATATATATATATATATATATATATATACACACATACATATATATATATATACACACACACACATATATATATATACACACACACACACATATATATATATACACACACACACACACACATATATATATATATATATATATATATATATATATATATATATATAGAGAGAGAAAGAAAAAAAACATGGTAGGACGGAAGGAAGGATACACGCATACGTACACGTTCATGAAAGTAAGCTAATCGCAGGAAGAATAAAACCTGGAGAATATTTTTCTTGGTTTCTTCCTACGTTCTGCCTGCCGTGAATTCTATTACAAGCAAAATTATTCTGATGTAATTCGTTTGTCAAAAGCCTCACATTAAGAAAACGATTCTAGCATGAACTATTGTGAGTTAACTTTTTCACATGGAAATGACAGCGAAAAATGGCGGATCGTTGAGAAATTAAAACAAATGAAAGAAGTAAAATTTAACTGAACGCATGTGTTCACAAGTGTATAAAATGCTATGCATAATAACTGAAGAGAATTAGAATTTTGTTGCTTTTTCTTTCCATTTCAATTTACTTGTCTCTTCATCTTTCGTTTGAGTCGCGTTTGTTAGAGTAGTTCTGGGAATAAACATTTTTCTTTCACACAATTTGAGCCATGTTTCCTTTACGATTTCTTATCTTTCCTCAATTGTGTAGAGTGCTCTGTTAGGGCCATGGACACAAGTACTGCAGCCATAGCTATAGAGGTGTGTCTAGGGAATGATACATAAACAGAGCCCATCAACGTATTTTATAGATTGATTGACTTTTTGCAAGTTATTTGAGACCAGAATTTTTAGATGTATTTAGGTGATAGAGATTTTTCCATGATTTACTGATATCGATTTTACTAATTAACACATAACTGGATGAAGAAGTGGTGCATTTATACTTCCTGAAGTGTATTTGCACGTAGTGAATGCAACGAAGCAAGAGGGAACTGAAACCCGGCTCCCCGATTATCAACTCTGAGGCTTTATTCATTTCACTGCCTGCAAATCAAGTTTAGGGTACCCTGTGTTCCCAAGCGTACTGTCCATGCTTGACGGATCAATTCCACAAAATAATGGAAATAGTTGGAAAGGAAATGGAGTTAAGTGAATGAGCACGAAGTGAACGAAGCAGAATTAAACGAAAATTGAACTCTGCAAGCAGATTGCATTTCCCGCGCCGACAACATTATTCTATCCGCAAAACTTAACTTATGGATATTTTTATAGCATTATAAAATTAGTTTAGAAATTGCTGCTGTAGAAGTTTAATTCTGTGGGAATGTTAAAATAGAATTTATGTGTTTTAATCAAACAGGATACGGCGACGCCGATAGGATGTTTAAGTCCTTTGGATGAACTAGATTTTCTTGAGACTTGGATCCGGTGTTTTGCAGCCCAAGCTAAGGCTAAATCATTGAAAGATTACCAGGCAGGTTATGAAAGTATAATGAAAAATTGTTATGACATACCAGAAACCATTGGATAATTTGAATTTCGTCGAAATTTCAGAAATTATAAAACGATGAAATCAGACCGAGATCTCCATTAAAAAGAACAGGACATAAATCTCAAGAGGGCTTATAGGGAACTTTTAGAATAAGGGGAGTCTTTTAGAATAAGTTCGAGAAAAAATGAATCGCATTAAACCTCTCCGTCTCAAGGACGTGTATTGGATTGATCAATAGGATTGTACTTATTTGCATATGTTATATAATTGTACCTATTGGCATAGGTTAAGAAAAAGAGATATAAAGTTATAAGAGACAAGCAAGGAGTTGACTACTGATCAGGTGTCGTATTACAAAACAACCCAACCCAACAAAACATAGGATATCTTAAAGTTTCAAATAAGAAAATTCAATCAAATGAATTATTTTTCATATATGAGATCATAGTTGGACACCTCATATTCTGCAAAGTCCCCGTAGAGCACCATCAAATAGGAAGACCATTTGAAAGTCGAAAGTAAAAAAAAAAAAAATGAAAAATCTGGAAGTTCAATTATTTAAGTCAACAGTAGTAACTGTCCTCTTATACGGATGGAACATTTGGTCATTTAACCGAATCACTGAGAAAAAAACTACAAAAATGTAAAGTACACTTGATAAGTAAAAGCAGCGACAAATTTCAACTGAAAAACAAAGAACTTTACGCGAACCTATCAAAAGCTAGGGACAAAACTTCTTAACGACGACTGCTGTTTCTTCATAATATTCTTCATCTAAAACTTTCATGTTTATAACAATTGCAACAGTAACTTTGATTTGCTCTCGGCTTATGGCCATATCTCGTTGAAACACGGTATCCCGTACGACCAACAACGTTAGGCAACATAGAACCTACCTAGTCGCTATATCGATGACCGCTTGATAATGCTATTTGCTGTAAGTTTGTATGTGTAATAGCTAATGGCTAATGGCACGGAATTCTTAATCACGGAGCTTATTTCCAATTCTTTTTTGGGTTCGTTTTATTTACTTACGCGCAAAGACCGCAACTCCCCTCTCCTCCCCTATGGGTTGATTAGCAAGTCTTGTATCCCTAAATCATAATTATCTCCACCCGACCTCCACCAAAAAATTCTTACAATCTAAAAATATTTTCTGGTCTTACAAAGTGTTCAAATGCTGTAGAAAACGAATCAATCAACTGATTTGCTCTCAATCCTTTTTTGGGGTGAATTCCCGTATGAAAAATGACCAGTTCTTCAATCTACACAGTTTTGAAGTGTTTAGGTACAATAATGAGATACAGTGTTTACAATGAGGGATACTTCCATCGCTTACATTTTGTCATTCTGAACAGCATTTTCTAATTATTTACATTATGTATATTGTTCGAACTGTTGTCCTTATTTTTATTGTCATGTTTAAGAGGCTTTGTCCGGCCATCGTCTAGTGATTGAAATTTCGAAGAGAAACCTTCATTTCTTTCACCGGAGTAGATTGTTCTATTTCCGGTCACCTGAAGAAAGCAGGAGCGTACAACGACCGAAACGTTGTGTACATGGCAATAATGATGAGGAAAACAGTCCGTACAATGTAAATAATGTAAAAAAAATCACAGTAACTCATGTCAGAAATATAAACGGATATCATTTTCTAAGTTTCATATAAGCTAATAGTACCCGTGAAATTTTCCCATTTTTCCTATTTGGTTTTTCTGAAGTATCATAATATTTACGAAATAAAGGATATTTTTGCGTGTCCCTCTGCTACAGAATACCAGTGGAAATTCCTATAATGCATCGATAAATATCTGACCTTAACAATTCAAAGCAAAACATTAAAAGAAGACACGCAATTATTACTGCAGTTGAAAAGTCGAAAGTAAAAAAGTTTAAAGAAAGTTTAAAGAAATACGAAGCTACAAATGAAAGTTTAAAGAAATACGAAGCTACAAATGAAAAGATTTAAGATTGGAAACTTTTCGGTTTCACAGAAGCAGACGTAAAGAACATGAGAGAATTATCGAATCCCGTATTTTCTATTTCTTTCTATTTCCTTCGCACTGAATTTAAACAGCGTCTCTGATACGAATTTTCTTCCTATCAAAACTAAATGGTACATTATTTATGAGCTATTGTTAAGGTATAACATACATATCAGTTAGCGAGGTAACCGATGATTGATTGATTTATTTATTTAATGGCATATCGAAACATTATGGGTCATTTAATTTCGAAATTTAATTTTCTTTGGAGCTTTGAAGTAATAAATATATGATATATGTTTTTTTTCGATTTTCACAATTGATGAGGAAGATGATACGCATCATTTTCTCGGGTACATGTTTGTGTGCACATGATTATTAAAGGTAGTTATATCTGTATTTATGTTGTAGTTTTGTTCAAATTATATTTTACAATATAGTTTGATTTCCTTAAGAAATTATAGAATATTATATGAACTAATATTATGAAACTTCTTCCATGTTGTTTGGTTGGTTAATTTTCTTTGGCGGAATATCAACATCTATGGTTTAATTAATGCCAAAATCTTAATATTTCACGTAATTTTAAACTTTCAATGTAAAGGCATATACAGTGTAACCCGGATATAAGAGTAACCCGGATATAAGAGAAACCCGGATATGACAGATATTCTCTGGTCCCAAATTAGAGCCTGTGTTAATGTATATATAATAGACCAAACCCGGATATAAGAGAAACCCGGATATAAGAGAGATTTTATCTGGTCCCAAATTAGAGCCTGTGTTAATGTATATATAATAGACCAAACCCGGATATAAGAGAAACCCGGATATAAGAGAGATTTTATCTGGTCTCAAATTAGAGCCTGTGGTAATGTATATATAATAGACAAAACCCGGATATAAGAGAAACCCGGATATAAGAGACTTCTTCTCCGGTCCCGACAACTCTCTTATATCCGGGTTCCACTGTATATATATATATATATATATATATATATATATATATTCGATGATAATATGTATAGTTGGTTTTATTAAATATAATTCTATTTTTATATTTATTATTGTTGCATTTGGATAAGTAAAATGTATTGTTGATCATTTTATTATATCATGTGATAAAAATGTATAATTAATTCATATTTGGGGGTTCATTATTTGCACATAGCGGGGTTCTAACAGCTCCTTCAAGCCCAGGTGAGGGCAATCCCGGGAACAATTAAGAGGTAGTACCAGGCTCCTCAAAACCTCTAATCTCCCTATCAGAGGTTTTGCTGCTGGATGTAGTTTATCAGCATACCCAGAAGAAACTTATCTACTTAGCAATACACCGAAAGCTAGAGAAAAATCTGAAAGTTTTAAAAGACACTGTTTCATTCTTGTCCTTTTTGATTGAGTGTTTTTTTTTTCTTTTTTTTTTTTTTCTTTTTTTAAGCCTACCAACCTTTTGTCTGTTATTTAGTTGAAATATATTTTTGGGTCATAAGAATAATTTTACTTTTCTTTTAGTGAGTGGATCTTGTATTATTATTATTATTATTATTATTTTTAAGATACTAATAATTTTCAGATAAGATACTAATAATTTCCAGATACAAATCTTACTATTTAGCTGCGGGAGAAGAGTTGGATTTATACTTTTCTGTTATGGATGTATTTTCACAGTGGAGGCTTGTATTTCACTAAGTCGATCCTAAAAAAGGTTCGACCTACAAAACGTTAGGAACTTGATATAATAGTTAATGACGCAGCAATCTAGTTGTGGTGGCTGATACTTTAATGTTCGACATCGACTGACTCACCAACTCACCGAGCGATATACTTCGCGACTGCTACTACTACTACTTATTATAGGTGGGAGAGTCTATTAACAATAGAATAGGTATATTCCAGTATAAAATTTTCCTACGAGTATTTCGCGTAAATGAATATAACAAAGCCGACTGAAATTCGAACTCGGCTCTCTGGTTTCACAATCTGAGTTGTTATATATTTATTATTACACGCGGCCGTTCAAACTTACAATCATTGGTATTCCCAAGCGGTCGCCTATCTAATTATTGAACACGCTTGAGGTTGCTTAACTTTCGTGATCGGTCGAGAACAGGTTTAAATGGCATATGGACGCAAGCATTTTCGGTCCTGTCGTTCAAAAATGGAGAGTACTGATAACGTATAAACGCTTGGAAGTAACTGGTTGGCTAAGAAAAGATTTCAAAACGAAGAGTGATAAAACTCACAAAAGAAATTTTAGTCAAACCCAAATCGATCGTAAAGGATACCCAGACAGAACTAAAGAACATTGGAACAGATTTACAGGTTCTCACAATGTGTAGAACGTTGAAACGATACGGATTTCACGGATGGGTTACTCGAAAAAAACCGACTACGGAAGAAAACACATAAAAATGGCTCGTTCAGAATTTGCTATTTTTTTCTTTCTTTTTTGTAACAGTCGAGTGATTAATGGAATACAGTTATTTGGACAGAGGAAACAAAAATTGAACATTTAAGACTTAACCAGCAACTTTACGTTGGGAGATAAAGAACAGAGAGAACGATGTTAAAAAAATAATACCATTCCAACATTAATGCATGATGGTGGATACATCATTTTATGAATTTGCCTCAGTGCAGCACGTAACAGGAATCTTACGAAGATAGAAGGGAAGAGTGTTTTGCTAGAATATCTGTGCATTCTTTCGAATCATTTTTTTTTTACTCCCAGCAATCAAGCCTGGACATGGTAGGCAATTCATCTTCCAAATAGAACGGTTCAAAAATACTTCGAAAATCATCTCAGAGTTGTTTAAGAATAGAGTTAGTATAGTGTTTCTCAACCTATTTAAGCAACGGCATATCTAGGGGCAAATGAAAATATCACTGCACACTTAGTAAAATTTTTAAGGTGTGTACATTTAAATGTAACGAAATAAAACTATAGAGTTAAATATATATATATATATATATATATATATATATATATATATATATATATATAACAAACAAATATATGCTTACTTTATTTCAATGTATCTATTCAACTATATGTGCAGTTTATTTAGCGTGAAACGTCTGCTGGTTAGTTTCTTGCGATTTCTTCAATGTTTGGTGGAATGTTTGACAAGAAGATGGACATTTGTTCTTCACTTAAGCGTAGTCTTTCTCGCGTCATATCTTTGATGTTCTTTATGGTTAAGAAGACTAATTCACATGAATAGCCAGCTGAAAATTGCTATAAAATTTTGCATAAAATTTTAATACTTATTGATATTGTAGACTCGTCCTTTTCCTACCTATCACCCCTATTAACAGAACAGTCTATATCTTACGCCTACGTACGGAAAACTTCAACCAATAAAAAACCGTACTAGGCGAATCAACAAATTTCATTGGTTAACGGCACAATAATCTGAAAGTTTCACGTGCAAAACGAAATTGCGCCAAAACTTCTTTGAGCCGATTTTGGACTTTTCAAAACATATAAAAGAAAACGCCGACTGACCAAAGCAGTCAGTGTCGAACATCCACAGAGAAATTGCCAACATACTCCACGTCACTCGAAATCACAATTTTACCGCGCAAAGGTACATCAACGCTGACTCACTTGCAATTTAAACTCAACCAACTCTGTGGACATCGAATCGCAAACCTTGCTTATCGAAAATGAATTATATTCACTACATATTAAGTAAAAATCAACGTGCAAACGATTCAGAAATATTACAGTCAAAGGTAGATCACTCCATAAGAACTCCTCCCAAAAAACACTTAATATCGACATTTTTAATATCAACACAAATCTAGGAAGACTGTAAATGAACAAACGAATACTAAGAGAGACATACCGAAACCTAAAATATCACACACACTTTGCCATAGTAACATATACCAAATATCCTGTATATATATTACTTTTAATTGTATATAAATGTTTTATTGGTTTCTAAATTGAATATGTCTTTTTTTTGATTGTATTTAAAATTTGTTTATTTATTTGTTTGTGGATGCAGAAAGTCATGCAACCTGCACAAATTCCTTTTCATTCTCTCAATTATAATTATTAAATTCTGTACATCCCCAACAAATATATTAACGCTGTACAATTTCTACTTCCACACACACACACACACACACACACACACACACACACACACACACACACATCCACACACAAAAACACACACACACACACACACACACACACACACACACACACACACATATATATATATATATATATATATATATATATATATATATATATATATATATATATATCCGACAGTAGATAGATAGATAGATAGATAGATAAAAAGCAAATATATGGATATAGATCCGACAGTATGAAAAAAATATACAAAAAAAAAAAAAAATCCTAATATGTAATTATGCTGTTTTAATGTTTATATAATGTCAACGTCGGACGTTTCGTTTATCTGTTTTGATTAGTCTTACTCTTATGTCCATCGTCTTTTCATTTTGAATTAAATATAGTCTAATGTTAATTATG
The DNA here is from genome assembly GCA_903632075.3 of Acanthosepion pharaonis. Lineage (NCBI taxonomy): Eukaryota > Metazoa > Mollusca > Cephalopoda > Sepiida > Sepiidae > Acanthosepion > Acanthosepion pharaonis. Next base: position 323,035 of record CAHIKZ030005620.1, on the reverse strand, counting down.
TCTTATGAATATGTCCTGAAGATGGTCTACTAGACCGAAACGTCCGACGTTGACATTATATTAACATTAAAACAGCATAATTACATAATAGGATATTGTTTGTTTTTTTTCCGTATATTTTTTTTCATATATAGATTTATATTATAAATTAACTGATTTAAAATATGATTTATTCGCTATAAATTAACCATGTTTTAAAAAACAGAAGCTTCTTCAAATTTAATCATTAATTAAATTTTCAAAATTAGTTCTTTTTATTTAAAATTTTTTCATTTTTTTTTTTTTTTATATAACATATATATATATATATATATATATATATATATATATATATATGCTGTGACAAAATTTCGCCGCACACTTAATATGATCACGTGGCACCCCCATGTTCTGCGGCACGATGGTTGAGAATCACAGAGTCAAGCTAATGGAATGATCATGTCTGCCGTCAGAGGAAATTTGTTTTAATGAATTGAGAAATACTGGCATTAAATTGAACATTTAAGACCTAATCAACAAAAAAATAATAGAAAACACTTGCATCGCCTTCGCATCACGTGTCTGGTATTCACAAGGATTCTGTAAACCAAATCTAAATAGAATAATCCTCATATATACCAACCAAGTGATGTGAGGACGAAACAAGTTTTTTTTTTCTTCTGTTCTTAATTTTGTTTTAATGCGACGCTTGCAAATGCATATTTAGAAACCAACAATTTTCTGCCGGATCTTTTTACTTAGTGCACTTTTACAGCAACTTGGGGATGAGTACACCTTTTAGATTTTTTCATTCAATTGTCCAATAATCGTAGATGATACAAAAAGATAGTATATGTTTTAAAATCCTGTTCACACTAAGCAAGGCAGTAACGCCCCTAAGATACAAGCAGTTACTACATATAAAAGAATTATAAAACAAAATTTGCAAAGGAGCGTGAACAAAAGTATAATCGGGGAGACAGTAGATCGCGATTATAATTGCATTTAAATTTTTGAAGATTAAAATTCACTGGAAAACATGGAACCGGAAGTGATTTTCACAAACGAAAAGTGCAAGAAAAGAAACTGTTAGCATAAAACTTATGGTTACATCTAACTGCAAATTGCTGAAAACTCTTCGCCAGTCTAGCACTGCGTTTAAATTCATTAAGTTTATGTAACATAGTGAAGAATTAACATAAAAAAAAATATTCATAGAAAAGGTACAAGGAGACAATTTCATGGCTGTGGGAAAGTGAATAAAAAAGACGCCAGATGTGGACCAATAATATTGCTGATTATTCTTTGGATTTTATCAAGGATCTCTTGATAAGCAGCAACGACATTTTTAATTAATTTTTGTATCTACTGAGGTATTTCTTGACACAAACTTCCGGTGACCGGATATTGGAAAAGCATGAATCGAAAATCCGTGCTTCTAATTTTGTCAGTTGACATCTTGACAAAAATATATCTTTACTGGCACACCACGAGGTTTGATTCAAGAAGATAATAGGGAAATCTACTCTACCATGTCTATTTTTATGGAGGAGAATAAAACCGGGTCTGTTGATGGGGCCTAAAAGACACATGTAATAATGTAATTCCTCCTACTGAAAAAGAAATATCTAGCAAGTAAATGCTTAAAACCTCATATATATATATATATATATATATATATATATATATATATATATATATATATATATATATATATATATATATTATAGCATGTTGCCCGTGTTTGATTCAAAAATCGTACGACATATTCAGCAATAGCTATCACTTGCCTTAAAATATTTTTGCCCTTCTTTGCCTTTAAAAGAGTTTCCTTTGCCGTGCCGATGTTGCGACATGACTTACTTCTTGCCTATCTCACACTGTGAATATTTTCTCAGCTCTAAACTAAACATTAAATCTGTTACGAAAAAAGAACTAAACAAAATGAACACAAAACGATCAGCTTTAAAAAAAACGACTCGTAACTGGAAAAAATCAAATGAAAAAAGAATGTTAACAACAAATCCTTTTTCACGCCCAAACCATTTCTGCGAAATCAGAATCAACGTTGAGTTTAAGCAAGCGAATGAGCCAGTTGGAGTAAAGTGCCATACAGATTAAAATTTTTCCCACTTGTGACGAATCGATTTTCTGCATGCTAGCATGCTAGTTAACATTTGTATCAGTGAGCTGTTGGCTATCCGCTGGCCAATAGAATCTTCCTGCCTATTCGTTGCAGCCAGCTATAGGCTCTCACTCTGGCCAGTAGAAAATGGCCGCAAACTACATGAAAACTGCCGTAGAAGCATGAAAAAATCGATTATTTCCACTATCGATGGGAGTTGGGAAATGCAAAGTCGGTCTTGGTCTTCCCGCTAACTTAGAGCATGTGCATGTAAATTTTGGTGCAAATCCGTCGAAAATTGCGGCCGTGCATTCGTTACACACACATCCTACATTATATATATATATATAATTGTTTGAATAAAAACTGACCACTTTAAGGTTCCATGTAATAAGTTATTTCACCACAACCCCTTTAACAGGGCTCTGGATCATCAGACTTTACTTCCAAAGGTTGAAATGAAAAATGAAAAGAAATTCACACGTTTTTGACGGACCGCATCAAAAACGTGTGAATGTCTTTTCATTTTTCATTTCAACCTTTGGAAGTAAAGTCTGATGATCCAGAGCCCTGTCAAAGGGGTTGTGCTGAAATAACTTATTACATGGAACCTTAAAGTGGTCTGTTTTTATTCAAACATATCGGCTCTGAATTTTACATTGAGCTCTCCGGATATCATCTTCCTTGGGTCTACTCATGCGGATTACCCAGTTTTGCATAAACGAAATATATCTATCTATCTATCTATCTATCTATCTATCTATATATATATATATATATATAATATTTTTCCTGTCTCTAGCCAAGTATATCCTTATAGACTCATATATAAATGACCAAGATTTTCCTATCTCCGAACAATTAAATGATAATGGACTCAATATAAAACGACCAATATTTTCTCTTTCCCGACCAGAACGAAGTAAATGGTTATAAACTCAGATATAAATGACCAACATTTTTCTATCTCAGAACCAAGTAAATGCTTATAAACCCAAATATAAACCACCAATATGTTCCTCTCCACGTTCTAGTAAATGCCTATAGACTTAAATAAAAACGATCAATAATTTCCTATCCTCGATCCAAGTAAGCGCTTACAAACCTTAAATAAGGACGATCAATAATGCCCCATCCTGTGTTGTCAGAACATTTAGAGACGAAAATATAAACGCCTCGTTTTTATGTATCTGTTAAATGTTCATGGATACATATATGATAATTATAGACTTATTTCAACATTGACAGGCACCGCATTGTTTAACATTTCAGAAAATCGACAAATTCAAAAATACCTTTCGAAGGTGTTCATACTTTAGTTCCAGAACCGATGTTGTTATCTTGAAGTGTCTTTCTCGCAATGTCTTTCGGCATCATCAATAGCATTAAGAGCGTTCCTTAATTTTTAAGCCTCTGCAAAAACTGAATATTCACAAGCTTTCAGGTAAGAATATTCTTAATTTTAAATCCAATAATAGGATATTTGGTTATTGCTGGCCTATCAAAATGACTGACGTATACAAGAATTACTTAGGAGGATGGTTACAGTATTATAGAAAAAGCACCGCCAATGCCCACGAACATAGGATTTTGTCTTCATAACAGAAAAGTATTTATAGAAAATGAACAGGGAGGCAGATTTACTGTTAGCGTAGAACTTACAGTTACATCTAGCCGAATAAACTGTAAATTGCTGAAAACTGTTCGCCAATCTAGTACTGCTCTTAAATTCATTAAGTTTAGGTACCATAGTGAAGACATCATCTGAACAATTAACATAACAATTATTTATAGAATAAGTACAAGGATGCATATTTACAGCTGTGGGAAAGTGAATGGAAAAAGACGCCAGGTCAGAAACTATAATATTGCTGATTCTTTGGATTTTATCAAAGATGTCTTGATATACAACAGGAACACAGAAACCTTTTAATTAATTTTTGTGTCACATGTAAGGTATCAAAAATCAAAGTCTTAATTTCTTTCATCAACTCCAAAGTTGGTTTTCTTGATGAAAATGTTTGTTTTTTTTTTAATTTTTTTTTTAATTATTATGAGTCAAATGGTTCAGTACATTTACTGTTTTGTTCATACTTCTTTTCTAGAAAGAATGCTATCTTAACTCCACAGCAAGAGGACATATTTTATAAGTAGAAATCAAGTAAGAAAACAAGAAATCACTATGACCATACAAGGTTATGTAATTTACCAATGTTTGGAATCAAATATTAAATAAGTCTGCAATAAAAAATAACATATATCACGTAAATCATTTTAGTTAAGTAAACCGCTAAAATGAAGCAAAATATAACTCGATCACATGCAGTAGTCGGAAGAGCAGATAAATTTTACATTTCTCACAAGTAGACAATTTAGAAAATACTGAACAATAGTTTAAAGACTCACCGAATGAAACAAATCAAGATTGTGGCTAGTAATAAAGAAATCATCGTGGAAAAATATGTCGGAAACCGAGGAATAGAAATCCCATGAAGCATTACAATAGTGAGATATTCATTCCAAAAGTTATGTATTAAGAAATCAGAAATAATTATTTAAAAGGAAAAAGGGTTCTAAACTTTTATTCAGTATCATTCCTTTTAAATTGGCAGTAACTACTGGAAAAACCTCCTCACAGATGAACAAGATGGCGACAGAAATATAGTTCTACGGAGAATGCGGAGAATAATATATACTGAAGATGCGAATAGCTGGAAGGTTTTAAGGAACATGAGAATTTTTACACTTAAATTCAGAAAGTGCCATTTAAAATTTCTCTAAAGCATAAAAATGAAAGAATGGCTGGAAAATTTGATTCTCACAAGACATTAACTGCAAGAGTGAGAGCAGAATCTAGTGATAACCTCACTAACGAGCCTATGTAAATGTCTGCTATAACAAGGAATTAGAGAGATCGTGAAACGAGAAAGCTTGCAAAGACCTAAAAATATAGGATATTGTGGTGAGCCATAATCACCCCCTTCTTTAAAGGACGGAACATTGAAGAAGAAGAACGAGAGAAAATATTTATTATATATGGAGTATGACTATTATATATCTCCAAGAATAAAATAAATAAATATTTGTGTTTCGATATCAGTAAGATTATCCAATAATACGTTATTCTCAAATTGAAATTTATATCTTAGTCGCCGGAGAAGATGCTTCGATTCAGTCATCATTCAAAACATTCTCGGGTAATATGATTCCATGATGGCAGTTACTACCCACCCATTTTTAACACATTTGACCAGACAAAAACAGATAATAGCACCAGCTTTCAGGATCTTTCATATTAAGAGCACATATTTGCTCTTTATTTTCAAAGACAATATTCTCGGTGTGAAATCAGAGAAGGAATGTCTTTCTCTTCAGAGCACCAACCTTCTCTATGAGGATGTGTGTTCCGTTGGGTGAAGATCAATATTGGAGCGTTAAGCACAAGTTGAGGGGAATCAAACCCGGTTTCAGATAGGCATGTCTATACGAATTCGTTTCTGTAATGACTGTTAGGTTTTCTGGTAAAGAAAAGAAAAATCAAAGTTTTTTCTTTGCTTTTTAAATTCATTTTAAGCAGAATGTTTTAGAGCAAAGATAATGATATTTTAGCGGTGAGATCTTGTCAAAATGGTAATTTAGATCTGCGATTTACAAAATGGGCGTTAATACCCACTTACGTGCAGTGTGTTAATCCAAATTGGTGGTGCGCAAAAGGCGGGCTGTATAAAACACGATAAAAAAGATTGTTACAGGGTTGAACGATGACATTAGAACTACGAATTTTCACCCTTTCTTTTAATAAAATCCACAGGAAAAATTCAAAGTATCGTATAAATTATAAAATACCTAATGTTTCTTTGTATCTTGTTTATATTATATAACCAGAGACTATCACCCAACATTCAGGTCGGACAGCTGAAGTCTACAAGGGAAAATGGTCCAGGTTATTGTATCTAGCGAAATAGGGAAGAGTGTACGATAAGCCCTTTACAAGGTCCGGGAGGGTCTCTCGATGTAGTGAGATACGTTAGGAGGCACTTTATGTGTAGAGGAATGGCAGATAACGATATTTTATCAAAAATATCTCTGAAGAATCCATTTCGCGAAATACAGGCAGAATAACTATGTTGTGGGAAAGGGCTTCTAGGTTGAATCTAGAAATTTTACACACAAATCGTTCACGTGTGTCCATGTATACATGGATACATAGATTTATGTGTATACATACGTATTTTATATATGTATCTATACACACACACACACACACACATATATATATATGCACACACACTCACACACACCTATATATAAGTTTGTATATATACATACATATATCTATATATATATATATATATATATATATATATATATATATATATATATATATATTTATATATGTATCTCTCTTTCTCTCTCTCTATATATATATATAAGTACATATAATTACATACATATATATATATGTATATATATAAACACACACAAATATATATATATATATATATATATATATATATATATTTATATATGATATGTATATATATATATATATATATATATATATATATATATATATGTGTGTGTGTGTGTGTGTGTGTGTGTGTGTGTGTGTGCTTGTGCTTGTGCGTGTGTGTGTGTGTGTGTGTGTGTGTGTGAAAATATAGAAAATAGGAAAGAACTGGTTAAGTAAATAATCCAAGGTTCCTTAGTATTTTTTTTATTAATTTTAAATATAGTGCTCGATACAAAAGCATATATATATATATATATATATATATATATATATATATACATATATATATATATATATATATATATATATATATATATATATATATATTTTTTTTATTTTGTTAATGCACCACTATTAATCATTAATTTACTAATATTATTTACATAGATAAAATTTATATGATATGATATTCTTCTATATAGACTATATAACAATTGAAAACCATGTTTCGGCCAACCTGTAAGATATTAACAACCTATCCAATGCACTGATTCTGCTCAAGCTTTATACAGGCATTAATGCTGCCATAAGTTTCGATGTGCCAAGTGGAAGTTATTGTTTTGGCATTGAGACATATGTTAAATCCTTTGGTTTAAATTTGAACCGTATCAAAGTCGTTGGATTGTGAGTAGTATAGTGGTAAACCAGGTCATGGGAGAACAGGCACTGGGTAACTATTAAGCATCGAAAGTGCAAAAATACTGCAATATCGAACCAATAACCTCCAAGAATTATCGCTATAAATGGTCGAGGACCGTTATTTTGCAGAAATATTACCAGCGCGTCTGCCATCAACCAGACAAGCACATCCCATGAGATCACCGGAAAAGCACCCACATTAACGGAAGAGCAACACAATAAGTTTTTTTTTTTTATGCTGTAAAATTCAATCATCTGTAAATATCAATTTGGTGCCATACCATAGAGTAATTTTTAACAAGCTAATTTCCTAGAATATTAAGGATATATTGCCTTCTTAATACCGTGCAATATCCGTTTGTAGTCTTGTGTTTAGTTACTTATAGAAAGCCTGTGCTTAATGCAAGATAATTTCGAAAGCTATTACGACTCTAGAAAAGTGTACATCCATTAGTTCTCTGACACATATGATCCGGTAGCGGATTATTCTATAAGATGTTTTGCCATGAATTAATGTTTATATAAGTAGTTTCTGATATTCTTCTTTCGCCTGTGAACCCCATCCGTATTATATGTTCTAGAAATAGAAATTGCAAGGCTGAGAAAATTAGCCGCCAAAACGTTTTCACCATAAATTGTGCTAATTATTTCTGTCAACACCTTCATTAACAAATCCAGCCACGAAGCAGTTTTCTTTAATTAAAACAATACATTGTCGCTTGCTTATCACGATTCAGGTAGCGATTTTGTTTTTGTTTTGAAATAAAACGTGTTTATTT